>CM014731.1:78335471-78863918 GCA_004329165.1 Spatholobus suberectus | reverse complement strand
TTCCCCTCATTCTCTCTCTCACGGAACAACCTCACTTAGGGATAGGAAAAAAATATGCGCTCGCATAAATCTGCGGATAAAATTTTCTATAGGTAGAAAATAAATACTTTAAATAGGTACCTGTGAATATTTTAAATAGATATATTCGCTATCCGTTTATTAACGGGACAGGTATGGGTATCATGGTACCCGTACCCGTAGATACTTACTATCCACAATTATATATTTACTTAAATATCCTTATATATTAATATAGATAAAATTACATAAATTTATCTAAAATTTTAAAAATGATTGTTCATTATGGGAGAAATCTTATACAATTATATTACAAGAAAAAAGGAACACAAATTTGTGAACATTCAAACTATATTTTTTTAGAAAAATTGTTAGAATAATTAAAATTTATGTTCAAAGTGGTTATTTTAAACAATAACTCTTTAATTTATAAATTCAAAGTGATATTTGCAATACTTTATGATTGTCCACAATACACGAAATAAATTTCTTATTTTTTATTTTTAGAAAATATTTGTGAATATCCATGGATACCCGTAGATATTAAAAATATTCGGGCGGATACCCGCGTGAGTAATGGGGCGAGCACGGGTACAGATTTTATCAAGTGGGGCGGGTAACTACTACCCGTGTCCACCTCGCCCTGTTGACATCCCTAACCTCACCTCATGTCACACTCACCCAAGGAAGCGAGGCACACACTAGCCACTCTTCTCTCCTTATTCCTCATGGATTAGCAAAGCATCACACACCTTTTTCTCGCTTTTCTATAATTCTTCCCTACACGTCAACAACTCCCGAATCCTATTTTTGATTCGAGACTGTTTTTGGGTTTTTCCTTACGTTTTCCCTTCATAAACGATGGTTGCGACACTTATATTTCCATTTTCAATTAATTCATAAATTTTATCTATTCCTATATTATAAATTATAATACATAATTTAAAAAGTAAGACTCTTATTTTTTTTCCTACTCTTTTAATTAGACATTTTTAATATTTTTTTTCTTTTTTTCTCATTGAAATGCATTTTATGTACTATCCTTACACTTAGCAAAAAAAAATCTCACAATCTTTTTTTTTTGAAAGGCCAAGAAAAAAAAATTATTGAAAGATACCAAGCCAGGCACCAGGGGTATTGACTTAGATGTAACCAAAGAAAGAGTACAAAAGATACTTTACTTGCTTGATGCTTACACAATGAAATAAAGCACCTAAGCAACCCCCCTAATAACACAATAAGGCCTCAAAAAAGGAAGCTTAGCAGTACATTGCCACCTAATATCTTGTTAGACTACCTCAAGGCAATTTATCCAAAATCTCACAATCATATAAAACTATCATCCTTTTATAGCTGTGCATATACTTGATCTTCTTAACCGTTTATTTCTTTTAATTTACTCCCTTTTGTCTCTACAATAGTACAAAAAAGGCTTTTAACATCAGTTCCAGTAAAGTCGATGTAGTATGTAAGGCATTGACAATTTTATAAAATTGAGACAAATATTCCAGATCAATTATTTAACAACCGATCCAAAAAACACTTCCTAAATTGTTTTGCAAAATACTCAACTAGAAAGTATTTTCTAGATCATTTATATAGTAATAGAGGTAAAATCTTGACTCTCTTTTGCAACTTGTAAGAGTCCTAACAAGACATTCTAAATCCGTTGCACTACAACCAAGGTAAAAAATACTTTTTAGTTCAGTTCTTAATACAATTAATCTAGAAAGATCGGTTGCTCTAAGAATTGTTCCAAAAAGTCTTTTCTGCATCAGTTCTTTGTACAATGGATCTACATAGTTAAGTAAGTGTGTGTGTCTGTGTATTCCCTTTTCAGATTTGCACTTATATTTTTGTTCATATACCAATCTAAAACCCTCTTCTCTCCCTTGATGACATCAAACCCTTATTCCTCCCTATGTTGACGCCATTTATGTTAGATTTAAAGATTTTATCAACATTAAAACCTTTATGCCTCCTTATGTTGACGTCATCTCTCTTCGTCTTTGTCTTCTTAACATTTCTATTCTTTTTTTGTTGTCATTGTATTTGTTGCTTTATAATTTATGCCTCTTCCTTCTATCTCTATCATAGTTCTAATTTTTTCTTGCTTATCCTTTAGCAAAGGTATATTCTCATTTGTAAATTTAGGTGTACACATGTACACTATTTTATTCAAAATTATATCTAAGCTTAGAAATTTTTTTAGTATTATCTGAATTATGTTCTACTGAAATTAATATTGGCTAAATTATTTGTGTAATTTTTTAGTATTATGCTCTACTAAAATGTTCTTTCTTATGTATTATGTGAATTCTTGTTCTCTTTAATTATTATTCTTTTTTTTGGTTAAGTTTAGTCCTATGCATTTATCTTAGTTTTACATATTTATGCTTTTGATATTTTTCACCAATGTTGGGCACTAGACTCAGCGTTGACAATGCTGAATTTAACATATCAGATATGATCTTGTGTTTCAACACCAAGTTGGTGTTTTTGACACTAAGCCAAAGAGTAACTGTAAGGGTATCAGCATTAATTCCAATGTTTCCTTCATTAGAGTGTTTTTAACATTAAATGAAAGTGTTGCTACAGTGATGTTAGCATTTTTCCAATTTTTCTTCATTTGTTCAAGGATTAAACATTAGGCTTCCAGAGATCAAATTGGACCCTTTTTCATAACAACGTTGGATGTGGCTCAATATTTACAAAATTTTTATGTGCATAACAAAATCTATACAAATTCCTATTTTTTTTGTAGTTTCAATATTTATTTGGATTTTTCTCTTTTTTTTCCTATAAAAATTAAGCACATAAATTCATCACATATGAATATCTCAGTTGTGGCAAAACTAACAAGACCCTCTAGTAAAAAACACACCACATGGCAAAACCATTCGATGGACACACCAAACTTTGATCAATGGGAGCAACTGCAACTTCGTTAAGATGCATGTGTGGGGGTGGTTGCTACCACGATAAGAGGAGGCATAAATTCAATCCACTGTGGAGTCATGCACCCATACATCCTCAAGGTTTGCCAACAACCCACACTATCCTTCTCACACCCACTACAATAGTAGTGTGAATTACTCATCAACAACAAGTTGACACATGCACATAAATGCATGACAATCATAATGTACATATTTATCATCTTTAGATTATTGTTTACAAATCCTTTTGTTGAGATATACTCAATTACAGCATGTTTAAGCTCTATAACCTTAAAATCTAACATACAAAGTTTTAAAGGCACTATTACATTCGTGGTAAAAAATATTCACTATACTTTCGACCAACAAGAAGGACAAATGCGATATTCCATCAATGCTTTACATTATCTATGATATCCAATTTATCCAATATCATATTTCACAAAGCGAATACTAGATCTTTCTCTCAGTCACCCAAGAGTACCACATAATTTCACAACCACTAACAAACCAAGCTAGGGTTCAAATTTTTGTATTTGGGTCCTTCACTCACCTTTTATCATCGTCTTTAAGTTTTTTATAACTTGAATATCTTAGACAAATCTTAAAGTCTTATGGAAGTTATAAGTACATTATGCAAGGCTTATAATTATTTTATAAGACTAATGGACCCAATTTGTTTAATTCATCATCTTAGTATTTAACTCACATCTTATTAATTGATTAATCGTAAGTTAAGATATTCAATTCATTCTTCAAAGTAAAGTTCTTCCCATGTTAGACATTTACCTCATCATTTACACATAATACACATATTAAAATTTTTTTATGATACATTTAGATAAAGGTTTCACTTATAAAAATCTTTGTTAAATATTAATAAAATAATTAATATTTTAATAACTAATGCTTTGTACAAGTTCAAACCTCAAGTCTTTTGAATTTTCTTTGCCAATATAATCTATTTATTTAATATTATTTTCTTTACTTTAAAAAATTATTCAAAGAGAATTGTAAGGCTTTTCAACTTGATTCTTTCACAATTTTTCTTAAATATATTATTATTACAGAATATAGACTTCTCTTAATTTCATAAATATTTTAAAAATAAATTTACTATTTTTCCCTTAAGTTCATTATTTTACTAGTTTACGAGTATTTTCATTGTTTCAAACCCTAAAAATTAAACTTCTTCAAATTTGGGCCTAAATAAATAATATTAACTAAATTTTACAATTTTGAATCAGGCTTTAAATTATTATTCATGAAATTCAAAATTTTCTCTTTCTAAATGTATTTTCTATTCTAGGCTTAAAGTAGTTTAGATTCACCTTTTTTTCATTCCAAAAATGTTTCAAAGTGTACTAATCCTTTATCTATATAAATTAGAATAACTATATTGAAAGAGAGTGTTTTTAGCTATCATTTTTCAACAAAAGCATTTTTAGTTGTCATCATTCAATGAAAGTGTTTTTAGGTTTTTTTTTTTTAACCTCCCTTATCTTTTAATATATCATTTTTAATATCTTTAGTTCCAAATTGAATTTTAATATTTTTTAAAAGAAATTATTAATAATTAAAATGATATTGTATCACAATATAAATTATATATTATAAATTTAAAATATAATTTATATGTTCAAAAATATTTATTTATAATAAATATTAATTATAATATAATTTATATTATATATTCAAAAGTATTTATTTATTTTAAATTTATATTATATAAAATAAATATTTATTCTGTGTAAAGCACATATTAAAATACTAGCGTATTAAAAATAGCTTTTAATCTCTTTCAAATTATTAACCTCACTATATTAGATATTATAAAATGTGTTAGCCTAACTTTTATTTTTGTGAATTATTTTTAGCCAAATCTTTTACTAATTCCACCAATCACTTGGTTTAAGTGTTCTAAGCCATTTAGTCACTTATAAAATTTTTAGGTCTTATTTCTCTTTATCCAAAATTGATATGGCAAAACCACAAGTGTACGGTTGTTGTCAAATAATAAAATATCAAATCCACAAGGACTATGGTTTATGATCACCAATTCACCATGATTTAATTATATAAAACTAGAGAGAATTATTTAATTGGAAAGAGAGAATAATGAGAATCAAAATAAAGATTAAGAATAAAGAATAAGAATGCAAGAATCAAGAATAGAAAAAACAAATGGTGAGGATTGAGTTTTACACTATGATGCTTAATGAATTAAATTTACTACCTTTATGCTTTGACTCATTCTCATTGAAGGTGAATTAACCTAAGGTACCCTTTCAAGATACAGAGACGTATCTAATCAAATTTATCCCTACTTTCATGGTGGCTATGTTCAATAAGACCCATTAAGTTCTTTGTTAATTCAATCGTTTCTTGAAGGTTTTAACCTACTTTTGTGGTTTAGACCTAAGTTCCTTTCTTATGGGTCTAGTGTTTAGGCAATGCTTCCCTAAATCCCTAAGTTTATGTAAAATGGTGGCTAAATCATTTCACATAATAATAACAATAGAAAAGAAATCAAGAGGGGACAAATTTCACACAAAGACAATACGAAATTAATTCATTAAAACATAGGGCTATGCCTAATCCTAAAACAAGAGAAACTATGCAAATATAATCATGGAGAAAGCGAATTAAAGAAGAAAGAACATTTAAACCCGAAGGCAGAAGAAGAAGAACATAATTGCCTCATTCCTAAGTTGTCACCCCCCATACGGTTTGGTCCCATATTCTTAAGTCTAAGAAGTCTATTATGTCCAAGGTTACAAAAGGGTCCAAGCTCGAAGCAATTAGAAACAAAAAACTAATGAAAAGTTATGTCAGTAACGAGCCACGCTCATGGCGTTTACCATAGGCAGCCTGTGGTGCTCTCTAGTAGCTTTTGTAATGTCTTTTTGGAATTTATCACGGTCGTGGCATTTACCACGGGTAGCCCGTGCTGCTTTTTGGTTGCTCTCCTATAATTTGCCACACCTGTGGCAATTGCTACAGCCATCTTGTAGTGCTCTTTGGTTGTAGAATTCACACTTTTTATCATTTTTCTTCAAGGGTAGATGCCTTGTTATCCCTTCCTTGCTTGACTAAAACATCATTGAACTTTCCAGTGCTTTTCTTTGACTTCAAATCACTCCAAGTCTAGATGTATAAGCTCCAAAGTCAAATCAATTCATGCAATATTTTTCCTAAAATCCACAAACAAACACACCTTAAGAGTTCTAAGTGACTAAACTAAGGAAATTAATACTAAAACTAGTCCTAATAAGCTAAAATGCAAGTAACCCTAGATGGATTAAAATGTAAATCATGGTATAAAATGCTATGCATCAAACAACCTCGGACTTAAAGACTTGCTTGCCCTCAAGCAATCATTGTGGTACTAGCAACACAATGAAATCCAATGAATCAAAAGCTCAAGGAAATAAAAGTACAAGCAGCAGATTTTTGAGTTAAGCAATAGACAACCTCATACAAGTCAATTAGAGCTCAATTTCTCTTGAATTAGTGCTTACATAGACAGGGTCACTCACCTTTCTCACTTAAAGTGTTTAGGTATCAGGAAATTACACTCGTTTTTCTCATTCAAAGCACCCTACCATAGGCTTGATAAGGAACCTCATCACCACTTGAGTATCTTGAGAACATGAACAAATCATAAGGTCTTACATAGGATGTAACGTGGCCATGGGAGGAACATTAAGGTGGGAAATTGAAAGGAGGGATATGCAAAGGGTTACAAAGCAATCTTGGTACCCCAACAGAGATACATTAAGCAACAATTAATAACATTAGGGGTATATAACCAAACTTGCTTCTTGTTTCCTTCCTCAACTTCCTTAAGCACATTAAAACAGACAATATATTACCAAAAAGCACATTTTACAAAGGCATAATCATATGATTTAAGAGCCATGTGATTAATATGCTTTATTCATAAGGACACGAGCTAATTAAGAATTTCAAAGTAAAAAATTATTAAAAAATGTTATTAATAAAAATGTTTTATTTATTATTAATTCGTTTGGCGAATGATCCCCTTATTTATTATCCAAGTGTTGGCTTAACAACACACGAGATAAATTCAAATCCCCAGATAAGTGAAACGCGTGTAAGCTAAGTAATTCGCAACGAGATCGCAGTGCACAATAAAGGGTGTCCTAGTTGGTGGATCAGTTTGAAGACTTTTATTTATAAAAATGTAAGAATCTCACTTAACTTTTGATATGTCAACTAATTACAAGGTGACACTATATACATATACTAACGAAATAATATCAGCAATATGCACACACAATTTATAAAAGAAATTGTGCATGAATTGTTGTTATATTCATCAGAGTTGATTTATAATTAAAATATGAGTATTGCAACCCATGTATGAGTGGAGTTCATTATTTAAGGAGTGAGATTTACATAATTTTGTGATTTTTAATAAATTTTAATCAATAATAGAGAGTGTGTTAGAAAGAGTGTAACTGATACCTAATTATGAAAAGTCTTTATTAACATAAATGTAATTAAAGAAAACAATTAAAAGTTTGTAAAATACTTGTGCGCATTGAACTCAACCTGTTTTTTTTTTTTTTAAAAAAAACAATTTAACTTCATGATAAAGTTTCTTCCGCTGTCAATTAAAGGCTAAGTTTAGATAATTTTTGCAACGTGAGACAAATGAATCATCTCAATTCTCATCATACTCCATGATTGAATAAGGGACGGACTAATAATATCGTGAATATTCCAATAGATAGATTAAACCAAGTTGCCTAAAACAAAGCACTATATTGGATTGATAATTAATGGTGTGTTTGACTTTCTATTGATAATAATTTCTAAACATATAAGCAAAAAGAAAAAACTTATTTTTTGATAAACAAACTTTTTTTTTCCAACGAATTTCTGAACACACTAAATTGCTTGAGGCAAAGATAACAATTAATAAACTGTTTGAAGAAAAATATATATAAATTAGGACTCCTTCGTATTGGTAATTAATTAAGAAGAAATTAAGTAAAGACGGATCCCGTACGTGGGCAATTTCATTAAAAAAAAGCATATGAAAATTGACTTCAAAACTGTTATATATCAGTTTATAAATGATTAGATCATCGCTCGTTGTATTTAGTGCTTTTTGACATGGCTCTCTTCGCTTATTGTGTGGAAGAAAAAACAAAATGAAAGGGATAATGCATCCAATAATAATAATAATATGTAGGATGCTGATTATCGTTCCTATGACTTGGTCAAAGCCAAGAGAATGAAGCAACTAACCCATGTGCACCCAATATAGATTAATATTTGGATATAAATTAAATTAGTGAATCTGACAAAGAAGTAAGTAAATGAAACGAGGCAATAGAATATAGCCAAAAGACAAAATGAAATGTCTAGATTGGCATGCAGAATGCATACGATCTGAGACAGAAGCACAATCAAATAGCTGCGAAATCGGTGACCTCACCAAAAGAGGGTGTACTAAATAAATACAAATTTCACTAACAGAGATGGAAATGTCCATTTAATTAAGACCATAAACGCAAGCACGTTTTACCGTAAATATTAAATAATTATGTATTGAATAAGAATTTATAAGAAATCATCCAAAACCAAAACAAACAAACGGAAGTAACAAAAAAATATGTTAATTAAATATAACCATACTTTTAGCCGGTTTGCATTTTTCATGGGTATTCAATTTGTATATGAGAAACGGCAGAAATACTCTGTCTATTTACATTTAAAACTGGATGGTTTAATTTTCAGGTTATGACTCAAGAAAGGGAGATTATATATATATATATATTCCTAAAGTTTTATATTTATGATTTTATGAGAATTAACAGTTAATTAATCAAGAAAGGAGAAAAGAAGAAACGAAGAAAATAAAATGGAATTGAAAATTAATAAATACATAAATTTTGATTTTGAATAGCAACTTCTTCGTATCATAATTCAAATTTGTTTAGTAGGATCCTAGTGGATATTTTAGGCACAAACGCAAGTTGGAAGAGACCATCAAAACTTTGTCAAAGTTGGCTGATTCACAGCAGTTGATAGTTGATAATCGATTAGGGACTTTTCATGATTTAAGGGTGTCCAATTGAAAGCTTCAACGTGCTCACGGGAAGATTTGTATCATTAGTAACGATATATTCTTGCTTAGATTATCGCTTGCTTGACCTCTAGTATTTTGACAGGCGGCCCAACATTGAGTAAGGGTTAAATAAACTTTAAAAGAATTTTTTAATTTTAAATGAGAGAAGTATATGTTAGACTTTTTTATTAATATATGTGAACTTTTTGTTTTATAAAAATTTATATTAAATAATTTTTTATTGGTGGGCTTAAAGCTCAAATTTTGGTAATTTTACACTTGGTTAGTCCTCTCTCTTGATTCTTCATGTTTGCTGCTTGATAAAGTGAGCTTGGCACTAGTGCTTTGTTTGGATGAGGAGTGACATAGAAAGGAATGAAATAGAGGAGAAATAGAATGGAAAATATATGTTGTTTGGATAGATAGAAATGTGAAGGAAGGAAGTGGGAGAATTTCTCTCTACTTGTTTGGATGAATGAAAAAAAGAGTGGAAAGAAATAAATGAATTATATAAAAAAATATTTTTATAATAACTAAAAAAATGTAATTTTTTAATATAATATTTTTTTTAAAAAAAATTAATTCATAATTTTTTAAAAAAAATTAAACCCAAAAAATAAAAAATGAGAGATATCATTTCCATCCTATTTCATTTCTAAAGTGGGAGGAAATGTTTTTATGTAGGTCCCACAAAAATAACTTCCTTTCTTCCTATTTCTCTGCTCAAACAAACAGTGAAAATATAGTATTTATGTTCTATTTCCCTCCTTTCTATTTCCTTCCACTCTATTTCAACCCAAACAAACATAGGGTAGAGGATGTCAAGAAGCTCTTGACTATCAGTGTAGTGTTAGGGCGGTTATAATATTCTATTTTTCGTATCGGTGATCGTTGGGGACCAAATGTTGTTTGGCAATGCGAGGAATGAGTTTTTGACACAATAATGGGATATTGCCCATTGGTTGGTTGATGCTACTAGGTGACAGGGACAAGATTGGCCCCTATTGTTGGGAAGTGATTTTTCTATGATGTTAATCATCGTGCTAAAAGGTCAAACGACCCAAGAAGATGAAGAAGGGAGAAAACTGATATTATTGATTGTAATGAATAATCAAATACAGATACAAGCGAAATGGTTTTTATATACAAGTGTTACACATGCTAGTGGCTAACTGAATCAGTAAAAACTAACTAACTCCCTAACTATATGCCAACTAACAATTGACTATATATTGTGTAATACACCCCCCCCCCCCCCTTCAAGCTGTGGGTTGGTAGACATCGACCATTCCCAGCTTGGAAAGAAACTTTTGAAAATGCTTAGGAAGCAAACTCTTGGTGAAGAGGTCTGCGGTTTGATCAGTAGTGTGTAGAGGTAGCAGCTGCATCAATCCAGCCATACATTTTTCACAGACTATGTGGCCATCAATCTCAAGGTGTTTAGTCCTCTCATAAAAAATCAGATTAGTTGCAATGTGTAAAGTGCTTTGATTATCGCAATAAATCACAGATTGTTTGGAGCAAGTGATGGAAAGATCTTGAAGGAGGAAATGTAACCATTGTAGTTCACAGGTAGTAGAAGCCAATGCGCAATACTCTACTTTAGAGGATGACTTTGCAACTATTGGTTGCTTTTTGGAGCACTAACAAATGAGTGAATCTCCCAAAAAAAATAATAACCAGTGACAGAATGTCTAGTATCTGGACATCCACCCCAGTCTGCATCACTTAAACCCAAAAGTTGCAATGTAGATGATCTAGGAAAGTAAGGTCCTTTGCCAAAATTTCCTTTTAAATATCGAAGTGCTCACTAAGTTGCTTGATAATGAGTCACTGTCAGTTGAGCCAAAAATTAGCTAAGTTGCTGAACAACATGACATATGTCTGGGTGCATGGTGGTGAGGTATAAAAGGTGGCCAATGAGATGCCTATATCCTGTTGCATCATGATAGGCACCACTATCATCTTGGTGAAGTCTCAAGGTAGGTTTAGACGGTGTACTAGCTGGTTTAGCACTAAGGACTCCAGCATCACTTAAAAGGTCAAGATAGTATTGTCTTTGACACAAAGATATGGCTCTTGGTGAATGAGCAACTTTTAAACCAAGGAAGAATTTGAGAATTCCTATATCCTTGATTCCAAATTGATGGTCTAAAATCTGCTTAGTTGAAGTAATCATTGCCATAGAATTTCTAGCAATGACTATATCATCTACATACATAAGTAGTGCAATGATGGAGTCAGTTGTGTTATGAACAAAAAAAGAACAATCAGTTGCAACTTGATGAAATCCAAGTTGGAGGAGTAAGAAAAACAACTTCTCATACCATTTGCAGGTTGCTTGTTTAAGCCCATAAATTGATTTTACAATTTTGTAAACCTTATTACTTCCTTGAATGTGAACACCTTGAGGCACCTCCATATACACATCCTCCTTTAAATCTCCATGAAGAAAAGCATTATTGACATCCAATTGGTGAATGAACCAATTGTTAATAGATGCCAAAGCTAGAAGGACACGAACTATTGTTAGCTTTGCTATTGGAGCAAAGGTGTCAAAATAATCCACACCCTCAATTTAGTTGTAACCTTTAGCTACTAATTGAGCCTTGAACCTCTCAATGGATCTATTTACCTTTCTTTAAACCTTATACACCCATTTGCTCCCAATGGGTACAACACCAGGGAGTATATCTACAATTTTCCAAGTTTGGTTTGCCTTTAAAGCTCTTAGTTCTATATGCATAACATCAACCCAACATTTTACTTTATTAGCTTCAATGAATGAGGTTGGTTCAGTGAAGGTAGAAATGGAAAGGGCATAGGCTTTATGTTTTGGGGATAGTGACTGATATGAGTAGTAGGAACTAAGGGGGTAAATGCAATTATAGGATTTGGAAGTTGTGGTAAGACAAATATAGTCCTTTAGGTAAGAAGGTGGTTGCCTTTGTCTAGATGAATGTCTAGGTAAGGTAGGTGAAGTTGGTTGGACAGGTTGAGGATTGGAAAGTGATGTCTAAAGGGGTTGGTCAAAGGTTTGGTCAGGGATTTGGTTAATGGGAGAGGATGGTGTTTGTTGTAATTGAGTCTCTATGGGTTGGAGAGGTGGTTCAGTGGGTTGATTGGTAGGAATACAACCAGTAGCATCTAAGTAGCTCTAACTTGGTTGAGTGTTGGACTAAGAGAGGCACGGAAACACGTGCTCATAGAATTGAGCGTTTTTGGAAATAAGAATCTCTCTATTGTGGATATCATATGCTAAGTATCCCTTAACTCTTGCTTTATATCCCAAAAAAGCACATTTTTGGGCTCTACTGTCAAATTTTCCTCTGTGAGCAGTGAGTGTGGAGACATAGTAAAGTGAGCCAAAGACCTTTAAGGAAGACAAGTCTGGTAGCTCACCAAACAAAACCTGATATGGAGACTTATTCTTCGGTACTTGTGAAGGAACTCTATTCAGCAAATATACAACATGACTTACAGCATAGTTATATAAAAACTTAGGAAATGAAGACTGTATCATAAGTGCTTTTGCTATATTAAGAATGGACTGGTGTCTTCGCTCAACTCTAGCATTTTGCTGTGGGGTTTCAATACAACTAGTCTAAAGAAGAATTCCTTTAACCCCATAATAATCAGATAAAGTGAATTCTGGACCATTATCTGTCCTAATGCATTTCACACTTTTATTGAATTGCCTTTCAACCATGGAAACAAAATTTTTCAATTGTAATTGAACCTCAAACTTTCCTTTTAACATCACAATCCAAGTAAACCTACTATAGTCATCAATTATAGTTAAGTACCTGTGATTATGGATGGAGCTTACTGAATATGGACCCGAAATGTCCACATGAATTAATGCAAAGGCTTGAATTGCCCTGCTACTGCTAGTCTTATAAGGAAGTTTTCTTTGTTTTGCAAAATGACAAACATCACACACAACATCTTTATTTATATGAATGTAAGTAAAATCTTTACACAAGTTGGCCAACCTACTAGTTGAAAAGTGACCAAGTTTGAAATGCCACAATGCTGAATCAAAAATACAATTTGAATTTGAAATAACATTGCTTACAGTGCCCCTCATATCTTCCAAACTATCCAAGTAGTACAAGCTATTCTTGACCTTACCCGAACCAATCTTCTTCATAGTACAGTCCTGAATCAAACACATTCCATCAACAAAAGTGAAGGCACACTTTGCTTTCTTTCTTAACTTTGATATAGAAATAAGATTGAAATTAAATTGCGACAAATATAAAGCATCTTCGAGAATCAAGGAATCTGTGATTTGAACTTGACCAACAATATCAGCAATTACCATATTCCTATTTGGTAATTTAACTATTAAAGGAGGAATTTTATGATGTGATCGAAACCAATTCATATGTGTATGGATGTGGTCTGTAGCATTAGAGTCTATATCCCACTCACAAGTATTTCTATAAGAACTACATGAATAGGCATGTATTATACCTTCAATTTCCTTCAGCATAGAACTTTGCCTTGTAACCTTCAAGCTGCATACTTGATTAACATTGTGAATACTCTGAGAATCATTCAGCTGAGTTTGCAATCCTGTTTTTTGTAGTAAGTCAATGAGAGTTTTGAATTCTTCACCATTAAGTCCTTGTACAATAGGGTGATCAATAACCTTTTTAGTCTTTGGTTTTGTACTATCTTCCTCCTCACCTTCATTAACTTCCAACCAGGTGGATATCCATGTTTCTTGAAGCACGCTTCAACTGTATAACCTGTTCTCCCAAAATAAGTACATTGTTTTCTATTAGAGAAAGATTATTTTCCTTTGTTGGTATATCTTTTTCCATTTGTCAAATTGACTGCAGAGTGAATTTCCTCAATAGGAGCAAGGCCATTTTGCCTTTCATGTTGCAAAACCTTAGAGAACACCTTATTTATTGGCGGTAAAGGATCCATGAGTAAAATTTGTGATTTGACCATAGCAAATCCATCATTCAAACCCACAAGAAATCTTATTATATGATCTTGTTCTCTATAGAACTTCATCTCTGTTGAAGCTTCACACGTACACTTTACAGGACACCTACATACCTGTATGGGTCTGTAGTGATCGAACTATTCCCATAGCACAGTGAGTTCATTAAAGTATTAAGTAGCTGAAAGAGAATTCTATTTGAAAAAATATAGCTCTTCTTGAATTTCAAAAATTCTCACCAAATCAGCTTGCTAAAATCTTTCTCGTGAATTCCTCCAAGCATCAGAAGCTAATTCCGTATAAGTAATGCTTTCTGAAATTGAATTTGAAACAGAGTTCTTAATCCAAGAAAGTACCAAATTGTTACACCTTTCCTATGCATCGTAAATCGGATCGAACTTATCAGGTTTCTCAATGCTTCCATCAACAAATCTCTGCTTGTTCTTTAAGATCAATGCTCGCTACATCACTCGTGCCCACTTATGATAATTCGTCTCGGTTAATGGAGAAGAAACGATGGGTGTTGCTAGATTCTCGTTCGGATTAACATAGAAAGATTCATTGGATCTTGAATCGGATTCATAGGAATAGAAGGAGAATTCAAATTCAAATTGTTCCGAGACATATTGAAGGGTTTACGCAGTTGAGCTCCAAGAGGAGCTCTGATACCATCAAACGACCCAAGAAGATGAAGAAGGGAGAAAACTGATATTATTGATTGTAATGAATAATTGAATACAGATACAAGTGAAATGGTATTTATATACAAGTGTTACACATGCTAGTGGCTAACTGAATCAGTAAAAATCTAACTAACTCCATAACTATATGCCAACTAACAATTGACTATATATTGTGTAATAAAAGGTAAAACATGGGAATGAAATTGTTATTACTCACATATGACGCTAATGTTTAATGGGACAATGATGAATTCTTCAAATACAAATGCACTTTGGAAGAAGGGACAAATTATTGAAACTTCCCTATTATTGATGGATTCACAACAGCTGATAATTACTCATGACAACAATAGTCACTTTAAAAAACACTTTAACGCTCAAGTCACTGTGTATTTAAGATAAATGAGATACAAATTTAAAAATGCATACCTTAGAAGGTTGAATCTAAAACTTATATAGACCATATAACATATATATCATTTGGCGGAAATGTTATAAGTGCAGCTACAATGCCTTTAGTCATTCCCACAATGATCAGTGGACTATATATTAACAAGTCATTAGTTGGTTTAAACCAAAGAATTATCTACTTTCACTTAGAGTTGCAATTCGACAACTTGCTAGGTTAGGGTACTAGTTCACAACAGGACTTATAAGTATTCTAATCTCAAGTGTTACGATCCCTTATTACACATTTGGATATTTATTTATAGACAAGAGAAATGTTAGCAACACACTCTTTTGAATATACTCTTTATTATTAACTAAAATTTTTAGAAATAAAAAAAATTCTAGGTTGCACCTTTTATTTAACGAGTCTCACCCATAATTTTCTAGTTTTCAATAAATTTTAACCAATTGTAGAGTATATGTTAAAAAAATTTGTTTTTGGTACAAACCATAGGTATTCTTCATGAGAGGCAATTCTGCTCGAGTTGGGTAGGCTCATTATAGATGGCAAAACTCTCCCTCTGAGTATTTTAACACAATTACATACTCTGGATTCAAACTTGAGACTACTAAAAAAAAGGTGTGTTTGAGAATGTGTTGCTAGTACTCCTCTTATTGGCAAATAGCAATAATTGTAACAATTGAAATGATGTTTTCGATTGTTCCTCTTCAAGGCATTAATTGTGTACATTTTCCATGTAATCACTCCTCGATTTTGCTCCAACTTATAAAATCAATACTGAGTCAAGAAAAACTTTAAACTTCGAAACAATTGATTTCTTTTGTTTTGGCTCCATTTCTCCGTTAAAACCTTCAATTTCAAAATTTCTGTTGCCCTAATTTTTCATCGATAATTCTATACTTAGAAATTGTACTAATCTATATCAATATTAACATATTCTTTTATTATTAACTAAAATTTATTAAGAATCACAAAATTGTTTAGATTTAACTTTCATTTAACAAATCTCACTCATAATTTTATGAATTTTAGTCAATTGTTCAAATAATAAATTTTCTCGTTTGAAAAAAATATGTTCCTTCTTACCATAATATGTTCCTTCTTACCATAAACCTTTGTTGACTCCTTAAGTGGAGTTCGTGACAATGGTAGGATAATCACTCCAATTGATATGAGACACAAGGAACTTCCTATCATATTTTACAATATTTTTTTACTGGTTTTCTTGTTTCATATCACATAGTCAATCAATCATCTCTATTATCAATGGCGGTTAGATCTAATAAAAGAATATGGTCTTCTATAATGTAACAAACTAAAGTTTAAATTTCTGCTGGCAGAAATGTCAATATTTACTGCCTAATAGTACTTCGAATAAGATAATTACCTTCAAAAGAAAATATTTGTGGGAAAAAAAATCAATCATCTCTATTTTCAGTATCTATAAAAATGTTATAACTATAACTACGATAAGACGAAGAAAAGGTCTATATAACAACTAAAAAAGAAGAGACTAATTCCTTCAAACTATTTCAAATTTTCAATTGGATCAGAATCAAGAAGCAGGGTTGGACTTTTAAGTTTGAAACAAAATAGAGAAGAGTATACAGCAATTTAGAGGAGGAATTTTCTCAATATACCCTACCCCAGTATCACATTCCTAGCTTCAATCATATTTTCTATTATTAATTAAAATTTATTAAAATTATCAAAAAACTATAAAATTTTCTGCAGAATTTATGATTCTTAATAAATTTTAATTAAAAATAAAAATATATTTAAAATTATATATTACTAAATTTTCTCACAGCAGAAAACATGTAGTATTGTTGTTGAGTAGACAGGGTCATAAGATCATCAACTATTCAACTTTATTTCTGGCTGCTGTGTATTTATTTTGTGCAACTGCTCCCTCTGACCACTATGGCCATTGACTCTATTTTTTTGTTTTTTTTGTTGTACCGAACATTGACTCTATCCTTCACGAATTAGGCCTCACTAAAAAACATAAACAAGAATATATTTATTTTTGAATTTTAATAGGTTAAAATTATGATATATTTTGATTAAATTAATATTAATTATATTTTTTACTTACAGGATTCCAATCCTTGGCCGTTAAACAGTAATTACAAAAAGATCTCTACCAATAAATTGCTATTTTATTAAAAAAAAAACTGTAAAGTAAGTTTAAAAACTTGTGTTATTCGAACTTGGACTGCAGTTTTCTGACCATTTGGGCATTAACGTTGACACCAACTGCCGACGTGCATTAATAAGCAGACCAAGTCATCATCAAACGTCCCAAAAATAGGTGGGAAAGGTTGACATTCACTCTTTTTTTTTTAAAATATATTAGCAAATTATGTTTTTAAATATATTTTAAGAAATTCAAACTGCAGTTTATTAAAGGAAAATGTTTTTTAAACACAAAAATGGAATAACAAAAAGTTGTTTCAAAAATGAAAAAGTAAATAAAAATAAATATAAATATATAGTATATACAATGTTATATACGATATCGAATGTTTTTTAATTAAACTATTTATTAAAATACTTAATTTAAAAAGTATGAGTTTATCAACACTCGTTATTTTTTATACAGAGTAATTTAGTAAACCATACTTTTGGAAGTATTCATAACAAATCTTTAAAGTTACACACACAAATATATATATATATATATATATATATATATATATATATATATATGTGTGTGTGTGTGTGTGTGTGTGTGTGTGTGTGTGTGTGTGTGTGTGTGTGTGTCCAAGAATAAGTCAGGTTTAACATATATATATATTAAATCTTGTTACGCCATTGAAAAAGAAAAGGAATACCAACAATTGTTATTTGAATTTTCTTTTTGTCATAACTGCTACTTCTTCCAATTTTGTGTCCACCAATAAAAACAAGAAAGTGAGATCACTAACACCAAGTCACAATCGCCACTCTCCACTGCAATTTGACTCTGACCGTAAGTAGATGACGTGGATTTAATAATATTTACATTAAATTGTACTTTTTTCTCCCTATAATATTTAATCTGTGATTTTAGCTTCTTAATTTTTTAATTACGCGATTTTAGTCTCTAACAAAATTTATGATTTAAAAAACGATAAAATTAAATAATTGAAGATAGATTTGAACCCATGACCTTTCCTTTTTTTTACCACCTAAACCACTAAGTCATTTACCTTATTTGGGTTATAATATAAACACTATATTATATATAAAAAATAAATATAATTTTTTAAAATATTTATTTAATGTTAAATCTAGTTAAAAAATAAATAAATGTATATAACAAATAAATATAAACATTTTTAATAAATAAATTATATAAATTATTATTTAATATATTTTTTTATACAATAATTATAAACATATAATTACTTTTGTCTTCCATCAATTTTTTTACCACATTTTTTTCTTATCTTTTTCTAACACATCACTAATTGTTAAAAAGATAATTATAGCCTAAAATAAATAATATAATATTAGTGATATGGTAGAAAAAGATGAGAAAAAAAAAGGGTAAAAAAGGAGATGAAAAACAAAAGTGATTGTATGTTTATATTTTGGTCTCCTTATTTTTTTTAGAGACATTTGGTGCTTCTAATTTTAAAAATTTAGAAATTTGGTCTTGCTGTTAAATCCAATGCGTTGACTATTTGCATTGGGTCAACGTAATTTGATGTCAAATACTATTTTTCATGTCAATTTAATGATGTCACATCATTAGGTTAACGTTAGATGCAAACGGGCAACGCATTGAATTTAACAATAGGACCAAATTTTTGAATTTTTAAAATTAGGTGGACCAAATGTCTCTAAAAAAATAAGGGGACTAAAAGCGCAAATTGAGAAAAATAAGGGGATCAAAAGTCTAATTTAACCATATTTTTATTGTATATAAAAATATATATAAATAATAAATTATATATTTTATTTATTAAAAAATTAATATTTATTTTTCTTATATAAATTTATTATTTATTATTTTTAAACTAAATGTAACATTAAATAAGTATTTTAAAAAAATTATATTTATTTTTGTTATATATAATATTGTGTTTGTATTATGACTTAAATAAGCTAAATGAGTTAATGGTTTAGGTATTGAAAGAGAATAGGAAGGTCATGAGTTCAAATCCTCCTTCAATCAGTTAATTTTACCATTTTCTAAATCATAAATTTCATTAGGGGACTAAAATCGCATAATTAAAAAATTAAGGGACTGAAATCGCAAATTGAATACTATAGGGGGACCAAAAGGGCAGTTTAGCCTAAATATTATTAAATCCATGTCATCTACTTACTGCCACGTTATGGGCAACATTATAATTTTAATAGTTAACAGATGAACATTTAAGGGTTTAATCAAAATTACGAATTTTACAAAATTGAGGAACTAAAATTGTGGAATTAAAAATTTGGGGACATATGTGTGTGTGTATGTATGTATAGGGTGATTCAATATATACTAAGAATTATTGAATGGAATAACTCTACCAATAGTTACTCTTTGAGTAACTTGATACCCATCCATATATATATATGGGATTTGCTAACGTACATATATTTATTTTTTTAGTTGGAGTATGTTAGCAAGTTACAATTACAATGTATCTTAAAATACACCATGGTGTAACTTGCTAATACACTCTAACTAAAAAATAAGTGTGTATACGTTAGCAAATGCTTGTGGAGTTTGGGCATTTGTTAACGTACACACACTTGTTTTTTAGTTAGAGTACGTTAGCAAGCTATAACTATAATGTATCTTCAAATACCCCATGGTATAGTTTATTAATGTACTCCAACTAAAAAATAAATATGTGTACGTTAGCAAATGTTTAAGGAGTTTACTAACGTACATGTACTTATTTTTTAGTTAGAATAAGTTAGCAAGTTATAACTACAATATATCCTTAAATACACTTATGATGTAGCTTGCTAATGTACTCTAAATAAAAAATAAGTGTGTGCACGTTAACAAATCTTATATATATATATATATATATATAGGACGTATACTATGAGAATAATCTTCTTACGTGAGAATGAGAATGATTAATCTCAACCATTAGATTAAAATGGAAGGCTTAAATTAAAAGACTCACTTAAAACCACAACTATCATCGTTGTTACTATCATCACCACCCCCATCACAACTACTATCAACATTATCGTTGTCGCCATCGCTGTTGCTGTCACTACCGCCATCGTCATTATTGTTGCCACTATCATCACTATCATCACTGTCACCCCACTACCATTACTAGTGGAGGTGAAGGGGGTGGCGGTGACGACGATGGTATTGGTGGGAGTGGTAGCAACAATGATGGTAGTTGTGGTTTTAAATACGCCTTTTAATTTACGTCTTCTATTTTATTCTAATGGTTAAGATTGATTATTCTTATTCTTATATAAGACCATTCTCTTAGTATTCTCTCTCTCTATATATATGAGAAGTAAATTTTGTTACGCCATTGAAAAAAAAAAAGGAATATTAGTTGAATTTTCCTTTTGCGATAACTACTATTTCTTTTAATTTTGTGTCCACCAATAAAAATAAGAGTGGAGATTTAGGAAATTAATTGGAAGAAACAGCCAATTTCATTTCGGGCTGGCAAATCATACATATGATTGAAGTAATCCTTCAGGGCAAATTCTACTATATCTTTTTATTTAAAAGGATACTGGTATTTTTTTTGAGTAAATCAATAAATAATAAATATATATATTTGTATTATTTATCTTATATATAACATGAAATTGATAATATAATTTATTGTTTAAAATTTTGTTATTTTTTAATTGCTAAATGACACTTAAGGTTATTTTTGTTGTCTACTATTTATGCTTGTATAGTTTTTATGTTTAATATTAAATTTTAAAAAAATTGAAATAAATCTTGATGAATTTTTTTGTAATTATAAAATTTAAACATTAAAATTAAATTCTAACTCATTTATTATGTAATTTTAGTATATAAATTTAAGATTAAATTAGATTTTTTTATTAATTTAAGATAAAAAAAATACTGATATCCTTTTAACATTTAAGATACCGAAACAATCAGCACAGGGTAACACTTTTGATCAATCTTATGGCATCTTCGTGGAATATAACCCCAGGTGTCGAAAAGAACAAACCGAACAAGTAAAGCTTGCAAAGTCCCACCGCGTATCCTCTTAACTCCGCAGTTCAATTTCCACGCAAAAGGTGTTTCGCTCCCAGTCCCATCCAAGGACAGAGTCAACCACAGCTGGAGTCAAACCGTGTCTATATAAACCCCTCTCGCTTCTCACAACTCACACACCTAAACATCCACAAACTAGTACTGCACTTTTCCTATCTTCTCTTCTCCTTTACACAAACTCAACAACAGAGAACATATACAGCGATCCGTTGTGAAACCAAAACACGTAAACCAATTAAAGGGATATTATTACTTCTGCTCTGCCAAAAATGCCAAGAAAAGGAATGAGAAGCATTTTCTTCAAACCATCACCTCCTCCGCCCACGTCATCCCTACCACCTCCCTCCCCTCTCCGCACTTTCTCCGACTCCTTAATGGAAGAAAACATACAAACCGCAGAGTCGCTCATAACTAAATGGGATGATTCCGCCGCCAATTACCAATCCAAATTCCCCATCCCTCTTTTCAGCGGCACGCGCCAGGAAGCCAAACAGTACCTAAACGCGGTCAAGGGTCTACAATCCGCTATGCAGCACCTCGTCGCACAGGATTCCTCCTCCAGCACCCTTGTGCGTGCTCAGTTCCTAATGCAACTCGCCATGAAGACGCTCCAGAAAGAGTTCTATCAGATTCTATCCTCCAACAGAGACCGCCTGGATCCCGAAACCGTCTCCACGCGCTCCTCCGTCGACCACCGAAGCAGCGTCTCCGATTACGTCTCCGATTACGACGACGAAATCTCAATCTCCGAGGACGAGTTCTGCGTCTCCGAGACCGAGCGAGTTTCCATGCTCGCCATGGAGGATCTGAAATCCATCGCGGAGAGCATGATATCCGCCGGCTACGGCAAAGAGTGCGTCAAGGTTTACATCATCATGAGAAAATCGATCGTCGACGAAGCTCTGTACCACGTCGGAGTTGAACGGTTGAGCTTCTCTCAGGTTCAGAAACTGGACTGGGAGGTCCTCGAGTTGAAGATCAAGAGCTGGCTAAACGCCGTGAAAGTCGCCATCGGAACTCTGTTCCACGGCGAGAGGATTCTCTGCGACCACGTTTTCAGCGCGGATTCGGGAAAGAGAATCGCGGAATCGTGTTTCGCCGAAATCACCAAAGACGGCGCCGTGTCGCTGTTCGGATTCCCGGAAATGGTGGCGAAGTGCAAGAAAACGCCGGAAAAAATGTTCAGGGCTTTGGATTTGTACGAAGCGATCTCCGACCACTGGCCGCAAATCGAATCCATATTCTCCTTCGAATCCACATCAAACATTCGCTCACAGGCCGTTACGTCGATGGTGAAACTCGGCGACGCCGTTACAACGATGCTAACGGACTTCGAAACCGCGATTCAGAAGGAATCCTCGAAGAAACCGGTCCCTGGCGGTGGAGTCCACCCTCTCACGCGCTACGTGATGAACTACCTGACGTTCCTCGCCGATTACAGCGGCGTGTTGGTCGATATAATCGCCGATTTGCCGCAATCGCCGTTGCCGGAGTCTTACTATCGAAGCCCGATGCGCGGGGAAAACGCGTCGGGCTCGGAGTTATCCGAGCGAATCGCGTGGCTCATACTCGTCGTGCTGTGCAAGCTCGACGGCCAAGCGGAACTCTACAAGGACGTCGCGCTTTCGTACCTGTTCCTCGCGAATAACATGCAATACGTCGTCGTAAAGGTGCGCAAATCGAACCTAGGGTTCCTTCTCGGCGAGGAGTGGTTGGCGAAGCACGAGTTGAAGGTTAGAGAGTACGCGTCCAAGTACGAGCGCGTCGGGTGGAGCGCGGTGTTCTCGTCGCTGCCGGAAAACACCGCGGCGGAGGTGCCGGCGGAGCAGGCCAGGGCCTGCTTCGTGAGGTTCGACGCTGCGTTTCGTGAAGCGTGTAGAAAACAGTCCTCGTGGGTCGTATCCGACCCGAAATTGCGGGACGAAATCACAGCCTCGATAGCTTCGAAGCTGGTGGCTAAGTACGGTGAATTCTACGAGACGAATCGGGTCGGGTCGAAGTCCGTTACACCCGATGATATTGGGAATTACCTGTCTGACATTTTGTATGGGAACGGGATTGGGGATTCGGGTAGTGTCTCGTCACATTCTTCGTCAACGACGTCGTCTTCTCATCGCTCTAATCGACGGTGAAGTTGGAGACGTCGCCGATTGATGACCTCCATTTTTTCTCTCTTTCATAATTTGTATATTTAAATTAAACATCTAGAAACTATCCTGAGAACCTGAGATAGTAGAGTACAATGAAGACAAGATAGAGAATATTCGTCCGTGAAACGTGTTTACTGTATACTATATTTTAATTGATTGATAATTCACCTTTACATGTTATATACTTTATCAATATTTATCATTAATTTTTTATTTCTCTTTTTATTATATTATATCACATATTATTCTTACAGTCTTCACTTTCTTCCATCTCTTTCCTTCTTTAGATGTAACTTCAGATTCACCAATGGGCTGGCTGGTTAGATGATGGAATACCGAACCTTTGCATTTTTAGATGGTGTTCGTTAATGTTTAAAGTTTGGAAAATAATCAACGGACACCTCAATGCTATATGATACCTAGAGAGAAAAAGAGAGAGAAGGGTAAATATAATAAATGATATGATATAATAGAAAGAAAGAAAAAAAAGAAATAATGAGTGTTAATAGGATGTTTGATATGTAAGAATGTCTAAATATTATTACTCTTAAACTGTTTAAGAAAATATTCAATGTACACCTTAAAAATGAGGTATATGAATGAAAAGAAGAAATATATATGAAGTAAAAATAAAGAAAGAGAAGGAAAGTGATAGATACACAAATGATATATGATGACAAATAAATAGATAAATAAAAAGAAAACTGAAATGAAACAGAAAATAAGTATAAAAATAAGAGTTTAATAATTATACACTGTTAGTGTAAAATGTTTTACATTGTCAACCAATCAGAAATCACTGTGAATATGACTTTTAAGGTAGTTATTTTAAAACTCAACAAACTCACAATTGGATAACAATATAAAATTACTTTATACTATCAGTACATATTATTTTCTCTTAAAATAATATACCTTGCTCTTTACCCAAACAGGAATGAACATTGGGCTCAATTACAATAATTTGGGGTCCGAATGGGAGCATTGAAATATAGACACATATTAAGACAACGATGGTAGGCATGGTGCCTTTATGGCCCAATAATTTAGTTTTGCACTATCCTTATTAGGATGAAGAGCATGACCGAAGAAGAGTAATTTTGATCGTTAAATTTTTTAACAGATTGCAACAAAACCTCAATCAAATTGCATTAATACACGTACAAAGCAAGTGTTGGGTTGAGTCAAGTGTTTGAAAAATCGAAGAATTTTTATCTAGTAGTTATATAAAAAAAATTAAGAATTTGAAATTATTTTGAAAACAGATGAAATTTGTAAAGTGTTTACATTAGAGTTTTGAACTTTGAATCCCTCAAAATATTAGTTAAGTTGAAAAATTGGAAGAAGATTTTTGTCGCTTATAATGATTCCATCTAAACTCTACTGTAACCAATTGGATGCCTAATATAGTATACTGGTAGTTTTAGATTTTAAAAAATAAAACACTAGGCCTTTGTTTATCAAAAAAAAAAACAAAACACTAGGCCTTTGCAAATAAACATAAGGCAAACGTCTCTCCTTGGTTGCTTTATTGTGTTCAATGTTATAATTATTTGTAAAACGATAAAATGAAAATAAAAAACAATTTATTAAACTGAATAAGTTCTAAAATTTCCTTTAGTTTTACAAAGTTCATAAAATAAGTGTCAGTTTGTCACAACATAAGGAAATATATTAATGCAAGAAATAAATAAATAAATAGTAATAAAAATTACTCTATGTGCCGGCCCAGTTTTATATAGTTAAAATTAAAAATGATTACAGTTCCAAACAGCCACACTGCCACAGGCTGGACCCTGTCTGGAGGAGATTTTTCTTGCCCATTTCGCATGCAGATTTGGGCTTTCAAACAGAGTGCTCAACTATTGGACTATGCCTAATTTTTTACTTTCCTGCTATTTGCGTACTAGTTTTCCTTCCCGTGCCATGAACGGGTATGAATTTAACTTAGTTTGGTTGCTACTTTCATATTTTCATTACTATTTATTTGTTTATATGATTTTATTATTTAAAAAATTAAGTAATTATTATCATAATATAATTACTTTAACAATGTTGGAACATGTAATTGAATAATAATATAAAATTAGTACAGTTACGAAAATTGAAATTAAAACTGAATTGTTTTTATAAAAACAAAATAAAACGACTCCACAGATTAATAGTTGTGGACTAAATAATTTACACATAAATCATTTAGTATATCGGATTAGCTACGTTAAAATAAAATTCATAAACTAACAATACAAAATAAAAAAATGTTATTTACTAACAAGATAAAATTGTCAAACATTATGATTGTCTTCTTTAGTATAACTTTTGTTTAATAAAAATTAAATTGTTACATTGTTAGAATAAATATTGAAAGTCTACACGAATAATAAAATACATTATATTAACAGTTGATGTGTGTGTGTATTAATTGAATTATTTGTTAATATATAATTTATCTTATTGCTAGTAGTATAAACATATATTGTCTATACTAACATTTTAATTTTTATTAAAAAATTATTCTAAAAGAGACTAATTCAATATTTTAGTAGTGTAATTATGCCGGATTTTAGGGGGGGAGGGGAAAGGAGCAAATCTTCTTGGCGTACGATTGTGTGTATTATTATTTAGTGTTGTTCATTATCGTTTCTTCTAATATTATCCTATGATTATTTGTCGTTCCCACTCTTCTAGTTTTAAACCATTTTATAACATTCTCTTGAAAGTATAATTTTAAAATAATTAATTTCTTGAAAATTATCTAAAAAAATCGTTTTTTAAGTGAATATGGTACAAGTCAGTGAAGGAAATATCCCAAAGTTCCTTAATTATAAGGGCATCTCCAATGCGGTTGCTTACGGAGTTGCTAAATATGTAAGGAACATTGCTTACAGGATCTTAGCGCGGGAGCATTTGACATGGTGTTGTTTATACGAGCAACGTTTCTTGTATAAGCAAAATTGTTTGTATAAGCAAAATTGCTTAATCATTTTTTGCCGATAAAATATGGCACTTTCTAGGCAACAAAACCAAGAGAAGAGGAAGGAACATAACGATTTATTCACAACACACCACCATTCACAGAATTAAACACAGAGATCATTTGAGACTACCATTACCATTGCAAAGACAAAATAATTTAAAAAAAAAATCACAGAAGCATGAACCAGATAAAACAATATAACTGAAATTTGGAAACAAAATCATGAAAAAAAAATTAAGAAAACCACAGCTAGAGTCGCCTGTACACATACGTCGTCACCTCTCTCTATTGGCAGTTCTGCGAAACTAATTAATGCAATCCACCACGGACCGCTACTTATAAGTCGTAAAGTTACTTTCTTATTAAAAGCCAAAAGCGGTATCCTTTATCTTCACACCTGCCACAAGCCACAGCTGTCATGCACTTTTATTGTAATTTCCAATGCATTTTTAATATAAATTATAATAAAAATTTTCTATTTTAAATAGGATACTGGTTAACAAGATTCTATTAATTAATTATTGACTTTGTATCACTTTTTTTTTTATTCATATGAACTTCTCACTCCTGGTCAAATTTAAAAATGGAGGTGATAGTATTAATATATTTTTTAACACATTTTTTGTAATTTATTTTTTACTATTAATTAAAGTTTATTAGAAATTGGAAAAATTATTATGAGTTAAACTTATTAAATAAGAAGTGAAATCTACAAAATTTGAAATTTTTTAATAAATTTTAACTACTAATAGAATTTATATTTAAAAGAGTATATTAGAGAATATGTTAATAATATTTCTCTTAATATAAGTGATCAGTCAATTAAATTTAAAAATATAACATGTAATTGTGTTATTGTGCTTGTGCATGCTTTATACGGCTTTTTGACCAAATTAGTAATAAAAAAAATTATCAAAATATTACAAAAAAAATAAATTTACCCAAGTAGGTTGTTTCGGGAATTGCACAAAAAAAGGCGCTTGTAGCAGGGGCGCCATACTAGGTTCAAAATTTGCACAAGATAGTGAAAAGAAGGCGCCAGTAGCATTAGCGCCATCCAAATGTCAACATGCACAGGAGGCGTTGATTTGATAAGTGCCAGCCAATTCACAGAAAGCGCTAGTCTACTTAGCTCCACCCGACGCACAGGAGGCGCAAGTTTGAGTGGCGCCACCTACTACCGCTGATAGCACAGGAGGTGTCGATGGCAATGGCGCCACCTATGTCTTGTCACGTCATCATGCAACTTTTGTAGACATGCCCTTTATTGCTTGGTTCAAAAATTCACGGGTTTCCTTCCTTTTATTGCTTCAACGTGTGCGGATTTGAAGAAGAGAAAGAACCCATTCGAAGTCCAGCAAGAAAGAGAGAGGAGGAAGCGCTGGTTTTAAAGCAAGGGCTGGGGAGAAGCAAAAGAGGAGGAAGCTTGACTTGGTGAAATCATAAAGGTAAGGAAAGAATTTTAATACAGTATTGTGTTGTCCCTTAAAAATTCCATTAAGTTTGTTATTAAAAAAATAAATTCATTAAGTTGTTATATTGTTTTGGGTTAATTTATGATGTGTATATAGATGTATATTTTTCATATTGATAACGATTTAAGACTGTTAAGTGTTGATTTGAGACTTGTTTACTGTTTTATGGATTAGAAATTTAAGATGGGATTTTCCAGGGGCTGTAGGTTAGGTTGAGGCTAGTAAAACACCTTAGCCAATTGAATTTCATTTACAAATGATTAGTTTTTGGTATAATGCGGTGCGTTCAATTGTTTTTAATTTTATTAACAAAGTACGTCTTTTTTCTTTGTTTAAAATTATGTTTAAACCAAAAATAATAATCGAATAAATTTTTTTCACATCTGAAAAAATTAAAAAATAATATAGAGTGCTAATAATCGGATAAGTAACAAGGACATTTCAAATTAATGTAATTAAAAAATTATTAAAATCAAATATAAATTAAATTATAATAAACACAGAGTGCTAATAATTTTAATAATGATATGACCAATAATACATACATCACACATAGTCACAAGACAATTACATATAGCTACTAGTTTTGGTCAATTTGATCATCATCACCGAGACCATACTCTTACAGAATACGGGGACATGAATTGCAATTGTGGCCTTCCTGCTTACAATGACCACAACGTTGTCTACATTGTGATTCCCTCCAATCTATTTCGTTCCTTAAACGCATTGACTCTGGGCGCCCCTTACTGCGAATCATGGACCCATTTGGAACAATCTTGGGACCATTGCTACCAGCAATATTGGAGTCATTGCCGATAGGCCACCACTGCCCAGAGTATGCATTAATGACGTTTTCAATTGAATACACAGGGTCCACATACCGATAATAATCAATATTGACTTTGGCACATGCAACTATGACATGCGAACACGAATATCTGTATGCTTGGAATGCACTACACTCACATTGTCGTGCATTTACAACAACTACCCATGTCTGACCACCCTTTTGTGTAATTGGATTGAAAGGTTCTTCAACATCACACCTAGTGGATTGAATGTTGTACGAACAAACGTGTTGGGTGCAAGTATCCTTTATATTTTTCTACAAGGCATCCAGTAACTTCTTGCAGTACCTTTGACTAGAACTGAACTCAGCTCTTGCCTGGGTTCCTCTCTGAACAAAATATCCACCAGTCTCATGTAAGTACTCCTCACTAAAGCAATAATTAGCAAATTTCGTGCACCTTTTAATATTTTGTTATCAACCTCAGACAAGTTTGTCGTCATATGGCTATATCTACGCCCTTCTTCATCATGTGCTATGCTCCATTTCGACAGTAAGATGTTGTCAATCCACCTACGTATTTCAGGGCTAGTCTCATGGAATGCTTCCAAACACATTTGAAATTGGTGTTTACATGTTGTGTAGCCTGCAGCAACGACAACAAAACAAAATTATGTAATTAAACATCAACAATCAAAATAAAACATAAAACTAATGAGAATTAAAATTACTCATGCTTATCAACTCTTGCTTCAATTTTGTATTCTTAAACCAGTGGTTAAAATTGCTTGCAATGTGATGGATGCAATACATGTGGTACGCACTTGGTGGCTGCTATCCAAGGTTTGCATTTGAAAAAGATGATTTAATGCTTTGGTGACAATCAAAAATCAAACATAAGCCTTGCTTTTGGGTCACATGGCATCTTATCTTCTACAAGAACCATGACTAGTCACTTAATGTCTCGCCTTCAACAATAGCAAATGCAAGTGGCAGTACACATGCATTCCTATCTTGTGTAGTGGCGATGAGCAATGTCCCTCGATACTTGCCGTATAAAAATGTGCCATCTATTTGTATAATCGGTTTGCAAAAGTTGAATGCATCACATACTAGCTTAAACGTCCAAAATACGCGATGGAACTTGTGAAATCGACCGGCAACTTCGTTGTTGAAGACAAAATCAGTTGTCTCCAATTTATATGTTGATCCCGGACAACACTCTACCATTCTGTCTAACCACCTCGGCAATAAATCGTAAGATTCGTCCTAGTCACCAAAGACCTTTGCAATCGCTTTTTGCTTAGCCTTCCAAGCCTTTTTATATGTGATTTTATAATTATATTAACAACTTATTCGTTCTTGTATCAATGAGATAGAAACCGATGGGTCTTCATTTACCATACCTAACCACAAAATGACAATGAAACATACAAAGTCACATACAGTTTGTAAAATGTAATATGGACTTAAAAAGTACTACCATGTACAAAATAGAGTCAACAATTTTGCACTTATTTATGCATGAACAGATGAACTCAGAGTCTAATTTCTAGTGGTCTTGAGATAGCATCACGTTCATACACAAGTGTTGATCGCCCCATTTAGTAATGGTCCATTTATCAGTCTTCTTGGATAATATTGCTCTCATTTTCCATGGGCACCCGTCTGCACTATTTGGACATATCATCGACAAAACTGTCGGCTTGGATTCCACAACATGATATGACTGATGCGTCTTCATTGAATAAAGCTTCACAGCCATCTGCACATTGCGTTTGGTGTCAAACTGTAAACCAGTGTAAAGCTCATCGTCCACACTCTAATTGACAGGCACATCTGACCCATGAAAAGGAAACTCTTAGTCAAGATGATCCCAATTGATATATCTATAGTGGGGTGACATATTCCAAAGCGGAGCTTGTGTTTGGCCTAAATATGATTAAACAAAATGCATCAAACAAATGGTGCTAGATTTAGACAAAAAAAAAGAAGACAAAATAAACATTCAAACTTACCTGCATATTGTGGTTGTTGTTCATTAATCGGTAATGATGAACTAATAGGGGATGCAGCTAAAAAATTAGGGGCCAAGCTGTTAGGCTCAAGATTTGCATCAAAGTCGCCATCTACATCTGTATCTGAAGAACTCCCATCCAGAATTTGACCCTCATTTTCATTATCGTCACTTTCATCTCCATCGTTGCTTAAATGCGTGGTAATATGAAGATCAACGTCAACATTCAACTCTACACATTCAACAACATAGTTGAACTCCTGCTGAGATGCACCAGCTCTTGAATCAATAGACATGTGAGGTTGAGTATGATTTATCTCAAAAGGTAATGAGGAACAACCAGTAGTCTCAACGTCAACATATATCTGAAGGATTGTCATCACAAATTATTGTTCAAATGCATTAATCATACACTCAATATCTTCATCGTCACATATTAGAACACCTGAATATATGACCGGGTTTTGGCACGTCAAAAATCTACAAGTCAAGCTACAAATAGATTGATGTCTTGAAAGTTTCTATTTATTAGAAATCTATTTTGTTAACATATCATAAATGATACCACGTTTAAATTGAATTGTTCTTTTAGTACCTTCAAAAGTCATGCCTTGTGGACCATTAAATTTTCTACCATTCGAATAAATAAAAGTAATAATAGAAGTCATCTTTAAAAACCAAAAGAAGATGCAACAAATGACAGATGAAAGAAAAAGATTAAGAGCATACAAGCTTAAAAAAACACAAACGTGGAACAACAAAAGCAAGAGAGCAAAAATATCAAACCAAAGGAGAAGCACACTTCTGCTTATCAACTCTTATCTATTTAAACTTATCAACCTAGTTAAATAATAATTAAATGTCATCTCAAAATCAGAATAAGAATCAGAATCAGAATCAGAGAATAAGAATCAGAACAAGAATCAAATATCATGTCATGCATGCATGCGTAGATACGAAGCATGCATTTTACGAATACAAAATTATCATATGGCACTGGTGCATTGAGCGTTTTTCAGTTGTACAGGAGGCACCAGTCTAACTAGCACCTTTGTCCACTACAAAAGGTACCAGTCTAACCAACGCCTTTGATTAGTACAAAAAGCACTAGTTTGACCAGCACCTTCTACTACTAGACAAAACATGTTGCGTCGTTAGTAATCCTGTTGCATAAATCCTATTTCAAAAAAGACAAAATATCATGTCTTGTACTGACTGAACAAGTGGTGCTGGTCACCTTTTTTATGTATAATTGGGTGCACTAATGGCACCAGCGCCTTATATAACGCCACTGTCACCAGTGCCTTCTGCACGTCCCCCTTCCACAAATAACCCATTTTGGTAAAATGTTTTTTCCTACATTATTTTGGTAATTTGCTTTTTTTTAAATACCAATTTGGTTTTTTTTTTCCGCTTTATACAATTGCTATTTATTAACCGCAAACATATATAAGCTATTGTTTATTATTTCTTTTAAGAATATCCTGTCATTAAGTAAGACATTAATTTTCTAATATATGGTCTAGTATTTGTAACAAAAAAAAGAAGAGAAAATAGACTATGTACTAATAGTGTAAAACAGTTTTACACTGTTATTCAATCACATCCCACCAAGTATTGTAAGTTGGTTGACTTTGATAATAATTATCCTGAAAGTCACACTAAAGCTAATTTTCAATTGGTTAACAGTGTAAAATTTTTTACACTAATAATGCATAGCAATTAAATTCAAAAAAAATATATGGTCAAGCATTAATATAAAACTTCCTCCCAATAACCAATTTCGAAATTAAATTCAAGATTATATGCTTAAAGAATTCGAATTCATTATCACAGTTTTATACGTTTAACGTTAGAGATTTTAAGAAATTTGAAATGTAGGGATGAATTTGTATGTATTAGAGATTTATTAACAGAATTGTAAAAAAATAAAAATATATGGCATTTTTTTTAGAAATTTTTTTTGTCTCGCTTAATAATTTTGTTAGTTAAATTATTTCAATGAGTTTATGCTCCACGTATATATAACCTTACAAAGTTTTTTTTCCTTTAGTGTGAATAGTCCCCACATAGCTTTGGATGAGGGGTGTGAAAAAAATCCGAACCAAACTTAATTTAAAGAACCGAACTGTTTTAAAAAAAATCCAAAACAAACTGGACATAATTTAAAGAACCAAACTGTTTGTGAAAAAATTTGAACTGAACCATTTTATAAACTAAACTGTTTTTATAAAACGGTTTGGTTCGGTTCTTTAAAAAACCAAATCATATATGACTGTAAAATGGTAACAGTACCAAACCACACCGAACTGAATTCAAAATAACCGAACCATTTTTAAAAAAACTGAACCGAATCATTTTTTGAAAAAAGGTTCAGTTTGGTTTGATTTGATTATTTGCACAGTATTCAATGGTGTTAATAAAAAGATAATAACAGTAAACAGAAACTTCTTTAACGTGCCCTGCTATTATGATACCCTATCGATCATGAATTCCAAACACTGAAAGAACGTGAAACCAAGATGAGAATTAGTTAAGAACCTCTACAAACTTCCATCTAACAATTCGGCTGTACTCAAGCGAGAATCTAATGAACTTGCCAAAAAGTTCTTTGAAGTTTAAACACACGCCAGTGTTTATAGATGCCTACGAGAGACAAGAACCCTGTGTAAAATGCAGATTTGTATATAATAGTTTGTTGATTTAATTTGTTCATTTTGACAGCCAAAAAGAAAGGTAGTAGTTAGCATTAATTATTTTCACATATAAGGAAATTTTACCTTAAATTGAGGAGGTTTAGAAAGAAAATTATAATCAGCATCGGATCCGGAATTTGATGAAAGAAGCTCTTGTTCTTTCACTGTCACTGATAAAAGATATGTGTAATTGCAGTTTCCATATTTTCTTAATTTTGAAAATTTTGTCACCTTTCTTTTTTTTACAAATTTAATTTTCTATTATTTTAAATTTTTAATTGTGTAATTTTAATCTATCTGTTAACTAAACAGCTAATATTTAATGAAAATGCTAATGTGACATCTACTGTACTGTCTTGTTAGTATTTTTGTTAAATATTAAATGTTAAATTAATAGATATGCCAAAATTACACAATTAAAATTGTAAGGATTAAATTTGTAAAAAATAAAAAATAAAAAACACAAAATTAAAAAATTAAAGGAAACAAAAATACAATTAAGCATAAAAGAAAATGTGATTTATTAGTGTCCATTTTTCTGTGGAAACGTACTGGTCAAGTACATACAAATTGATTGGGAACCCTCTTCACGGATTCTATCTAACACCCAGGTCTTGAAGTACACACGTGCATTAGCTACAGGCTTTGATCAAATCTCAACCACAATGCACATAGTTTGCCATATATATCAAGAGTTCCGGTACATCTATGCCTGTGTATATGACCTAACCTCCTTTATTGTGATTGCAACTTCGGTGATGATGCCAAGGGACGGTAAAGTGTACCTGAATTCTATGGGCACTTGTAAAAATATTTACAAATAAGTAGAATAAATACTTGTTTATTGGAGATAAGTTTGGAAAAAAATATTTGTCTACAAATTTTAATAGAGATGACTACGGGTATGGGTATTATAGTACTTATCCTGTCCCATATTCGTATTTATTATATATATAATAATTTAATTAAAATATCTTATATATATATACTTTATATTAATTATTAATTTAATTACTAAATTATGATATTTATTATTGAAGACATGAATTAATTATGTGCTGTGCTAATAGTTTAATTATTTGTGCTTAATAAATTGTTTGAAACCATTATATTATTTGTTATATTTACGGTATATATAAGTTTCAACTTTGGGTGTGCTTGTGCATAACTTTAGGTGTCTATATACTAATTGTCCATAATATGTAATTATTTATTATAGGCAATATAATTATAAGATAATTAGAGTCAATGTCCTATTTTTTGGCCGGTCTTGGAGAGTATCAATACATGATATATAAGTTTCTAATAATTATGTTAAATAATTAGAACATTACATTTAAGAATGACTATGTTAGATGATTATGTTTCTAATGTTGTTGGGTTATAACTTATGTTTGAATGATTTAAGGTTATGTTTGGATAATTTTAATGTTATGTTTGGATGGTTTAATGTTATGTTTAAATGCTTTTAATGTTATATTTAGATGATTTAAAGTTATGTTTGAATGATATAAGAGTAAATTTTCAATTTCGTTGTAGCATTTTTTTTAATTAACATATTTTTATTAATTTTTTGATTTTACGCACAAGTAAAGTGCGGATAGCGGGTGCGGGTATGAGTATATAAGTATCTAGCAACTACAGGAATGAGGATTAAAATTACTATCCGCGTGGATATGGGGGCGAGTGCGGATATTTTTTTTTAAATGCGAGTATGGAGACGGGTACTATAGTACTTTACCCAGATCCCGTTAAGTTCCGAAAGGGGATGATGCTTTCGATTTTAAATTATCACTTTTGAATCATCTATTGACGTATGTAGTGGCAATTAATTTACGCCTTGTACAGGTAAATATAACAAGAAGGTTGCGTACATATATAGTCTAGTACGCTGTTTGTAACAAATTTAAATGTTAATCGAAATGATAATTACTTTTCCAGTAGATTGACTATATCCTGCTCTTTGGTTATAACGATGAATCCCATATCATGAACGTGCATGTTGGAGTGTTGACTAAATCTACCACTCATCACTAACTTGTCGTATTCACTATCATTAATTGCATAGGCTGTGGAATTCAACTTTTGAAATCCTTGGTTACTACGTAATGTTTATACACTCAGCATCTTTTTTATGTTTGATCAATATCAGGCCTAAAGCCAAAACAAAAACAAATTAAGAAATCATGCAAGTCCATTTCAACTATATATGACTTTGTTGAAGTTCATGCGGTAAGCTAGCCTCAGAATAAGAGCCGTGTTAATTACTGTAATCATCAGATCAAGAGCCATGTTAATCACTGGTATCATCAGAGAGTCCTAGAAATAAAACATGGGACTTGAAGAAGACAAAGTCATGAATGAAGATTATTCTGACTTGTATTCAAAACGACTACCATATGTACATCTATAGTGATGGCGTGACTATGCTAACTGAATCACTGTTGGTGCTAACCAAAGCTTTTACAACTAGCTCAGCTACTATAATGACTAACACCTTAAATAAATAAATAAATAAATATATATATATAAGGGCAGGATCCGTTCATACCAGATGTAAGAATTAGTCAAATTACACCTTCAATAATTCATTAAATCAATTTATTTTAACGTATAATATGATATTAAAATATATGTAAATATTTAATAGTAGATAACATATTTAGAAAAGTTTAAATGATGTGAAATTTGATATACATAATCATAAAGATAATATCATCAAATTCAACGGTTGGATTGGTTAAATTTGTATTATATAAAAAGTTATTGAATGTGTAATTTGACTAACTCTTATACCTGGTGTCAACGGATCCTGTTCCATATATATATATATATATATATATTGTGAGGATCAAGTTATTTCATTTAATAACTTTTAATATATATTAAATTTTAACGATCTAACCGTTAAATATTTTAATATTTTTTTAATGATCATGCATACCAAATTTTAGAAAAATCAAATACTTGTAGTTAGTTAATATTAAACTTGTCATTTACTTAAAATTTAGAAAAATATATTATACGTTAATTTAAAGTTATTTAATGAAATATCAAATAGTTTTCAAATTTTATAAAATTTGTAGACTTAATCTACCTAATAAAATCTTTAATTTAACAGTTAGATTATTGAAATTTAATATATACTAAAAGTTATTGAATGAAGTAACTTTACCATAAGTTGCTCTTGGAATAACTTGATCATTATATACATATAACAACACTGATCAGTCTTATCAGCTGAGAGGTATTTCTTGATAGGTTTCTATTTTTAATCGAGCATGTTTGTTTTGGAGAGGCCAAGACAAAGTCTTATTTCTTGTTCTCCTAGGTTCCTGTTATGGTTAAACAAGCTTAGTTATATAATGTAATAATTTATGTCATCTATCTATTTATTTAATTATCTATCTATCTATATACAAGGATGTATCTAGTGAAAAGAATGCTTGTATAAAAAGGTGAGAGAAAATCTGTATATACAATCATACATGAATGATTATGATTAAAAGTTATTTAATGATAAGATGACCACTTTAAAAAGTTACATGACTTTATCTTTCAATCTTAAAATTTCATGATTTGATCCAATAACCATGATTCACTCTTTTCATTCTCTCATAATAAAAGTCTCCTCACTTAATATGTTCTATATATACACTAACAGTTTAGTCTACTGTAATTCTCAAAATTATTGACAACTTAGTCTAGTGTAATTTGTAACATGCCACTTTTATGTCAAATATTCACAAAACAAATTATCAGAAGCTTAGCCGTCAATGATTACCCAAGATTTAACCCAATAAAAATTACCAGGAGCTTGACAACATCTTCACACAACTAAAAATTAATTAAATTTTTAAAATTGCTATTTACTGAGAGTTAAGCCTTAAGTAAATTTACTAAGGGTTTGACTCTCAGTAAATTTATGATATTATGACATTACCAAGAGCATTGTGATCCATTATAAATTCTCCACTGCAATAAAGTGAATTCTTATAGAAAATGAAAACTAGAAAACTAGACAAAACCAATTCCAGTTATATACTCAAAACTTGAATTCGAGACCAATGATTAAGTTAGAATAATGAAATTGAATCCTCTTTAATTACTAACAATGAAAACATTTGGCAAGTTGCATCATATTTTATTTCTTAAGATATAGAATTGGCTTAAATATGTTTAGTCCTCATAAAATGAGAAAGTTTTGATTTTAGTTTTCATAAAAAAAAATCTTTGGTTTTCATCCCTTAAAAGTTGAAATTATTGTTTTTTTTGTCCTTACTATTCTATGTTTTAAAAACTAGACTAGACCAGCCAGTTCAACCAAAAATCCGGTGAACTAATTCTCTGTCTAGTCCAATTGAACTAGAAAGCTAGTCAGTTCAAGAACTGGTCTACCAATCAGTAAATCGGTCAAAAACCGATTCACGGCGGTTTAATAAAAATTGTCTAATAAAATATTATTTTGATTTAAAAAAAATGAAAATCAATTTACAATATTTGTCATTTTCTTTTTTATTCTAAATATAAACTTGTTTTTATTAATAAATGTTGATGTGTATTATTAGAACTTAGACTTAAGTATTATGACATATTTAATTTAAACTTTTCTAGGTGTTGTACATGTTAAGAACCTATAAAATTATGTTTTAATTTTAGTTTTTAGTATTATAAAATTATGATATTATGTTTTTTTAATATTATTTTATATATTATTTAATTATTATTATTATTATTTTATTAACACCAGTTCGGCTATGGTTGAACCATTGAACCTTGAACTAGTGTCTTGGCCAATTCAATGACCTGTCCAGTTATAAAACATTGCTACTATTATATGACACTCATTAACTATTTATATATTTAATGGAAGGTCAAGTGATTATCTTAGGAGACAACCACTACTATCTGTGATACTATGTCAACATATGATACTTTTATAATTTTTTCTAGACTCCTAAAATAAATGTCTTTTATTTTTCTTAAAATGAACGTTAGGGACCAAAAATAGTAATTTTATATTTTGAAGGGATGAAAATAAAAGAAAAATATTTAATGTAACCAAAATCAAAATTTGCTCATTTTATAGGGAGCAAAAATAACGATTTCAAATTCTAGAAGGATGAAAATCAAAGAAAAAATTTTATAAGAACCAAAATAAAAATTCACTCATTTTATAGGGACTAAAAACATATGTAAGCCTATATAATTTTATTATTATTCCATAATCACGGTAATTTTATGTCTCTTATATGTTTACTTTTATTTATATATTTATATTTTAGTTATATTTAAAAATGCCCTTATGCACAAGAAACTTGTTGATAGAAAATGTAAAATAAGAATGTATATTAAATGTAAATTACCGTTATACTCTTTGTAAATACCTTTTCTTCGTACTTTAACTTTCTTTCAAATAAAAATTTTGTACAAAATATTTTGTATAGTAGTGTAAATTAGGGGTGGAAAACTTATCCGTTTATCTGTGATTCATCCATGTAAAATTCAATCCAATCCATCCAGTTGTTAAAATAAAAAAGATTTGGATCGGATTGGATGGATCACATAATTAAATAGATGGATAACAATCCATTCTCTTTTATTTTCAAATCCAATGGATTATCTAATTAATACTTAATGGGTTAAAATTAATACAACATAATTTTTTTCATATGTATTTTTTAATACTCTATCTTTTTTTTTTCTTTCCTCTTGTCTCTTCTCTTTCTCCCTCTCTCTCTTTCTCTCCCCTATTTGAATTGAAAAATAGGGAAATGCCATTTCTTTGCTCACATTAAACTATCAATTGAGCGAATTAATTAACTTAACATCAAAATGATTGTAAAATAAAGAATAAAAACACACAATTCAGTTTTCAAAAAAAAAAAATAAACACCCGAAAGTTAAAAAAAGTTAGCCCCTAGTTGATAACACACGACAAAGATGCATAAGGCAAATAAATGATAAACATATAATGAAACTAAAAGAAGATACACATCAATTGTTGTTGATCACTGTAGTTTTGGAAACACAACTGAAAACACCTTTTATATATAGTTCACAATTTATTTCATATGCACCCACCAAAAATTATTTTTTTAAAAAAATTGAAAAAGCCATCCAATTCAACATTGTTGGCGAATATAGATCTCAAGCATATTCTAGCGTAAGATTGGCAATTTTATTCTTTTAGTTCTTTTATTATTTTATTATTTTCATTTTTCTGTAAACTCTAAACTTAAATTTAAATAAAACTCTAAACTTAAATTTAAATAATTTTAAATTTTAGTTGTGGATTGGATTTGAAAGAGGAGAGAGAGGAGAGAGAAAATTTTAAAAATAAAAACTATTTAGTTTTTAAAATATATTACTTTTGCGGATGAATTAGATATCCATTCATAAAAAAATTGTTAATGGATGGATTGGATGGATATTATTTGGTGAATCATGGATGGATTGGATTTTTTAAATAAATTTTTAATGGATCAAAATGGATTAATGGATTATTTTTATCCAATCCATTATAATTTGACTAAAAATTTATCTAATCCATTTGTTTGCCACCCCTAGTGTAAATAAAATATAAAAGGTATATATAATTTTCAAAAAATTATAATTTTAAAAGGTTAAGAACAAGTCAAACCAATTTATCCCCTCATTTATGTCTAAAAGGCCAATATCGTGACATGGAGTTGTTTCACAAAAATTTTCACATAACATTTGTCTAAAATTTTATCTTTTAAACGTCTTTTAATTTAATTATTTTATTAATTATTCATTTATTTTATGTAAAAATTTCTTAACGTTTTATGTTTCCAAGCTTCTACATTTTATTTTTTAAAAATTTTCTTACATATTTTTTCAAAAAATTTAAATAAATAGAAATTAAAAGTAAATGATTTTTAAAAAAAATTAGAAAAGATGTTATTTTATTATATATTTCAATCTTAAGTACAGAAAAAAAATACATATTCTTATTATATTTATTAATTATTATTTATTTATTTTTGAATTTATTGTTTTGTAATCTTTCACATATAATAGTTGAGTTCCTATTTCCATGTTGAAAAATTCTAACAAACAAATTAAAATTTAAAACTTGTAAATACGAAACATACACATGACATATATAAATGAAAAATTAATAAAATAAAATAAAGGAATTAATAATTTGAAAGATTTTAAAAATAAATTTTTAAAAAAATCAGACAATTACTTTAATAAAAGCATTTACACTATATAAATTATTAGATGGATATAAAAAATAAAAATAAAAATACTAAATTAAAAAAAATTATAACTTACAACATATATTGCACAAATAGAAATAATAATATTGATCTAAAGTAATCTTCCTTGGTTACAAGATATTTCTTGAAAACAAGCTTCACAAAATGTCTTATTTTATAGTGTATTACAAATAGAATTGTATTATTTATATAATGTTCACCAAAAAAATATTATTTATATAATAATTTTTTATCATATCTTTTATAACATTATTTTTTCTATTATATCACTTATTTTATGTCATATTTTTTTCTATTTTCTTTTATCTGTAAAAAAAGATATTGTAAGACTTTGTTGTATAATTCCTCTTAAGAATAATATTACACACATTACTTTATTTATAATAAAAACACTTTGCACGTGTTGTATATAAATGGCAAAACAACCTAAGAGCAAAGAGCTTAGATGCAGATCGATGTATACATATAATTAAATCACCCTTTTTCCATTGATGACAGAAAAAGTCATTGAAAATTAACTTGGGTCATATGAAGTATACTTTGTTAGTTATCCACTTGTGAACAGCTCACGATAAATCATGTTCAGGATATATATATATATATTCCATTATTATCATAAACTCACTTTTTCTTCCATCTTCTTCTATATTCCATTTTTTTTATCATCTTTTCTTTCTCATCTTACTTCTTATCACATCTTTCACTTTTTTTTTTTTCTTCATATCTCTCTCTTCTTACCATATCTAGGAATGGCAATTGTACCCGAATCCTACAGGTATTCGCAAAAAAATCTGTAACGAGGAGGGAAATTACTCCCTTAATGGGGATGGGTCCAGTGGCGGGTAATTGCCTGTAAAATTTAGCGGGGATAGGTACTATGGTACCCACCCTGCCCTATACTCGCACATACTATCGCAATCAGGGTCACAACGAAGTGGCAAAAAAGAGAATAAAATTAGAGGAGTCGCCATTAAAGTTTATTAAAGAAAACATTGGAAAAACTTTTTAAAAAGATAAATGGTCTTCGAAACCAAATATGGGTTCAGGAGTCGGTTACGCGTAAGGAAGGTGCTAACACCCTACGATGTCCATCTTAAAGATGGTTACCCCTAATTAAATGTGCAAATTTAAGATAGCTTCAAAAATATTTATTTTATCCCTAAAGAAGATTTATTTTATTTACAAATTTTATTATTTTTATTTACCAAAAGAATTTTAGAAAATATTTATTTTGAAAAGAATTAATTTTTTTATTTTTTGAGATCGACAAGGGTGAGCCCCTGCTCCTACGTATCCTTAAGTGTAATGAGGAATTAAACTCACGTAGTTCTTCGGGTAGAAAAATGTTTTGTTAGTTGATTGTTTTTGATTTATTTATATTATAAAGAAAAAGGCTCATGCGATAACCAAATATGAAGTACATCCAAAGTGATTATCGCCACTTTTTAAGGGAAGGGATTCATAATAGTCAAACAGGAAGTGCATCAAAGTGACTATTATAATCCCTTTAAATTAATTAAACTTAAATATCATAAAAAGAAAGCTTAATTAATATTTTAAAAAATATTTTAAAAGATTTTAATATTAACCAAATAAGAAGTGCATCTAAAATGGTTATCATTAATTATTTTAAGGAAACTTTGATAATGTCTAAATAGGAAGTGCATCCAACATGGCCATTATCAAGTTTGATTATTTTTATTTTGATTTATATTTTTTTGTTTAGTACTTAGAAATACTTTACTATATAAAAAAAGTTAATATTGAAAAAGTTAAATTCTTGATATTAACATTTTATGATAGATTAATGAAATATTTAAAAAATATAAAAACTTTCGAAAATGAATCTTTAAGAAAAAAGAAAAGAGTGACGCTGATTTTACTTTTATAAAATTAGTTTTTTTGGGATTTAATTAAAAAAAGAACAATAGTGCAATTTTATTTTACATTAATTTTTTATTTATTTGAACCCTTTTTACGCAGATTCTAGAAAAGAGGTAAGATAAGCGCAAAAACAGCTACTAATATTTTTATTGTATTTTATGTATTTTTTTTCAAATTATTTTATTGGATCTTTAATTTTACATTTATTGAATTATATTATTTAACTAAATCAACACATAAAAATAGTCTACGTTAGCTTTTTATTCTTTACATCACACTGCATCCAATTTATTATGAACCTAAAACAGATAGAACAAAAAAAGAAAGAAAAAAAGAAAGTGCAGACCCAAATTCGTTCCCAATTTTCGCATCCAGTTGGTGCGCATAAACCCCACAAAGGCAAAAGCAGAAGCCAATATCTAAACGAAGATTGGCCTAAAATAAACAAAGGAGAATTGCTAGACATAAAAGCTAAAATTTACCAAATAAAATAAAAGAAATGTAACGCCAAAAAGAAAATAATGTCAATGCAAGATGCATCTAAAAAAAAGGCAAATAAGAAAGTATGAAGATGAAAGAGTCAAACTCAAAGGTTGAGTTGCATTGCTGGTTTGCTTTAATCTTCTCAGTGGTGTGGTTTGGATGCGCAGCGGTGCTGGGACTTGTCGGCGAGCTTGGTGCTTCTGGTTCGTTGCTGAATCAAGATTTGGTTAAAAGCTTGGTCAGCAGCAGCATAAGAGTGATAACTCAGTTGTTGAATCCGTGGCATGAGAGGGACAAAGGATTGCAAGTGAAGGTTTGCCGAAACTTAGATAGGCGCGTTAGGAATTTTATAATTCTTAATTAATTAATGTGGGCTATATATTATAACATTTATACAATAGTTATTTACTATTTAAATTGGGCTTAATATAAGTGATCTATTTTAGTGAGCCCGTTAGACTACCGACAGAAAACGATATGGGCTTAATGAGTAGAAACCCAGTTTGGCCTATTAAAAAATAATGAGAACCCTAATAGGTTAAAACCTAAGGCATGGTTATGGTCTCCAATACATCAAATCAAAAAAGTCTCTCATTCTCCCCATCAGAAGAGGAACATCGAGTCCCATCTAAGGAATTCGGTGATTTGGTTGAGGAAGATCATCACATCGATTGTCCGTGATCATCGTTAAGATTCCGCTACTGTTATGTAATCAACCCTATGGATCCAGGTATTCCTCAAAACTCAGAAACCCTAATAATCTGACATAATGTGCATTAGGAGAATTATTGTATTGTAAAGTATGATTCCAACAAGTGGTATCAGAGCCACCATTATTGTTAGATTATTAGGATTTATATTTGTGGCTTTCTTTTATGTCTTGATGCATTTTATTCGATGCCTATTTTTCCCCTAATTTGATTGAACACTATTTGTTTGGGATTTTTTTTTATCGATCAATAATTAAATTCGATAAAGAAATTCAGTTTCCCTTTCATATGTATATAAAAAGGTTTCAGTGCTCTTTTTTTTTTTTGGTTGCTGTACGCATCGCCTTGTACGTGTTAATATCATATACGTTCCTTTGGTTATGATGTTTCATCATCAATTGAAGCCATGGTCTTAATAGGATAAGCTGTATATATCGTTAGGCATCGATTCCATAAAAGTATGGCTTTAATTACATGAATTGTATGTATATATATATAAATATTGCGTACATACATATTGTTTGTCATATAGTTCTTCTATTTGTGATTTAATGCCTTAAACTTAAATGGCATTTGGATCTAGGCTTACGGTGATGGTATTGCTTTGGAAACTACCATTTGTCTATTGTTTTATTTTGGATCCAGAGACTCGGTTTTTGTTTTTCCTTTTGATTTGTTTTTTTTTTAATTGAAAGGCAATAACATGATTTGGATTTTGATATATACGTACATATATATTTTCGATATTAATGGATCCAGTGCAAATTTAGCAGATTATGGACCCTCTATATTTATTTATATTTGTCTAGTAATTTTTGATCAAATTGGTTGAAGCAATATATTACCAAAGTAATCTCTATTGTGGAAATTGATTTAATTAAAATTGCATAGATGTTAGTATAATATTATTTATGCGAATTGTGCTTGGCCTAAAGGAAAACACAATTTGGCTAAATAATGTTGTACTTGTGATGATAAATATGTGACAATTATCAAGTTTTTTTTTTTTTTTCATGTGAATAATAGTCGGTCTAAAGAAAGGCTATTATTTGATTGAACTAATTGTCAATATTTGATCGTTGCATTGAGACTACCATTTACAAATTAATTTCTCAGTCCAAAGACTAAGAATTAATGTTGTGCTGGGTATCTTGGGATGGGTCTATTATATGGATTATCTGCACATGTCTTGTTGTATTTTATATGACTTGCTTATTATTACTGAACATATTATTAACTTTTGTTCTCTTTTTAGTTTCTGTTGCTAGTGTTGTGAATGTTTTTGCTCAAGTTAACAGTATCCCAATGCTAAATGGGAAGAATTTTAAGGTTTGGAAGGAAGCTGTAGAGATAATTCTCGGCTGTATGGATTTGGATCTTGCACTTTGGACAGAGAAACGCACTCCTATTCTGGAAAACCCTAAAGAGGTTAAAATTGAGAAGTGAGATTGCTCTAACCGAATGTGCTTAATGATTATAAGGCGTTCCATACCGGAAGCATTTCGGGGCTCTATTTCTAAGAGTCTAAGTGCAAGGAAGTTCCTTGAGGAAATTGAGCAATACTTTGCCCAAAATGAAAAAGCGAAGGTGAGTAACCTTTTGGCTAAACTTATATTCATGAAGTATAAAGGCAAAGGGAACATAAGGGAGTACATTATGGAGATGTCTAATCTCGCATCAAAACTCAAGTCACTCAAGCTAGAAATTAGTGAAGACTTGCTTGTGCACTTAGTTTTAATCTCACTTCTTGCACACTTTGGGCAATTCAAAGTGAGTTATAACACTTAGAAGGACAAATGGTCCCTCAATGAGCTTATATCTCACTGTGTGCAAGAGGAAGAGAGGCTGCAAAGAGATAAGACTGAAAGTGCTCATTTGACTTTGACCTCTCAGAATAAGAAAAGAAAGAAAACTAAGGATGCTGCAGAAGGGTCTTCTTAGCAAAAGAAACAAAAGAAGAATGAGGAATTTACTTGCTTCTTCTGTAAGAAGTCAGGACACATGAAGAAAGAGTGTTCCAAGTACGCCACATGGCATGTAAAGAAAGGTAAATTTCTTGCTCTAGTTTGTTCTAAAGTTAATTTGACTTTTGTACCTAAGAATACTTGGTGGGTGGATTCTGGTGCTACTACTCACATAAGTATAACCATGCAGGGTTGCCTGTGGAGTCGACCGCCAAGTGATGATGAAAGATTCATCTTTGTGGGTGACAGCAATAAAGTTGCAGTGGAGGCTATTGGAACTTTTAGATTACATTTGAAAACTGGATTTCATTTGGATTTATTTGAGACTTTTGTGGTATCGTCTTTTAGACGAAATTTGGTTTCTATTTATAGTTTGGACAAATTTGGATTTTCTTGTTCATTTGGAGATAATAAATTTAGTCTCTACCAAAATTTGAATGTCATTGGTTCTGGTTCTTTAATTGATAATCTATATATGCTTGATGTTGTTAGTTCTCATAATGAAATACTGCAAACAAGTTCACGTGGTACAAAGCGAAAATTAAATGAGAATTCAGCCACCTTATGGCACAAGCGTTTGGGCCACATCTCTAAACAGAGAATTCAAAGACTTGTGTCGGATGAAATTCTTGAACCCTTGGATTTATCAGACTTTGAAGTCTGTGTTGAATGCATAAAGGGTAAACAAACAAACATAAGAAAATTAGGTGCCAAAAAAGCTAAGGATGTCTTAGAACCAATACATACAGACATTTGTGGTTCTTTCCCTATGGCTTCTTGGAATGGACAACAATATTTCATTACGTTCATTGATGATTACTCTAGATACGACTACCTATATTTAATACATGAGAAGTCCCAATCCCTAGACGTTTTCAAATCTTTCAAGGCTGAAGTTGAACTTCAACTTGGAAAGAAAATTAAGACTATCAAATCTGATCGTGGTGGTGAATACTATGGTAGATATGACAGATCAGGACAACACGTCTAGGACCTTTTTGCACTTTTTCTTAAAGAGTGTGGAATTGTTTTGCAATACACAATGCTGAGCAAACCGAGCATGAATGGTGTAGCAGAACGAAGAAACCAGACTCTTAAGGATATGGTGAGAAGTATGATTAGTCATTCTTCTTTACCACAGTCACTTTGGGGAGAAGCCTTAAAGACTACAGTTTACATCCTTAACAAGGTACCAAGTAAAGCAGTTAACAAGACCCCTTATGAGCTTTGAATTGGAAAGAAACCAATCATTAAGCACTTGCACATTTGGGGTTGTCCAGCTAAGGCACGACCTTATAGGCCACATGAAAGAAAACTGGATTCAAGAACTGTTAGCTGTTATTTTGTTGGATATGCTATAAGTTTTATGATCCCACTTCAAGATCCTTCTTTGAGACAGGAAATGCGAGATTTCTTAAGGAAGTTGAGTTTGGGAAGGAAGAGAACATTAGGAATGTTGCCTTTGAGGAAGAACTTGTTCCTGACAATGATCAAGTCCTCGTACCTATTACTGTTCAAGATACAACTCCAGTAATAGAAGACAATGTTCAAACTATTGTTCCTAACATTGTTCTAGAATAAGACAACAATGAGGTTCTCCCTCAAATACATATAGAGCAACCTCAACGACATCAAGAAGTGCCATTAAGGAGATCCACTAGAGAGAGAGGAGAAGTGCAATTCGAAATGATTATATTGTCTTTCTCCAAGAACATGAGGATGGCGTCGATTTAACAGAGGATGATCCAATCAACTTCTGTCAAGCTATGTGCAGTTCTAACTCTCAAAAATGGATTGATGCCATGAAGGATGAGATGAAGTCTATGCAAGATAATGATGTTTGGGATCTCGTCGAATTACTTGAAGGTGTGAAACCTATTGGTTGTAAATGGGTATTTAAAACCAAGAAGGATTCAAAGGGTAATATCAAGAGATATAAGGCTCGTCTAATTGTTAAAGGCTTCACTTAAAAGAAAGGCATTGACTACAAAGAAACCTTTTCTCCAGTATCTTCAAAGGATTCTTTTAGCACAATTATGTCACTAGTAGCTCATTTTGACTTAGAGCTTCATCAGATGGATGTCAAGATTGCGTTTCTAAATGGTGACATTGAAGAAACGATTTACATGGTGCAACCAGAAAACTTTGTGTCAAGTGACTCAAAGTCTATGGTATGCAACCTAAGGAAATCCATCTATGGTCTCAAATAGGCTTCTCGTCAATGGTATCACAAGTTCCATCAAGTCATTACTTCATATGGTTTTGAGGCAAATTTAGTTGATGACTGTGTTTACCACAAGTTTAGTGGGAGTAAATACATATTCTTGGTATTATATGTCAATGATATACTGCTTGCTAGCAGCAATATAGGCTTATTGCATAAAACTAAGAGATTTCTGACAAAGAATTTTGAAATGAAAGATCTTGGGGAAGCCTCTTTTGTGTTGGGTATTAAGATACTAAGAGATCGTTCTCAACGTATCCTAAGGTTGTCACAAGAGAACTATATCGATAAAGTCCTGGATAGATTCGGCATGAAAGATAATAAACCAGGAGATACCCCCATAGCTAAAGGAGACAAGTTCAGTCTCAAACAATGCCCCAATAATGATTTTGAAAGAAATATGATGCAAAAGATTCCTTATGCATCAGCAGTAGGAAGTCTAATGTATGCTTAAGTTTGTACTCGTCCCAACATAGCATTTGTAGTGGGAGTTTTGGGCAGATACTTGAGTAATCCTGAAATGCAGCATTGGAAGGCAGTCAAATGTGTAATGCGTAATTTAAAGAGAACAAAAGGGTATATGCTCACTTATTGGAAGTCTGACAGTTTAGAGATCGTCGGATACTCTAACTCCGATTTTGCTAGATGCCAAGATAGCAAACGCTCCACGTCTAGATACATCTATATGTTGGCTAGAGGAGCTATCTCTTGGAAGTCTGCTAAACAGACTCTTATAGCTTCTTCAACTATGGCTGCGGAGTTCATTGCTTGTTTTGAGGTGTCCAACCATGGGATATAGCTGTGGAACTTTGTCACTAGTTTGTGTGTAGTTGATGGCATTGATAGGCCATTGAAAATTTACTGTGACAATAACTCAGCAGTTCTTTATTCCAACAACAATAGGAGTACTACAAAATCAAAGTTCATTAACATCAAGTTTCTCGTTATCAAAGAAAGAGTTCAAAATAAACAGATTTCCATAGAACATATAGGGACAAATTTTATGCTAGCTGATCCACTGACTAAGGGCCTGATACCTAAGGTTTTTCATGAGCACATTACTCATATGGGTATTATTCCTAAGGATAACTTAGTTTAGTGGGAGTCTATATGTTTTACTTTGGACATTTTATGTTATTTTTCTGCAGAATAAAGTTGATGGTTTGTTATTCTATTTTGAACTTGCTTATGTCTCTTTACATGTAACAATTATATTACATTTAAGGAATTCAGATTAATCTCACTAAAGACTAAAGAAGGACTAGTTGGAAATAGACATGATTAAGATCACATTGCATGTAATTTCCATGCCATTCATCCATATTTGATCTATATCATTTAGTATATGTAGCTGTGGTGATCATCGTGGTTTTGTCACATTGGATTGTGATGAAAGCTGCAGTGGTTCCCTGTTGCTATACAAGATGGACCAGATTGTTTCAGGGGAGTCTAAAAGTAAATAGCATACGGTTACACGCCTAAGGAATTTTTGTGATATAAATGTCTAAGGTTAATATGAAACCCAAGTGAGAGATTGTTAGGAATTTTATAATTCTTAATTAATTAATGTAGGCTACATATTATAATATTTATACAATAGCTATTTATTATTTAAATTGGGCTTAATATAAGTGATCTATTTTAGTGAGCTCATTAGACTATCGATAGAAAACGATATGGGCTTAATGAGTAGAAACCTAGTTTGGCCCATTAGGAAATAATGGGAACCCTAATAGGTTCAAACCTAAGGCATGGTTATGGTCCATAATACACCAAATCAAAAGACGTCTCTCATTCTCCCCACCAGAAGAGGAACATCGAGTCCCATCTAAGGAATCCAATGATTTGGTTGAGGAAGATCATCACACCGATTGTTTGTGATCATCGTTAAGATTTCGTTGCTATTATTTAATCAACCCTATGGATCTAGGTATTCCTCAAAACTCAGAAACCCTAATAATCTGACACAATGTGCATTAGGAGAATCATTATATTGTAAAGTATGATTCCAACAAGGCGCTCATGTAGTATGCTCGTAGGACAGTTATTTCCGGAAGAGAATTTCATGGTGGCTCAAGGATTGCTTGCACCGAAAAGCGTGTGAGAAGATCCTGATGTATCTTAACGCTTATTGTGGGGAGTGGTTGTTGCTTTGTTGTGTGCTTATGCAGTGATTTTTTTTTTGAATGAGAGCCAGTGAGTGTTTGCAAATGGGTGATGGTTCAGGGCCTTCATGGAGGTTGAAAGGTTATGGTTGCCATGTATTTTCAGTGAAGGAGTATGAGAGAAAAGTAGAGAGTAGGTGAATTTATAAAAAAAATGAGAGAATACCAATGTGTGTTAGTGATCAAAAGAGTGATCGTGGGTGTGTGTTTTTTTGAGAAAATGTGTAATGTTCTATTTATTCTGGTCTTTCAAGCTTGTTCCGCTCTGTAAGCTACAGTACCTTGCATTGCAAGCTATTATAGCTTGTTTTAGAAGTTTACTCTAAATTTTTTATTGTTTATGTTTTTCTTTTTTTTTTCTTTTACAAAATAAGGTCAAGGCCCGTCAGCCCAAAACCTTTTATTTAGAAACTCTTCTTTTATTGGGCCATAATTACTAGCCCAAACCTTATTCTTATTCATTTCTATTTTTTCTTTCTCTCATTTTCATTCATGGGCTTAAAATAGAATGACCCAATATTATTATTATTATATATTTCTTCTATATTTATTTTTGTTATTTTTCTAATTACCTAGATAAAATTGGGTGTTCACACATACTAATATATATAAATATTTAACTATAATATTACATATATATAATTATAATTTTATTCTGTATCAATTTATTAATTTAATTAACAAAACATAACAACTGAAGTTACTGAACCCTAAAAAATAAAATTCCCATTTTCCCATTCTTTACATATGTTGCGTTGTACCTCTATTCTTCACGTTTGATGCATGCGGCTTGCCTCTATTCTCCGCGTCATCAACTCATCTCCCTCCTATTGCTTGCTGCGCTCTTAGATGACTATGATTGTAATGTTGTTTTGTTATTACTTATTTTTGAATGATGTAAGATTATGTTTGCATGCATTTAATTTTATATTTGGATATTTTTAATGTTATATTTGGATAATTTAAGGATAAATTTAGATAATTTAAGATTATGTTTGAATGATTTAAGAGTGAATTTTTAATTTGGTTATAGCAAATTTTCTAATTACTATTTTTTTATTAATTTATTGACTTTACACATAAGTAAAGTGTGGGTTGTGGGTACGGATATGGATATACAAATACCCAGTGGGTATGAGAATGTGAATTAAAGTTGCTATCTACATGAATATGAGACCAAATACAAGGTAATTTTTTCAAATACAAATATAAAGACAAATAGTATAATACCTTATCCATTGTCATCCCTAATCATATCTATCCACTCTAATGGGATGGACGTTGGACTTTTATCTTTTCTCATGGATTCATACGCTAGTACGATTTTTGTGTGGGACTGTTGATGGTGAATGCAATCAATTAAGTAGACTTTTTAACATATGCTACCAATTGACTTCAATAGGAGAAGTATAATTAAGCTCATCAGTTCAACTGTGTATGACTCATTCTCTATCTTATTTTTCTTCTTATTTCTCTCTCTCTCTTGTTTTTTTTTCCATTGTATTACTTATCATATTTTTTTTATTCCTATCTTCATCATCCCTCCAGCTATTTAGTACTCCAATGGGATGAACGTTAAACTTTTTCCTTGTCTCATATATTCATCCGCTAGTACGATTTTTGTGTGGGACTGTTGATCGTGAATGCAATCAATTAAGTAGACTTTTTGACATATTCTACCAATTGACTTCAATCGGAGAAATATAAGCTCATGACTTATGAGTACAACTGTATATGACCCATAAAAGCCTTAGTAAATAATGCATTGATTTTGAACCTACGTACATATTAATAATCTGTCACTGTTGACAGATAATTTATAACTGAGTATTTTAAATATATTAATTATATTTTGATTCTTAATTGTATATATATAAAAAATTATTAAAAAAAGTAGAGTTCACTTTATTAGAGAAAGAGGAAGGGTTAAGATATTCTAAGAGTCAGTTTTTTATATTTATTCACTTAACAACATTTTATAAAATATAAATTTTAATTTACAAATTCAACTGTTAAATTAATCACGTGATAACATTTTGATGATCATACGTACACATATATAAAATTTTAGATAAATTGAATATTTATATATGTGTAATCTTATATCAACATTTAATTATATTTTGAAAAGTATATTGTATGTTAAAATAAAGTTAATTGATGAAATATCAGATAATTTTTAAACTATATTAAATTTTATAAATTTGATTTACTTAATATAAGCTCTCAAAATAATAGTTGGATTAATAAAATTAATGTCTATAAAAAATTATTAAGTAGGGTAAGTTATGCATAATTTACTCCAAGAGTAAGTTCATCCATCCTCAAACACACACACACATATAAGAAATGTGTCAAATGAAAAATTTTTAATATTGTAAGAAATAAGAACTATAGATTTAGACCATTAGACTATACTTAAATGGTCAACATTAAAAAAAATGCACATGATTTTTTCAAGTAGTCATGTCGAGCTAACTTTTTTTTTTTAATCTTAAATATCAATGTATGATTGTATGGTCAAGATTTATGGTTTTCATTTCTCACAGTAATAAGAGTTCTCACTTTATATATATATATATATATATGTTGACACTAAGTGTCAAAGTTAGTCAAATTATACTTTCAATAACTTTTTCTTATAGAATGCAAATTTAACTAATCCAACCGTTGAATTATGTGATATTATTTTCATGATCATATATATCAAATTTCATATAATTTGGATTTTTCTAGATATGTTATCTAACATTTAATATTGAGATAAATTTTAATATCTTATTGTACGTTAAAATAAAGTGATATGATAAACTACTAAATAATTTTAGAATTGTATAAAATTTTGTATATCTAATCTATAATTAATAAGAACATCAAATTCAATGATTAGATCGATTAAATATGCATTCTGCAAAAAGTTATTAAAAGTTAATTATACTAATTTTAACATCTAGTGTAAACAGATCCTGACCCATAGACACACACACACACATGCACACACAAACACATACACAGAGAGAAAGGTGAGAGAACTTTTATTATGAGAAAGTGAGAAGAATGAATCATGACAATTGGATCGAATCATGAAAAGTTAAGATTAAAAGATAAAATCATGTGACCTTTTTAAAGTAGTCATGTGATCATTAAATAACTTTTAATTTTAACTATTCATGATCCAGATTTACTGCTTCACCCTTTAATAATTCAAGTATCACCATTTTGCATATGATTTTGTAATCTAATCTTAACTTTTTTATAATTTTATCCTATGGCTAAGATGTACTCCTTTCACTCTCTCATAATAAAACTTCTGCCAACTTTAGGTAAATTTATTTTCTTTAATAACCCTTTTTATATGTTAAATTTTATTAATCTAATTATTGAATATTTTGATATTGACTCAAATGATCATATATATCAAATTTTATATCAAAATGAACATTTGTAGTTAAATAATCTTATTGTCAATATTTATTTATATTTTTAAAAAATATATTACATGTTAAATTAGATTAATTTAATAACATATCAAAAAGTCTTAAAACTTTATAAAAAAAATTTAGACCTAATCTATTCAATAATTTTTTTTAATATATATATATATATATCAAAGCAAGTAATTTTATTCCTCCTCTCTCTATATAAAAATTATTAAAAGATATTTTATAACCAAATTATTAAAAAAGATTAATTAATATTTAATTATTGATTGAAAGATATTTTAATATAAAAATGTACTTGATGAAAGTTTACTTTAGGCCCCGTTTGGGGTGGTTGCGAGTTTTTGGTTTTTGGTTTTCAAATACAATTTTCGAAACAAAACACGTTTGGCAAAAATGGAGCTGAAATGGTTTTTAACTCAATTTCAAAACACTTTTACATTCATTTTCAAAACCAAGAAAAAAGAATTTGTGAATTTGGTTTTTGGTTTTAAAAAAAAATACCATCATTATATTTGACAATAGCCTTTCTTGCCATCACCACCACCACAACCATCGCCGTTATCACCACTGTCACCGCCACCACTACTGCTACCGTCATCTCTGCAACCACCGTCACCACCATCACCACCAGCACCGGCACCACCATCACCACTGCCACAACTACCACGACCACCGACATCGCCACCACCATCACCGCTACCACAACTACCACCCATCACTACTGCCACAACTGCCAGGACCACCAGCATTGCCTCCACCACCACAAGCTTCATCACCACTACCATCGTCAACGCCACCACCACGACCACGACCACGATCGTGACCACCAGCGTTGCTGCCACCACTACAGGCAATGTCACCACCACCACTGACTATGTCACCACCATCACCACCGGCACCGCCACGGTCACCACCGGTACCGCCACAACCACTGTCGTTGGCACCACCACAACCATCATCATTGGCATTACCACCGCCACCACCATCATTGTTGTCATCACCATTACTACTATTGTCACCGCACAAACATATTCTTAAACTAATTTTAACAAAAGAAGAAATTTCAAAATGAGTTTATTTTGAAACCAAAAATTAGAAAAAAAACTAAAACTAATTTTTAAAAACTAAAAACTGGTTGTAGTTTTTGAAATTTTGAAAACTCACAACTAAAAACTACCCCAAACGGGCCCTTAGTTATTTATTTTAATGCTTTGCCTTTAATTCGTCGATGGCATTGGAAATGAAGAACTGATTACATATACATAGATATACTTCTAAAATATTTTAATAATATATATTTCTAAAATATATAAAAATAAAAAACATTTGATTACATTTTTATCATTATTCAATTTTAATAAAATTTAACAGAAATAATTAATGTAATATATTATATGTAACTCAAAATGATTGAATGATAAAAATCACATTATGAATTAAGCTATTAATAATGTAAGAATTGATATAATTTATAATAATGTAATTTATTCTTATATAACGTACACACAATAGTTTTTTAATTGAAGTATGTTAGTGTTGACAGTGAAATTTTGCGTCTTTTTTTCAATAAATATAATCTCATTCTAGATTTTGAGGAAGGAGACATTTACTCTCTTTAAAAGCCTTTTAACCTCCTTTGTAGGCCTTTTACCCTAAGTCTGTGGTTAAATTTTTATTAATTTTGATAAAACATCTAAATTGAACATACATTACATTACATAGATATTTTCAGAATAGGGTTATAGACAAAAGAAAAAGTCATAGATAGAAGCAAGGGTTATTGAAAGAAGAAAAGGTCATAGAAAGATTGAAATTAAATTACAAAGAAACAGTTATCGAAAGAAGAAAGAGTCATAGGTAAAAGAAATCGAGATGAGAAGTAGAAGAAATGGGGGGAGAACTAGATGTGCATAAATGTAAATTGTGGTTGGGAACATTGTAGTAACTCGTCGATCCATTAACGTTGGGGACTTAGGATATGTAAGGTGTTTACAATGTCCAACCCTTTTTACATGGTACAAATTAGTATTTATAGACAAAGGATTCCTAACTACTAATAAACACTACAAACTTCTACTAAATCTTTACCATTGATAGTTTTTGTCTTCAATCTTCACCGCTAATGACTTTTCTGGTCTTGATGCTTTTCGGATCTTCAAATTTTTTGTTACCGTCTTGTCAAAGTGAGATTAGTAGAAAAGTTATATTTTGACATTTAGTCAAAATAGTATGCTGAAATACCAATTTCCAGCACTTAGTCAAAATGTCCTCAAAAGACTATTTTTTTAAAATTTTCTCGAAATGTCTTTTCAATTTTCTCGAAAAATGGTGATATTAACAATTAGCAAGTTATAACTACAATGTATCTTAAAACACACCTATGGTATAGCTTGCTAACGTACTCCAACTAAAAAAATAAGTATTTGTACATGAGCAAATGCCTGTGGAGTTTGCTAACATACACACATTAGTTTTTTAGTTGAAGTATGTTAACAAACTATAACTATAATGTATCTTAAAATACACATATGATGTGCCTTACTAACGTATTCTAACTAAAAAACAAGTACGTGTACGTTAGCAAATCCCTATATATATATATATATATATATATATATATATATATGGGTCAGGATCTGTTAACACCAAGTATCAAAGTTAGTCAAATTACATCTTCAATAACTTTTTGTATAATGCAAATTTAACCAATCCAACCGTTGAATTATGTAATATTATATTCATGATCACATATATCAAATTTCACATCATTTGGACCTTTCTAGATATGTTTTCAAACATTGAATATTTACATATATTTTAAATTCATGTTGTACGTTAAAATAAAGTGATATGATAAACTATTAAATAATTTTGAAATTGAATGAAAATTGTTATACTTAATCTAATTAATAAGAACATCGAATTCAATGAGTAGATTGGTTAAATTTGCATTATATAAAAAGTTATTGAATGTGTAATTTAACTAATTTTGACACCTAGCATCAATGGATCCTAACCATATACGTACGTATACATATATATGTATACATACGTATACATATATATGTATACATATGTGTATATATATATATGTGTATATATATATATATATGTGTATATATATATATTAAAAAGAAAAAATTTTGATAATTAAATTTATATAAATGATTAAAATTAAAATATAAAATTATATAAGATTTTTTAATAATTATATTACATTTAAGTAATTTTTAATTTTAATTATTCATAAATAATTATATCTCTATCCTTACCCAACCTGTTGGCAATAGATAATGACTTTTCAAGGCTTATATATGTTAGGTGTGTGTAGGACCCCACCCGTCCCTCCAACCAAGCTCGATTTGAGGTGGTTTTGATAGGTTCAGGTTTTATAAATTAGACTTGGTATATTTTAAGGACGGGTTCAAGTTATGCTTCAGGTTATCCTAACGTAGTCCAATGTTTTATATTCCTTTAAAAGTCTAAGTTTTTTGAACAAATATATATTCATAATAAATTTTTAGATTTAATAAATAATATTTTGTATAACATGATACTATATTTATAATAATATTATTTATTTTGAAATATATAATGTAAAATACCTTAGTTTACATTTTATACTTATTTTATTTTATAATTTAACTATATACAATGTTAAGATTGACATATTATGATAATAAATCGGATTGATCAAATCTTGTCCCTAATTTACCGGATCTTGATCAGGTTGGATCCAAGTTCAAGAAATTGACCCTAACAATTTTTCAGGTTGGATACGGATAGAAATAAATGCGTCCCGTGCTCAGTCCTATTATGTATGATACCTTGCTCAAATACCAACCAAATTTATGGCACCTTAATTAGCTAAATATGAACTATCATTCTCAGGTGGCCATACAGTACCTGTTTAAGTTTCCCCCTGGATTTCTTTTCCTTCTTCTGTTGGCTGACCTCTCTGGGGTCTATTTATCCTGTGATTTTAAGAACAAAACTGTGAAGACTCGCGAGAAATAGATGAAGACAATACCTAGTATTAAAGCTTTTCAACACCAAGGCGTTTTCATCACATGGCACCATGTTTTTTGTGAATTAAATCAAGTTGACACCTTAGCTAAACATGATCTATCATTCTCAGGTGGCCATACAGTGTTTAAGTTCTGTCCTGGATTTCTTTTCCTTTCTTTGTTGGCCGACCCTCTCTGGGCTCTGTTCCTCTCGTGGTTTTAAGTTGTGTTTTTGAGCATTTAGTCCTTCTTGTTCATAAAAAAATAAAAGAAGTCATAATTAATTTATGAGAAAAAATATATATACACACTGATAGTGATAAGTTTCTTTTATACTGTCATTCAATCATAAACTATCATGTATGTTAAATTTATTAACTTTGGTAATAATCATCTTAAAAATTAGACAAAAGATGATTTTCAATTAGTTGACGATGTAAAATCTATTACACTGATAATACATATTTATTAAGCGCTTAATTTATAATCTTCATCATCATACACAATATCAAGCCTATTGATAAGCAAATGCATGTCCTGCTCGTTACATAGCTTCTCCGTGGAGTAGCTGGCTAGCTAAGCTTATGCAACACTGGGCTGCGTCTAAAAAAATATGTATCGTTGCTAAATTAATCAAATTTCTGTCATGCATTCATGTTTATGTAGAGCATGTATGTGCGTGAAAGCTAGCACGTATCAATTGAGTATGCATCACTATATTAGGAAGATGATTAATTAATTAAGTATAATTTTATAATTTAAGTAAAATTAGAAACTAAAAAAATAAAAAACTAATACCAATTATTATATTATCTCAATATTAATTCTCTAATTATTAATCAATTACGCAATATGAATTTATTTACATAGTTAAAAAAAATTATTTTTAACTATTTTTTTACATCAATATTCTTAGTTATTGTAGAAATTAAAACATCAAGTAAAGTAGTGTGACTAATGAAACAATACTTTGAATAATGTGTTATAAAGGACCATACTTTAATTTTACAGATTGTATTATTGTTTGAAGACCTAGGCTCTTTATTCATTGTATTGTCTGTCATTTCACACAGATGAACAGAATGTTTACCTTCACCCTCCACCACATTGTCATTCACGTAAGACGATATGGAATACTTGATAATCATTACATAACTTGTCTCATAATTCAAAAAATTAAATTAATACATGTAAAGAAAATGAAAATAATAAAAAACAAATAAGATCACGTCCCTTCCAAATGTTCCGAGATCTCAATACCTATTAAATAAAAAAATAAATACAAAATAAACCAAAAAAATAAATAAAAAGTCACAAAATATTAAAACCCTCCTCAAAGGAAAGACCAAGAAAAAAAAATAAGTTATATATGAAAGAAAAATATAACACCATTTTTGAGAAAACATACAATTTTAAAAATTAGTAAATAATATAATTTATCTATAATTTCTCTCCATTTTTGCCATCAAGGTTTAACCTTTGCTATATATGTATATATATATATATATGTATGTATATATATATATATATGTATGTATATATATATGTATATATATATATATATATATATATTGATCATAATTATTCTAATTAATTTAAAATAATTTAATTACCCTAATAAAAATAAATAAAGTTTTATTCTACCAATCGACTTCAATAGGAGAAATATAAGCTTATGAGTATTTTATATAAATATATTACAATTATAATTGACTCTTAATTGTATGTGTGTGTGTGTGTGTGTGTAAATAAGAAATAAAATTATATAATATATATAATTAATAGTCAAGTATAATTATATAAACTTTGATGATTAAATTATAATTATATAAGAAATAAAATTTGATGATTAAATTTATATAAATGACCAAAATTAAAATATAAAATTATATAATATATTTAAATAGTTATATTATATTGAGAAAAAATAGGCTATGCATTGACAATGTAAAATAATTTTACATTGTCATCCAATTACAAACTATCATGTATAGTAGATTTATTGACTTTTATAATAACTACCATAAAAGTTATTAAACTCTTATATTAATTAATCAGTTTTTAATCTTAATTATTCATAAATAATTACTCCTCTCAGTGTACAATAAACTAGTCCTTTCACTTTATATATATATATATATTCTAACGTATATGTTGTGTGGTGAACATGAGAAAAGATCTCCGGTGAGCTCCCACGGTGGTGGCACCTATAACGACTCCGATACTTAAGTCAGTAAAGGCATAAGAGTGAGTGAGAATGAGAGAGAGCATGTGTACCTGATAAGTGTGGAGTCCTTTATATAGAGTGTACTGGAGGGAAATACCATTAAGATTGGGTGCCACGTGGCAACTTGTGTTTGGGTGTCTCATTACATGTTTTCCTTGCTATTAGGTGTTTTTCATGCTGTGCCAAGGTAGGCCTAAAACTCTGACCAGGATGAGCAAGGTCATATCGTCCGGAATCTATGGTTATGTTAGTCGAGATAGGCAGTAAGTATACTGACTTAGGGCTAAGTTTCCAGGTAACTCCTAGAACAGTACACACTTATTTTCTACTTGGAGTTCGTTAGCAAGCTACACCAGATGAAGTGAATACAAATACAGACTAAACTAAAGATATTAAGCATAACAAACATTTTGTTCTTTTTAAGAAAGAAAAAATTATTTTTGTGTGTTTTTTTTAATTAGAATTTTCATTTTTATTGTATTTTTATTTTATTATATATATATATATATATTAATAAAATAAAAAATATATATTAATAAAATAAAAATACAATAAATAAAGTAAATTAATATTAAATTATGAATAAAACTAAAAAAAATGAATCAAATAAGATAAGACCTTCCAAAATTCTTCTTTGATTTGAACTTATCCAGTTCAAAATCTTTTTATTCTGAAATCACAAATAGAAGAAATCATACTTCTATACAATATCTTAATTGAATTCTATGTAATGATCAATAAATTTAGTTTTATCATATATTTTTTAGTTATAGTACATTAGCAAGTTACATCGTTAATGTATTTTAAGATAATCTTTAGTTATAACTTATTAACGTACTCCAACTAAAAATCATGTGAGTGTACATTAGCAAATCCCATATATATAGGGGAGGGATCAAATGACACCGATGTAACTTACACCAATTATTACACCATTCAATAATTTTTAATTAGATAATTTTATCTCAAAACCTACCGTTGGATTGAAAGTCTCTTTTACATAGATCATATGTATAAAATTTTATATTAATCCAAATTATTTGATACCTTATTTATATAGATCAAAATGGATGTAATATATTGTAAAACACAAAGATAACACAAGAAGGGGGGTTGAATTGTGTTATTGAAAATTTTTGCACAACCTTTTTCAATGACGTATCGTCTGAAGGATAAAACAACAGAGTTTTTTTAAAAATGTTTTGAAACAAAGATGAGTGTTGAAACAGAAACTGGAATGGACACAGGAGTTATACTGGTTCGTCTCACCCCAGAGACTACGCCCAGTTCTTGGCAACTATCAAGTTCCACTAACTTATCCAAGTTACAAGTATTCTTTCAACAAGCCTCTTCAAGCTCAACCCAAGTAGTCTTTAACTTACCTCTCCAAGCAAAATCCCAAGTATTCTTTGAATCAAAGCTTCTTCAGGCTTTCACTAATTTCTTTGAGATAAAGGTAAATTGTGAGTGACCTCACTAGGTTTAACGTCTTAACAGACGAATTTACAATGAAGTACAAAAGAAATGTTTTACACACATAATATATGAAGATTACACAATGTGAACTTTCCAATAGTTAAAGATTTTATGATTTGTCAATCCTGAGATTGAGGTCTCTTCTTCTATATTTAAGCTTTTTCAAAAGTATCCGTTGTGAGTACTTGTAGGAGACAACCTTCATCTGTTGAAGAAAGTCGTTGGAGCATTAAATGCAACATTTAATACCTATCACCAACTTGTCACTTTGATAAAATAAAGCAGTCTGCTTATCTTTACCATTCTTGTACTCAATCTAGTAGCAGTAGTCATATCTGTTTTCCCGTTCTGACATCCGCACACACATTCCTTCTTTTTTGCATAAAGATAACTTTTCTCGAGAGTAGGTATGTAGGCTTTATATATATCGAGGTAATTTACGCTCTAATTGATGTGCAAATTGTTTAGATCATCGTCTGAAAGTTATTAGTCACTAAATTTATCTAAAAGAAAGATAAAGATGATATGAGCTTAATTTATTAGACGATTGCTCGTGAACATATTATGGATGACCAGACAATTACGTAAAAACACATTTATTAACTGTTTGTTATTATCAAAATATTTGAGGGTTTTAAAAACGTCCTTTGACTTAACATATATACTTTTCAAAATATAGTAAAACATAATTCATTTAATTATCTTATTATGTGTATACATATACACACACACCAAGAATTAGGGTCAATGCAAGACACACATGCAGATGTTGATAATAGATAATGACTTTTCCAAGGTTTATATATGTAATGCCTGGCTCAAATACCAACCAAATTTATGGCTGGTGGATCCGAGATTAATGTTACCGTCTCTGTTAAAACGACTTACATGCAATGTCAAGTCATAAGGAGCTTGCTCGGTACTTCAAACTGAGCTTTGTGCAATCCTTCTCCATGGGCTGACGTTGATTCGAAACCGAGGCTTTGATCATATTTACGTAGAATCTGACTCCCTGCTTGCAGTGAAGCTGTTATCAGAAGGATGCTTTGCCTTTCATCCATGCTTTTTCTTGTGTTTCATCTAACTAAAAAGCCTCACATTACTTAAAAATCGAAGTAAACGATAGTGTATACATACATGCATTCCTTCTATAGCGCAATTGAAGAGTTTTGTAAAGAGGACTAACGAGAGACCGATGCGGACAATACCTCGTATTTCAACACCAAGGCGTCTTCGATCATCACATGGCACCGCCATGTTGTTTTTGTGTATCAAACCAAGTGGTGTGACCTTAGCTAAATATGATCTATCATTCTCAGGTAACCATACAACAGACCTCTCTGGGGTCTTTTTATAGAGCAAAACCGTGAAAACTCACGAGAGGTATATAGTTGCGGACAATACCTCGTATTAAAGCTTTTCAACAGCAAGGCAATATCTTCATCACATGGCACCATGTTTTTTGTGAATCAAACTAAGTGGCTGACACCTTGGCTAGATATAATGTATCATTAATTGTCAGGTGGCCATACAGTGTTTAAGTTTTCTCTGGTGTCTATTTCCCTTAAGTTGTGTTTTGTTTTAGGCGTTTAGCCCCTCTTATTCATAAAAAACAAATAAATAAATAAAAGAAGTCATAATTATATATAACGCCCTGATCATCGTGCACAATGTCAAGCCTATTGATGAGCGAATGCATGTCCTGCTCGTTACATAGCTCTTCCGTGGATCAGCTGGCTAATTAAGCTTCTGCAACACTGGGCCACATTTTAAAAAATATATATCGTTGCTAAATTAATCAAATTTTTATCATGCATGCGCGCGCCACGTTTACAAAGTATTTTTTCACAATATTAATTTATTAAATGGAAAATAATTTTTACAATCAAACATGTCCATTAATTAAAAAGTGAGAAATAGATTAATTAATGGATTTAAAAATATTCGTGTTTATATAGAGCATGAAAGTGCGTGAAAGCTAGCACGTATCTCCTTATGGGGCCATTGTGAGTAATACATGCTACTGATACAACTCTTCTATCTGTAATCGTGTATAGCTAATCTAGCTCGAATGCCTCCATATAGTATATATAGGTCGTTTGTTTAAAGTTAATCAATGGATTATATGGTCATAATCTGTGATGCATATATATATTGTTATAATATTTTTTAATAAATAATCTTTTATTAGCAATTAAATTCAAGGCGGGAATTATTAATAAATTAAATTTTTCATTTTTTTAAATAAATGAACGGTTCTAAATTAACGATGCTATTCTTCAAAAATAATAATTAATGATTCTAATGGAAATTGTTAATCAAGGCTTCTTTTAAAAAAAAAAAAACAAATGTTCTAACTCTTCATTAGTGGCACAAAAAAACTGTTAATAAAAGCCTTCGTATTTAATACTTTAGTAATTTGCCGTACAATACGTGTTAAGAAAGTCTACTTTTTTGGCTTATTGATTAAACTTGTACAAAATTACAAATAATTTACTCTTCTAAAAACAAAAATTACAAACAATATACTAAAAAGGAGTTATTTTGAAATATTTTACTAATTTTGGACTCTATTTGTCATTTTACCACCAAAATCAATCAACATGGTGATTTCCCAAGACATTATTTATTTTTTATTTTTTTAAATTTGATTTGCAATTCACAATACATGACACAAGTAACGTTCTGCAACGTCACACTGAATTAACTAGCAATAATGCGAAAATAATTCAATTTTAGGAAAAATTAAGTTATTTAATTTGATTATGAAAATGAGTATAATTTTTTCACGGAGAACAAAGTGAACGTAATATAATGAACACTTAAACACCAATTAAATAACTACAACATAATAATTGAATAATCCTTCATGCATTAAAAAAAAGTGATAATTATTGTACTGTGTCACATGACACTACAAACCATAACTTGAAATATAAGTACCACAATTAAAGTATTCAAAAATAACCCACTACATGTCATGGAATTAGACGTTAGGAGAAGAAACCAAAATACAATTCAAAAGGGGAGGGGAGCATATATCTTAATACATCAAAATGTCTCCTAGCTAGCAATAACTTCAATCCTATAATTACTGTTGAGAGATTTCGAGCAAATCCTCCTTCTTCGAACTAAAGATATAGATACTTGATCGACATTAGGGTCGTCCACGAGTAGACTGGGTCATGGAGTGATCCCTTGATGTGTAAAACGGTGCCCTCCACATTTCTTCAATAGGCAGGTAAAGTTCCACTAACATGTGCACGATAAGGGAGATCATTGGGATGCTGGCAAGAAATGTAAGTGAAAGTAATATCTCTCATGTAACAAGTCGGTTGATTGTTGAACTCACACTCCATGACTTGCCACCAAGGTCTTAGTACTCAAGGTACAATGTCCCTATGTGCTGACGTGAATGCACCATTTGCTCCATGACACGAATGTCACAATCATCGCACAATACACAAGCATAAAAGTTAAGCTTATAGAATACAAATAACACGAAAATACATGCAAAATGATATACTTCATGCATACATAAGAAAATAGAAACATATGTCAACACTAATAAAATTAATAATAGCATATAGTACAGATCACCACAGAACAACATATAACAACATTGCATGTAAATTAATGTAGTATGTTTGGCAAATAGTACATGTGAAAGACTCTACTCCATAGAGATTCTTATCATGCAATCGATTAGCCAATCATGTCTCTTAACATGGTACATCATCAACACTGACCATCAGATCAACAAATAACATGTGGCAAAGACCATTCATGGACATACTAGTATCTAATCATGGAGTAGTTGCATCTTTGTCAAGATATCTATACGGGGTAGTCATCACCACAACTTTGGGTTTGTAGCACCTCAACCCTCTATGGATTCATGTGTCCATATATCCTCAAGCTCCTATCTAAGTAATTTCCATTAGTCTTTTGCACTTGTCAAAGAAAAAGTGCATACTCCTAACTTAAACAACAACTCATGCTCGTGGATGCATGACAATCAAATTACACATCATTTGAAGATTATCAATCCAACACCATCATTGAGACCTTAACATGGAGACTAAACAACAACATTGTACATAAGCTTAAAACATCAAGCTACAATTACAAATTGACCACCAAGGGTCCCAGTATCACCACTACACCACGTATAGTCCTCCACAAGCTTATAAGTATTTTAAAAACAACCAAAATAAGGGTATGTATAGATTGTTAAAATTTTCTATAAGTTTTAAACTTTACACGATTAAATTGTTATTTACACATAATACACATAATGTTATGTTTTATAAAGCATCCGTTAAGGATGCACTTGGAAATCTTAAGTAGATTTTAGTAAATTAAATTTAAATCTTAAATGTTTCATTAATATTCCAAAATTAATTTATTTTAATTTTTGAAATTCTCAGAATGCCTTTAGGTTTATATTAATACTAATTACTTAACTTCAAAATTTTGTTTTAAGAGTTTCTTAAGTCATTTTGACTTAAATTTTTATGAGAGCTTATAATGTCATTACACTATAAAGGTAATTTTCTCTGATTTTTTGAGGCTTTTAAATGTGAACAAATCGTTATGCCCCAAGGTTTATTTAAATTAATTGACTAGAATCTTCATAATTAATTCAAATTAAGTCTACAATTAATTTTTTCTTCAAATCTAACTTAGATAAATTATTTATGATTAAATTAATTATTTTAATTATGAAACTAATTTAATTAGGGAAAATTACAATTTCCCCCCTAATTAGTCAATTTTGACTATAATACTTATAATTAAATTATTTTAAGTTCAAAAATTATTATTTCTTTAAATTTGACCAAACAAATTTTAGTTCAACCAAACTTAATTATTTTTGTCATAATATTTATTTGGGAAAATTACTATTTTATCCTTAATTAACCTAATTATCAAATTAATCACTAAAACTATTTTAGATTTAACTCTCACTACTGTAGAAAACACTTTTTAAATAAGTTAAAAAATGCTTTTTAAATCAGTTTTACAACCAATTTAGATACAGGTGATATAGAAAGTATTATCATTTTAAATCGTAAGTTGAACCAATTTAAAAAATACTTTTTAACTCAATTCAATGGGGAACCAATTTAAAAAGTAACACTTGCTCCAATCTCAAAAAAAAATCACAATAGATACAATCCAAAACAAACTATAATGAACCAAATAAAAAATCACTAACTCACGAGTGTGCTTCGAGCTGCTCATAGAGTACACAATATTAGCTTCCCCTTCCATGAGTGCACGAGCTCCAACAACGGCAATGACAGCCTTCTTGTGTGAGTTACAAGCTTGGAAAGAGTTTGAGAGCTACAAACAAGACAAGGGATATGGATGAGGAAGGACGAGCTTTGAACAACCAATAATGAACCAAATCAAAAATCACTAATTCACGAGTGTGCTTCGAGCTGCTCACAGAGTACACAAAGTTACTTTCTACTTTCACGAGTGCTCAAGCTCCAACAACGGCAATGGCAGCCTTCTTGCACGAGTTATGAGCTTGGAGAGAGTTTGAGAGCTACAAACAAGGCAAGGGATATGGATGAGGAAGGACGAGCTTCGAATAGTGGAGGTTCTTTGCGCGAGGAGCTTCGAATGGGGTAGAAAACAATGGAGGTGCTTCGAAAATGGCCAAGGGATATGGGTGAGGAAGGAGGATTTCAAGTAAAAGACGTTTGGACAAGCAGAAATGAAGGCGCGCATGCGCGTACAATGTATAATAAGCCACTTTTTAAATCGATTCAGCTGGGAATTGATTTAAAAGGTGGACTTTTTAATTTGTTCCCAACTGAACTGATTTAAAAACTTGAATTTTTAAATCGGTTCAGCTAAAACCAATTTAAAAAGTGGCCTATATTGTCTATTTTAAATTCAAAATATTGTTTTTAAACCGGTTGAACTTGAACCGAGTTAAAAAAGTTTGATCAAATTTCAAAAATACCACCGCGTTCTTATTCTAAACCAGTTCATTTTGGATCGAGTTAAATTCATGCTTTAAAAAGTGTTTTTTGCAGTAGTGTCTTTTTATTCTAATTTTTTTCGCAAGCCCATTTACTCTTAATTAATCTTTTTTAGCCATTAAACTTTATTTAATCCCTTTGTATTAAGGTATTAAAATATGATCTTTCCAATGTTTTGTCCAAAGACACCATTTTTATCAGGTTTTCTTACTTAAACTTTAACTTAATCCTCTTAATTCTTGATTAGGGTTTATGACTCCCACTTGTCCAATAGCCAAGATCAATTCTTTTCCATAGTCCAAAGGCACCAAAATATAGCCATGTCTAAATTTCATTTTTCTCATTTTGTAGCTTATGTAAATGTTAAAGATTTAGTTTTTCGATTCCAAATGACCCAATAATATCACCAAACCATTTAACCATCAAAATACAAGTATGGAGCATAAAATTATAAGTCATATTGAGTTTACATAGCACTTAAAATGGTAGGCATACTCGTGTAAAAAAATAGTGTGTCAAAAGAGCAAAGTAAAAGTCTTTTAAGTACATTTAAACATATATGACAACATACCTATTTTAAGCTCAAAACCAACAAATTAAGAACACATTTTTACCAAACATTTCAGCCATTAAACATTTTCAAACACAAGATATAGGCAAATGATTAAAGATTTTGAGTCTAGAAGGGTAAAGCTTTCCTTACCCTTGTAGAACCTCTTGAAATCTTGAATAAAACTCCAACAAGTTGGCTTATTGAAACCCAAATCACCACCACAAGCTTCTTGAGCTCGATATGGAAAGAAAAAAAAATGATTAGAATAAGGAAGGAAAGGTGCACGTGGAGTTGGAAGAAGAGCAGAGGGAAATAGGCTTATTGAAAGCTTGAGAGATGGAGAGAAAATGGAAGACTTTAAGTGTTGGTGATGGAGAGTGTGTGGAACCTTCATTTTAGATGGTTTCCAAGTAAGGAATGAAATCAAAATGTGAGAACTTGAGGGTGGGAATATGCTCGGCCAACAACTTGGGAATATGAGAGAAAAGATAGCAAAGTGAATGAAAAATGTGGAAATGAAGGAACTAAAGATTTCAATTGTGTTGGATGTCAAAGTTCCTTCAATTTGGTTAAAAACAAACTCAATTCCCCTTCCTAATACCCTTTGTAACTCTTAGTAGCTCCCAGGGCCAATAGGGAAACTCGATTCAAAAATTTTCGATTTTGATGAATGGTGTAAAAGCTTAGGTTATGAATAAAAAGGATGTTTAGCTATTTTGGTGTAAAATATTAACTGTAATTAAGATATCTAATGGTCAAATTAAGACATTAATAACTTAGGAAAGGTAAATTAGTCAATAAACATGTGTGGTGATTGGTTTTGTATATTTTACTTCTTTGGAAAAGCTCTTCATAAAGCTTGCATTCAACATTGGATAAACTAATATTGTTTTAATCAAAAGCATAAGAATTAATCAAAAATTTCACAGAAGTTTAATTATGATTAATAATGACAAATCATATTAACTTCTATAAAATATTTGATTATCTTCTCACTAGAGCATAATCTAAGTTCTAATGAATTAAGGGTTGAAACTTTCACACAAAAAAATTCTTTAATTAAATTTTATATTTTAATTATATTTTCAATTGTAATTGACATCAATAAAATTAATCAAGAATATTTAATAAAAACATGGGTGTTACACCACGTGAGCCACAAGCTAAACTAAAAAGAAAACAAGAAAAGTTAGCCACATGAAAGTCACCAGTCCACATGGTGACTTCTTCAAAAATTAAAAAAGTAATTAGTAAAATAAATGCATAAATAAATAATAAATAATATAATACAATATAATAAATTTCACAACTTTGCACTTGAATGGGCATGACTCAAACCTTGCTAATTGGTCATTGCCCCAAGCCTAACATGCTTTGCTCAAATGCAAAGGTTTCATTACATAGAACAACTTCATGTCTAATAATTTGCTTCACATTCAATGTGATACTAAAGATTTTCTTTTATATTTCTACACTTGCAACCAACATTGTTCACCTTCGATGTGGGACTAACTTATTTCACCTAAGCATTAGCCACTTGCATTAGCCTTGGGCAATTAATTAAGTTAGTCTCACATCAAAGGTGAACCAATATGGTTGCAAATATTGAAGTATAAAAGAAAGAATTCAATCTCACATCAAATGTAAAGCAAGTTATTAGACATAAAATTGTCCTATATAATGAAGCATTTGAAATTAAGCAAGGCATATCAAGCTTTGGGCAACAATCATTTAGTGAGGTTTAAGCCATGTTCAATCAAATGCAGAGTTGTGAAATTTATTTATTCTATTATTTACTTATTTAATTAATGTATTTAATATATTATTATTTATTTATTTTATAATTTTTTAAGAAGTCACCACATGAACAGGCGATATCCACATGGGTGACCTTAAAAAAAAAATGGCTTGTGGCCCACGTGACATGTCATGTGGGTTGTAGGACAAATTTTAAAAACTAAAATAAATGTCACATGGTATAGGAAATTGCCATGTTAACTAGCAATTTTGGTAGTGACTGGTAAAAGAGCTCCATGTTGGTAAAATATTTTAAAAGGACACTTTGTTCTTATTTATGGTCGAAAATCATTTAATAAATTTCAATGATTATATTAGAAACATAGCAAAATACTAACATGTTGATTTGAGTAGAACTGGGTTCGAATTCTTTAAGTAAAGTTTTAGATTTGAGTCTTGTAAATAAAAAAATAAATGTAATTAGAAGGAGTGACTTCATTAAAAGTTATAAGTGTTGGAACTAGAGACATAGAAGCGTCTAAACCATCAATGTTTTGAAGATAACAAAGCTTATTAATGTTTATATTAGTGTGTATAAACTAACCCTATCACAGCGAAAGACGAAGACTCGCCAAGAAGGACCGTCCAGTTGATGCAACAATGACCGTCTAGTGGACACTTTGAAGACCGTCCGTAAGACGCAATCAAAGACCATCCAGATGAACAGACCGAAGGCGATCGTCCAAATCTCCAGTATTCATATATTCAAACGACTGAGTTTTTCATTATGAACATCAATCACGTCTATCCGCCTTGAAACCTACACAGTACCACTCCAATGAGCTAACGTTCAAAACGGTTTGAAACATCAACATCAAGTCAGTACAAAAGCACAGCAGAATTGGTAAAGCAAGTCAACTTATCAAGCCGACAAGACAGATGAAGAAAGTTCAGAAGAACAGACTGTCAACGCAGCCCTGAAACTTCTATTGTTGTGCAAGTTTTCAACTGCCACGCCTGACTCTTCTGAAAAGATAGTCTGCACGCGCCTCATCATATGAAGAGACAAGATATCTATAACAGATCTCTTTCCTGAAGATCATATATATGCGTGCATCAACAAAAAGAAAAAGATAGAACTGAGAGAGGTGGATTTCTGTTTAAAACAACAACATATACTTTCTTCTGTGATATTCTGTCAAGAGCGTCCAGTGGACGATAGTCATTTTGTTTGTAATAATTCTCAAAGTGATCCTGAGTCTAAGTTTTAAAATCCTCATTACGTGAGTCGATCTTTCCTCAAATTTTTTTTAGCGTTGTGAAAGCCTAGAAAGGCTTAGTGTAAAAAGAATACTTGGGTTAAGCAATCTGGGTAGATTGCATTGTAAAGCCTGAAGAGGCCACGAACAATACTTGTAACCAAAGATTGGTTAGTAGAAACCCTCTGGGTGAAGGGACTAGACGTAGCTCAAGTTGAGTGAACCAATATAAAGCTTTCTGTGTTTTCTTCTCTCTATCCCTACGCTTAAAAACGTTTTGTTTAGACTGATCTACCTTTTTCGAAAAGTTTTTTTTAAACGCACAATTCAACCCCCCCTTCTTGTGTGCTTTTTCTTATTTCAATAAGAAACACAGATTAATCATCGATAAAACTGATAAATACTTCGCACTAACAACATAATAATCAAAAAAGAAAAAGAAAGAAAGAAACGCAGCGAAAGGAAGTTTCACATACTATCTCTTCTTTCCTTCTTTATACATTTCATTTTCCAACTCAACCTTTTACCCCAAAATTAAAGTCCATTTTAAAAGTGCATTTCAGGCATCCTTATTCTAATTCGGTAATACTTTCTAAAAAAACAAAATAATTCAGTATTTCTTATTCCGGGAACCAATTAATCTAATTAATATATAGTTTAATAACAACAACTATCCTTATCCGTACGGTTGTCTATATCTGACTGCTTGCAAATCATCATCAGTTTAGTTGAACTTGAAACTAACACATCCAATTACTGTATTTGCTGATAAGTATCAATTTGATACCAAATAGCATTTAGAGTAAGATTATGACTAGGGGAGATTTTTTAAAATGACAGCCTCTTGTTAGTAACGTGACATATATAAAGTAAACAACTATAGCAACTTGCAAGATGGATGCGTACGCTAAAAATAAAAAGTTTGCAAGAATCAATCAATATGCTAATAATGTAGATATCCTAAAATTGATTTGATTTATACAGGAAACTAATAACTACCTCGGTCAAGGCGACAATATGCATGTGCAATGGACGTCAAATACAAATAGAACATGCCAATTTGCAAAGCTAGTCGCCACTTCATGATATGTCACCAAATTTGACAGATTACAGTGACTGTGAGTGGGGAAATGATGAGGAAACCTAGTTTGATTTTTCTTTTCTTTTTTATTTTTTTTTTCTGTTGGACAATTGTTAGAGTTATTGAAGTTTTTAGTTGGAAGAAATATCGAAGGAAACATATAAAGAGTAAAGATAATAGTATAAGATGATGACCAAAGAATCTTCCAAAACCCTCAAAAGTATAATTTTGATTTTATCAAAATGACATAATATTCGAAGAGATTTTATTGCATGTATGAAGATGAGCGATTCACGCTCAAAAAGACGTTTAAGGCAAGATAAAAGTATGCATTATGCTCGAAAAGAAGTTCATGGTTGCGATTAGATGCTAATTTCAATATAAGACAATTTCAGGCAGGTGGAAACATCCTAGTTAGGTTTATTTGTATATTGTACATGTGTCGACATCATACAGATTCAACCGTTAGATCTATTATCTATAAATAAACAATCACGTAGTCATTTTTCTTTGGTTCTAACATTTACACAAATTTTGTATACCACACACACTGCAAATAGGGCAAATAGTATGTTAGATTCTATTTCGGTCAAATAAAATGTCCTCTTATTTTATTTGTCTCATTTATTTCACACCAATATTATCATGATGACTTGTCTCCGCAATGCCCGACAATATAAGAAGACATTATTAGTAGATCTTGCAACCAATATAGAAAGTATAATTTCAAAGAAGTTATAGTTATAAGATTAATTTTCATAACAGAGTCTAGTGGGCAATTTGTAACACCCTCACTTTTATTTAATTAATTGTTTTATTTATTTATTTATTCTATATATTTAATTCAAAAAAAAATCTGGAAGGAATCTAAAAATTCTAATTCCCACGATTAAACTCAGAATATCAAAAACTATCTAATCGTGATTTTTAATAATTTTTCCAAACTGAAGTCCGGATAAATTAGAAAATGGCGATTTCGTCCTTATTTGTCAATATTAAGGGCTAACATGAGAAAAAGATTCAATCGATATTAAAATGTCAAATTGAGTTTAAAATCATGTCATATGTATTAAAATATAAATTTGGAAATTTTATGGAAATTTTCTAAAATTCCTGTATAAAATGACCAAAATACCCCTAGTTGTCAGATAACCAACTCAGTATTGGTTTGACATCCAAAAATGATGAAAATGATATTTTAGCACATTTCTAGGTAAAATATGTAATTTTAGAATTTTCATAAAAATTTGAGCATTTATTGAATTAAAATGAATTTAATATGAATTTTCTAAGCTTAAAATATATAATATATATTTATAATTCGAAAAAAATTAAAATTTATTTTTAGAAATTATTTTTTATGAAAAATATTACTTTTGTTCAGATTTATATCTATATTAATTATTTTGGTATTAAAGGTTAATTTTTTCAAGTTTAGGCGATTTTATTGGTACCAACTAATCTAATTACAGGTAAAATTTACACTAGAAAATAATTGGGACAGCTGCTATCCCACGTTTCTAATCTACCAAGAGGTGATTCACCACCTACTTATATATGTGTCCCTAATTTTCAATTAAACATAAATCAAAAATTACATTTTTGACATCATGGATGATCTCATCGATGGACACCTAAGCCTTTTTTTTTTCCCTATAAATAGGCATGACCTTGGATTGAGTTTCTCATTCCTCTTTTCAGCCGTGAATCTCCATAGAGAAATTCTCTCTCTTTAGAAAGTTTTCTTTTACTTTGTTTTTATGCTAAAATTCTACTAGTTTTCCAATAACTAGTAAAAATCCTCTTCCTAGGAGCTCTACACCAACAACTTCACCAACTCTTTGAGGTAATGAGGAGAGTGGGGTTGGTTCTAAATTTCAATTACTTTGCATGTTGGTAGGAAGGGTTTTCCCCTAAACCAGTTTAGGCTTTTGTTTTATTATTAATATTATTGTTATATTGTTTGATGTTAAACTTTAATTTTTGCTAAGTTATTATTTTGCTCAAATTCAAATTATTAAATTATGCCAAGTTGTTACTCTGCTCAATTTTAGAAAATTAAAATACACTTGCTAAGCTGTTACTCTGCTCACTTTTAAAAAATTAAAATGTATTTGCTAAGATGTTACTCTGCTCAAATTTAGATAATTAAAATACTCTTATTAAGTAGTTATGCTGCTCAAATTTAGACAGCTATAGTATAATTATTAAGTTGTTATACTGCTCGAATTCAAACAATTATAGTAGAATTACTAAGCTGTTATACTGCCCAAATTTAGAAAAAATATTTTTAGCTATTATAATAAATAATTAAATTATTAAATTATCAAATTTTAGTAATACTCAATTAGTTTAGCAAAAGTAGTAAAAGAAATAAACCATAAATCTCATAATATGAAACTAAAGATAGAAATTATTTTATGAGCTATTTATGAATTTATTTTTAGAAAAATACTATAGAAATTTCAGTTTAAGTTCTTATCGTTCAGGTAAGGTCTAGACACACTAATAGACCATCTGTAAAAATTTCATAAATTTTAAAGCTTATTTAGTACTTCTAATTGTGCTCTATAAGTGCTTGTGAACACATTTTTCTTAGAAATACTAAATTTCAAAAATTTTTGAAAAAATTCTAAAAATTTGTGATAAAATTCTAATTATTTTTCTAGGTTTAAAAATTATTTTTATGAAATTTTTTGACCATTCTATGATTTATTTCTTAATTATCAGTCTTTATTTTAATTTGTATATCTTTGTTTTTATTGAATTATTGCTTATGTGCTTTAATTTGCATTATGAATTATGTGAATGATATGTATGGATCAAATCTCTGTAATATAAGGCAGAGATATTAATAGAAATTATACTGGTGCTCAAATACTTGAGACCAAAGTGAACCTTTAGAAATTAATAGATTAATGAGTAATGTAAAGCAAGGGACATGCAGCGGCATGACACCTTGTTAGGGAAGCTACAGTTTGGTACGCTGAGGAATGAAAGGCAGGGACCCATTTGGGAGGTCTCGGGGGTAGGCATCGAGTGGTGAAAGTCCTAATAGCCAGGGTAGCACCCGTGAGCTGGGATATTCACCTAACCAAGCTCGATAACCTCGACAACTGCTCAGCATTCCGGGATTGGTTCAAGAGTATACCTCTATAAATGGATGTCCTGACTGATATTTGTTCCTCGTTGATGATGAGGACTGTACCATGTGATGATGTTGATGAGGTATATATACTCCCAGTCACTTCTCAAGTTCTGTTAAGAACTATTACTCACTGATGGGAAGTATGGATCCATACCAAGTCAAGGGTAGTGTAGTATAACTTAAACTAAACCCTAGGTTCCCTTCATTAATTGTATTTAAATTCTTACCATACATGTGAAAGTGATTTAGAACAAATCACCTCACTCCATTATTTTTGTTATGCATGTTGAATCGTGATTATTGAAGATGATAACAATGCCTGATGATGCTGAGGAAGAGCCAGAGGATACTTCTCCAGATTTGAAGACCTAGTTTATAATATTTTTTTAAGGGATATGGTAGATAAATACTGCTCTATAGGATCTTTTTTTTTATGTATATATTGGGTTAGGTAGTATATGTCTTTTGATGTACTTTTGTTGTCTCTTTGACTATTATGTATTACTCAAACCATGATATACAGTTGGATATATATATACATAAGCAGTTTTTATCATTTCATTTCTATTTCTAAATTCTATTATCGAAAAAAAAAATTTACTCACATTTTCATCAACTTAAAGTAATAATTAAATTAATATGAATTATATTTAAAATTAAAGGAGTGTTACACAATCACTCTTTCAAGGTTCTCAATTCGGTCTTATATATTAAAAATATCAAATCATGACAAAACTTCCTTACTTAGATTTGATTGCTTTCACTGTGTGTCATTCAACTCATCATGAGATAGCATCATCTTGGTGGAAGCAATCAAATCTAAGTAAGGATGGAGACATATATGATGGTTGTGTTGGAAAAAGGGTGTAATACCCTATGATCATGAAGGCCGAATTTAGAATCTTGAAAGAGAGATTACTAAGTGCAAAGTAACAAATGTGTCAGATAAGGTTCAAAGTGATAAATTCCTTGAGTGATGTTATGTTTCAACATTTTTATTGTGTGTCATTTAGCCATCATGAGTTGACCTTTCTCAGCCTTATAAAGATGTGGTTGCAGTGGTGGAAAAAAAGGTGGAGGGTCCTATGACTTACCACCTAATTTCACCTCCAAGTTTAAAACAGAACAAGGAGAAAATTTTGTTAAAAAGGAAAAGTTGTTAATTATTGAACTATTTAGTGCATCTACTTAAATTACATGTTTTGGTGATATAGTAATTTGAAAATGAAAAGGCTTACATTGGTCCTCTGATTGTTGTTTTCCTAATCCTATCATAAGGTTCACAACTTCTCATTCTCCATTGATCACTTTGCTTTATTGTTTTAACTAACATTTTGTCCTCTTATGTGCACTTGTAGATATTCAACAATTCACATCCATCCTCCAATGTGACATGGATGACATCTACACATTTGTATTTAGGTAGTTTACAATTCTAATTTAGGTTGTTTAGAATTGTACTTTAGAATTAGTTGTAGATCATGAAATTTATATATTTGTTTAGAATGTTTTTAAGAGGTAGTTTATAATTAGTTTTAGATGAAATTTATATATGTTTAGAATTGATTTAGGGAGTTTACAATTGTTTGAATTGTGTTTAGGAGATACTTTATATAATTATGTTTTAATACATATTTGATTATATTTCGAATGTAACATACTTAAAAATGACTGTATTGCCTATCTCGGTTTGTTTTTATTTTATAGATTGTGAGACATATAAAACAAACAAAATATTAAAAAAAATAGCTTTCTACATTAGTTAATACATTGGTTAAAGCTTCAACAGATTAGAAAGTCACCTTTCTACACATAGAAATAGACTTTCTATATCGATTATAGGCTGAACTGATGTAGAAAGTCACACCTTTATACATCGGTTCAGGTTGGAACCAATATAGAAAGTCTCTTTTACATTGATTCTTTTTTTTTTTTTATGTAAAAAAGGCCCGCTTTCTACATTGGCAAGATCTACATCAGTTCATGAATTGATATAGAATATCTGAAATAACCAATGTTAAAAGATGTTGTTGCAGTAGTGCATTTTCATTTCACACAATAAGAAAAGTTCTCATTTAATATATTCCCTTGTAATAAAAAAAAAATCTTATTTGATACGCTCTCCATGCTTCTATGTTCTTTTCTTTAGTTGTATATTACGGAACTCGATGTATTAAAGGTATTAATTGTCATCTCACTAGAATTAGTTAGGGGTTTCGTGGACTTGACTTGCAAGGCTTTATGCATGTAGGAGTGTTCATTTGAGAGGGAGATACGAATAAACTTTGACACAATTCATATTCTTATGTAGGGTTGATGATAATTGAAGTTGCCGAATTGTGAATATATATTCAGATATTTTAAGCTTGAGATTAATTTCTCATATTTAATATTTATACGTATGTGTGATGAATTATGATAAATGTATGATTCAGCATGATTTTTTTTATTGCTCATAAAGTTAAAATAAGCTTAAATTGGATCTCCCAACACACATGCATAGTTATATTAACTTTTTGTAATAATTATTATACTTACGTGATTAAAAATAAATTTACACACACACACACTTATAGTTATGTGATTAAAAGTGAATTTACAAACACACACACACTTCATTTTTATGGCAGAAGAATAAGTGAGAACTTCTGTTAGTTGCAATTTTAAATCATAAATATCCCAAAATTTTCATGCAAAACTAATTGTGTTAGTCATTTTTATAATGTGAGGTTGACGATAAACCTTATTAAAAAAATAATAATAAAGCAAGGTTAAAGGAATACAATACATTACAAAAGATTGAACCGTATATTTACAGTTTATATATATCCTGCAAACCAATTAAACTAATTTGCAAAGACTATATGCTAGTTAATATCCCCCGCGCGACACCTACCCCCCACCGCGGCGCGCGTACACCATGTATTTATTTTAACTGGTGTTAAATTATTTTTTAATAATGATAAGGATGTATTTCTACATCGATTATTAGGCTCCATTTTGTTTCCTTTTGTAAGGAAAAAAATTAATTGAAGTACAGGTTTAAAAAAGCTATAACTATTTTTTTTTTCCGAAAAAGATCAACAAGAGATATTTTAATAATTTTCTCAGAAAATAGAAAGAATGTTTTTTTTTTAAATCTAAAGATTTTATATCATAAAAAAATCATTGATGTTCTTACCGAAAATTGGTTCTCTTCCTCAGCAACTCTTGAAGTGATGCTCCTTCGTTCTCCATCCTTCGTAGGTGAGAAATGTACCCTCATTCGTCGTCTTTTTCCTACTCTGGGCCGATGGGGGGTGGTACCTGCAAAGACACTTCGACGCTCAAGTTAGATATGGAGGTCTTGTTGGGGGATGTAGGGTTTTTAGATTAGGGTTCGAGAGAGTGCATCTGAATCATATATATGGGCGTATAACTCTTGCCAAGTTACCTGATTTACGTGTCATAAATGTCAGGATCACAGCCCTAGTTTCCGTAATTGTGCATAAGGGGCCTTGTTTCCTTATTTGCGTCGGGCTGATCTATATTCGGTGTGCCATGTCGGTCGGTCCTTGAAGTGGTTGCTCAGTCTTACCATTGGGTGCCAAATCTAGGTAGTACAGTTGAAAACACTTATTCAAACGCATTCTTAATATATTTAAGAAAATTCATTCTTTTAAGTGTTGAGCTAAAAGTTTGAAATTCACATAATCACGTCAAAGAACACGTTTCCTTTACCACAAGCCAAGTCTTTTTTTAGCTTCGAGACAGTGCGTGGACATTACGAAACGAACTACAATTTCAGGCGTGTCTTTTAATTTTTAAATTGATTGCAGAAAAGTTGAAATGATTGCCTACCCAAATTTTAATTTTCATATTAATACTTCACAAATGTAAATATGAGTGTCAATCGTGGGTGCTCACATTATATAATTTAGCGTAAAGATTTTATATAAGAAAATGCATGGTCTTCCCTCATGAGCCATATCTACCGCATTACATCTTTCTTAAATGTGCATCATTGCACTGGGTAAGCTACTTATTGTGAACTATAATGGCTCTTCACTTTATTTTAGAAGTCTACAACTTTTGCGGTTTCTTTATTCAAATGTAAACCAGCTGATTCGACCCTAATACAAGAGTTTTTTGTGTGCGCGCGTGTGTATTTCTACAAACATAAAAACCACCTCTTAAAATGATTATGATAATTAAACAAGTCTTTTCGAGAATCATAATTATAGGATTTAAATATGACACTATAAATAAAATTAGCTTAGAACCATAATTAATTTTTATTATAACTAATCACTTTTGAATAATATAATAGAGTTAATTAGATAATGATCGTAATTGTCAATTTTTGAAATAATATAATAATATTTTTTTTGGGTGAATAAATAATATAATATTTCCTCCAATCCTTTTTAATTTTTGGTTTTTTAGAATAATTTTGTTTGTATTTATCTGTCGTTTTCAAAGTTCAAGATAATATTAATTATATCTTTGTCAATTATACCCTTATTTCTTACCTAATTTTTAATTAATCTACACATTTACAACTAGTATGCATTTATTGTAGAGTAAAAATAAGAAAGAGTACAATAGAAAACTTCAAAACTATTTTATGAAAAACAAGAAAATTTATTGTATTTTTTGGTTTGTGTAAAAAAATCTTAAACGAAACTTAAAAAGGAACAAAGGTAGTTGTATATATAACATTAAATAACAACATAAAAAAGTGTGGGAATGTAGCTTAAAATTAAATATTGTAATATACATTGAGTATTTATACTATAATGTTGTCAGTGGAAAAGTATACGAATAAGTGTTAAATGAAGCGCTTGCTTAATTTGCAGGTCGTAGGATAAGTTTAATTTAGGCTAGTAATAAATAAGATTAATTTTACTCAAACTTTATTAGATTTAACAAAACTTTACTTAATTTTTTTTAGTTTTTATACAATCTTTTCTTAATTTATATAATATCATTTTTCATTAACATAAATCTTTCCCCATTTTTATTAGCGTAACTTAATTATATGTGGACTGTAAGTTATTCAAGTCAGATTGTTAGTTTTTTAATTATATTTTTATTATTTATCTTTAAAATTTTTAATTCTTAATAATTTATTTAATCTACTTAAATTTAAAGAACCAAGTAATGTATATTTAATAATTTTAAATTAAATTTTTCTTAAATATTTATTTTGATATTGTTTTACTAATTCCTTTTAAAAAAACAACTCTAGCCGATTAAAAATTAATTGATATATTTTTTAAAATTACAAATTGACTCAGTTTACTTGAAGTCAATCAACTTCTAATTAAGTCAAACAAATTTAAATGAATAATAATATTTTGTAATCTAATCACAAACCATCATATATAATAAATCTATTGACTCCACATTGTTAACCAATAAAAAATCATTATTAGTATAACTTTTAAAGTAATTATTATAAAAATTAACAAATTTAACATACATGATAATTTTGTAATTAAATAACAGTGTAAAAACTTTTTATATTATCATTACGTATAATATTTCCTCTAATTATAATTAATTAACAACTAAAATCATGCGTTCCAGCGTTCCTATTTTGGTTTCACCTAAAGAAAAAAAAAAGGGGGTTCTAATTTAGAGACATGGACAAGGACTAGGGCAACTCTTAACACTGTTAGACATGTCATGGGGCAAGCACATGCTCTGACTCTTGTAGCAAGGGGTTGACATTACAAAATGTGTTTTTCCTATTATTTTTTAACAATCATATATCCTCTTAACAATAAATAAAATATTAATATTTAAAAAAAAAAAAACCTAATACTTTCATTCAACAATTTTGAAAACATATAGATTTAGAAGAATTAGAATTGATCTTTTAAATTATAATAGACTTGGTTTGTTGGGGGTTGAGACATTGACATCGGGTCTCAGCTCTCTCTCTTCACATGCACAATCACAACTCATTCACGCACTCCACCTCCCGTTCTTATAAAACACACCCCTTCAAAATTTTAATCCAGCATAATTCTCTGCCCTTCCTCTCTCGTTCATTCACATATCCCTCTCTCTCTCTCTCTCTCTCTCACTCTCACACACACACACACACACTCGCACTCCCACTCCCATGGAGTTCCTCTATCTCCTCTACCTCGTTCCAACGTTGTGCGCGTGTTTCCTCGTCTGGAAAATGTTCGACGAGAGAAGGGACAGGGAGTGCTACATTATAGACTACCAATGCTACAAGCCCTCGAACGACAGAATGCTGGGGACAGAGTTCTGCGGCCAACTCATCAAAAGGACCGAGAATTTGGGTCCCAGCGAGTACCGCTTCCTCCTCAAAGCCATCGTGAGCTCCGGCATCGGGGAACAAACGTACGCGCCAAGAAACGTGCTCGAGGGACGCGAGGGAAGCCCCACACTGCGCGACGGCATCGAGGAAATGGAAGAGTTCTTCGACGACAGCATCGCGAGGCTCCTCGCGAAGTCCAAGGTCTCCCCCTCCGAGATCGACGTCCTCGTCGTCAACATCTCCATGCTGGCCGCCGTCCCTTCGCTGTCCTCGCGCATCGTCAACCGCTACAGAATGCGGCACGACGTTAAGGTCTACAACCTCACCGGCATGGGCTGCAGCGCCAGCCTCGTGTCCCTCGACGTGGTCAGGAACGTCTTCAAGACGCAGAGGAACAAGCTGGCGCTGTTGGTCACCTCGGAGTCCCTGAGCCCGAACTGGTATTCCGGCAGCGACAGGTCGATGATCCTCGCCAACTGTCTGTTCCGCTCCGGCGGGTGCGCCATTCTTTTAACCAACAAAAGAGCTATGAAGGACAAGGCCATGCTGAGGCTCAAGTGCCTGGTGAGGACCCACCACGGAGCGAGGGAAGAAGCCTACGGCTGCTGCATTCAGAAGGAAGACGATCAAGGAAGGCTCGGGTTCCACCTTGGGAAGACTCTTCCCAAGGCCGCCACCCGAGCCTTCGTCGATAATTTACGAGTGATAGCGCCTAAGATATTGCCCACCCGCGAGTTGTTGAGGTTTCTGTTCGCGTCGCTTATTAAGAAACTGAACAAGAGTAATTCCCCCAAGTCCACGAGCGCCGCGGCTACTAAGTCGCCGCTGAACTTCAGAACCGGGGTTGACCATTTTTGCTTGCATACCGGAGGAAAAGCCGTGATTGACGGCATCGGAATGAGCTTGGATCTGAGTGAGTACGACCTGGAGCCGGCGAGGATGACGTTGCACCGTTTTGGGAACACGTCTGCGAGCAGCTTGTGGTACGTGTTGTCGTACATGGAGGCGAAGAAGAGGCTCAAGAAGGGTGACACGGTGTTCATGATAAGCTTCGGTGCCGGCTTTAAATGTAACAGCTGTTTGTGGGAGGTGGTGAAGGACCTGGGGGATCCAAATGTGTGGGACGATTGCATTGATGACTACCCGCCAGTGTCAACGGCCAACCCCTTCATGGAAACCTATGGTTGGATCAACCAAGTGGAGGATCCCCTCACTTACGAAAATATTCCGGATTTTCTCAAGTGATTAATATTAGGGTTATTGTTATGTCTGGCCAGCTACGCAGAAAGGAAAAAAAAGGGAAGGGACCCTCTCATTCAATTCTTTAGATCTCTTTACAGGTGCATCCATGTAATTGTGCATCAAATTTTTCTGTAAACTATACACTTATTATTGTTGAACCCGGCCCCCTAGCCAGGGTTCGTTACCCAATAAGGTGTGCTGCTTCTATTATCACTGAAGCTTGCCACTACTGTCTAAAGGGTATCGTGCTTTCTTACTTTTGGTTTGCATTATTTGTTTAAATGTGTTATAATAACGAGTTTCATTTTGACAAAAAGAAAACGACAAAAAAAAAAAAATCTGTAATAGTTTTCGTTAGCTCTTGTTTAGTAGATTATGGGTTTTCCTTGCATATGTATTTATTATTCATTTCTTTACTACAACTTTTCCTTTTTGCCAAATAATAGTCAACTGTGAATTTAGTTCCGTCTATACTTTGCTTCTAGTCTTTGAGCAGGCGAATTTAATTTTCTTGACAAGGAAATTAAAGCCAGTGTGTTTTTGTCTTGCTATATACTGCATGTTATTTTGCTGTAGAATAAGAGTAAGTAATACTACACAATTAGTAAATTTTTTTGACATAATTTAATTTGACTAAATCAATTATTGGTGGAAATCAATGCTCATAAAAAACAATTGGTGGAAAATCAATCATTTACCTAGAACTTAATAAATGTTTTTATTTATCAAAAAAATTCTGATCAAATTCTGTCTAGTTTTTACCTTTGCTTTAAAACACTTTTATGAGGGAGCTGAGCGTATATTAAATAGCAGTGATTGCAATTATTGAAAAATTGAAAGGCAAAAAGAAAATCTATTGTATTCTGTCGAAACTTCCCCTCTTTCTCTGTATACAGTTAGATTTGCAGAAGCCCTAGAAAGTAAACGCACGAAAGCGATGAGGCTTTTTCAGCCGTTGGGTCTGTTTATTAATGGAGTTCTCTCTCTCTCTGTCTCTTTCCAGGTTGATGCATTATAGAAGGCTGTCTGATAATAACATTAGTTAATTTAGGCAATATATTGTTACTACAAATTTGTGTTTGGAATTGGACGAACTGTGTATTCGGATCTATACTGACAAGCCATAATTAATCCTCAAACTATGCCCAGGGATCTTAAATTAATTTTAAAATAAAAGAGCACTCATTAGAGCTGTTAAAAATTCATGTCCAGATATTTAAAATATTAACAAAATAGTTTCAAGTTTAAATGTAAGAGAGAAATGTTCAAAACTCAAACAATAATTGTTCCATCTAAATTTTCAGCTAGCTAGATCGTTTAGCTAGGAGGATCTTGCATAGGGAACGTCGGCGTTTAGGGTCCTTTTAATTCGCAAGATATAAATTGTAATAAGAACTTTAAATTCATGGAATTAAAATTTTTAAATATCTTATATACATGATATAGGAGCAAGTGCAATCAAACTTAATTTAATACAATAATAATTAAGAAAAAAAGTTGTAAACGATAATACTCCTAAAAGTGTCACCGACCGAATGGCATGACACGGTAAACGTAATGTCTCTCTCACAAAAACCATTAATTTAGCAAATGAAAAAGAAAAGAATATCACAAGAAATGAAATATATCAAATATCTGCAATGTTGTAGACTTGCCAACTTGAGACCACATCGTTTATGAATTGCCTTTTATTCACAAACACAATAAAATAGATAGATTATAAAACATTCACATATGGGAAAACAGGTGACGGACCCCAGCCCGTGGGACTAGTTCTGCTGGAAAACTGACCTCAATAGACATGCAATAAATTTGTAACAGCATCGATCCGTAATTTAGTGTTATCCTTGAAAGTTACAACTACAAGTATTACTCGTTTTAAAAATTCCAAACAGCAACGGTTTCAAGTTTCAACTGTTTTAATTTACTTGATGAAATTTTATGCCGATCACATATTGGAGTTAATTGCATATGAATTTTACACTATCAACCAATCAGAAATTACTATTAATATGACTTTTAAAATATTTATTATAAAAGTCACCAAACTTACAATAAATAGTAGTTTGTGATTAGATAATAGTGTAAAACTATTTTATACTGTCAGTGCATAGCCTGATTTTATTCAGATCAGCTAGCTACTTCATTGTGTCTGATATATATATATATACACTTGCCTATATACACACACACAAAAATGTTGTTAAAAAATAGGGAGAAGTTTTTAAAATATTAAAATAGTGTTAAATTTTAAATAATAAGCTACATGCTTACACTTCCTCAAAAAAGCAACATGCGTGCACATTGAATATTACGAATCTGAAAAGAAAATTAATTTATGCCATTTGTTTTTCTATTATATATTTGTTTTTCTACCTTTTTTTCATTTATTTCGCGGGAAGTTAAGACGCATGATGTATATAATTTGATTTTCTATTTTACCACAATAGGAGATGATGTCAATAGAAAATTGCTATGTATGTAATCCCTCAAGATTAACTAAAAATAGGCATACCGTTAATATATACAAAAGCTGTAATACATATATATGAACATAGTTAGGAGGGGAGGGGAGGGGAGGGGGTGGGACCTTAAAGTGAATAGCATTATATATGCTAAAATGCAATATCTAATACAAGTAGTTAATGTTGCTCATTTTATAGCAAAATAGGAACGTTGTAACATATTTCTGCCTAATTATGTGACAACAAATCAAGTATTAAAAAGCATAAGTTGCGTGTGGTACCGGTATTGTAAAAGATTTAAAATCTCAATTGTGTCTAAATTAAAGGATTAATTAAATAAATGTTGAATATCAATAGCTCTGCTGCACAGTAGAATGTTTCTGTCATGTAAGCATCAACACTCTAGGGCCAAAAAAAGGAAAAAACTTACATACAGTTCTATAGATGTTGTTTGTACTGTTCTTCAATCAAAATTAGAACTTCACCTTGGTAATCTATGATATAAAAGTTTGTATTAAAATATCTTACAAATTACTAAAGTAAAACTCCAATTCTAATTGAAAAACATTACAAATAGCACATATAGAACTGTATGTAAGTTTTATTCCAAAAAAATAAAAACTGTAAAGTCTATCCACATAACTTTTGTGGTCCTGCTCTCAAAGGGAAAAAATAAATCCTGCTTTGCATAGCAGAGGACAGCTATTAGAATGGTAACTTTCCTTGCTAACTTTTGTGTGGTCCTTTTTTGCATGAGACGAGCAGATCATGCTGAGTCTTCCACTCTTAAACGCCGCTTAGAATGCAGCAGTGAGCAGATCAGAGCAACATAAATAATGAAAATACTCTTAGAAATTGGTTTTTAACCTAAGTTAATCCTAAAAGTTAACATATCGAGTGAAGGGCTTCACTTGTATATATTATTTTAGTCATATCACTAATCAATTTAGAATCTTTAACACATTCCTCATGTAGACATTTGTGGATAGTCTAATAATAGTCCAATAATGGGTGAACTAATAGGTCAAACAACTATTGAGATGAACTTTAATATTGCTTTGGATTTAAATTTAAACCTAATTCATCCCAAAAGCTAATTCATAAACTGAGAATTACTCCTACTTATATAATACATTATTTAAGCAATATTATTAGTCAATGTCAGATCTCCTACAAATGCTAACTGGAAGTCATAATAAGATAAAATGGGGGAGGGTGGGGAAGGAAAACAATGAAGATTTTGGTGGAGTCAAATAACGAGCGAGAAAAAAGACAAAAGCTGACAACACGAGTAGCGCGACCAATCAATTCAGCGTTTGAATAAGCCACCCAACAATACAATAAATGTTTGCAAACAAAGGGAACCCCAGTGGGTTGGCCAAAAAGTTCACAAAAGCATGACTCTAATTAAGGCCCAACGGGATCTGATGGATTGTAGAACTCAAATCATATAGGGTGTGGGGATGACTCCGTCTCATTAATCGTTTTGCACTATCCGCCGAATGTTTGGCTGTGGTAGAACCTCAACACCTTTTCTGTTTCTCCTTTTTCAGTCTCTTTTTTTCTTTTCTTTTTTTGGGTAAAGAAGTCAAACGCCTTTTTCATTCGAGACAAACTGGGAAAACCCTCAGAACATTATCAAGAGCCCCGCATACTCTCCTGAAAATTAACATCATATGATTTGTTTCAGTGAACCTAATTAAATGCCACTTGTTGATTATGTGATCCAGACCACTACAGATGGGTGGTTCTTCTTCTCTGTGCTGCCAGATATTTCAATTGGGCATGGGTGCATAAGACTCCAATGGTTAAGTTAAAATGAAGTATAAGTAATTAATGTTTTTGTGTGCAGAGAAATAATGTTTAAATGATCAAAAAAAGGAAACTGTTTTATGGGAAGAGACTAATCTATACTAATTTGTCATGTCATCATCTCATTAAAATTATAGATTGAATTAAAAAAACTTAAAAAGAAAATTAATTACTTCATTTCTTCTTCATCTCCGTGTCCTTTCCACGTTTCTTTGTATTTATATTTTTTACATTTTTTTTATATGATTTGGAGAGAAATAAAATGAGAAAAGAGACATGCATGGAATTAGATAAGTAATGTGATGAAAAAATGAATTATAAAAAATATAAGAATAAATAATTCCTTCTTTATATAGATATTTGTCTTTTGTCAACTCATAGTCAAGGATGTCAACGGGGCGGGGCGGGTACGGGTAGTAGCTACCCGCTACCTGCCCCGCCCGATAAAATTTATACCCATACTCGCCCCATTACCTGTGTGGGTATCCGTTAAGCGGATACCCGCAGATATTTTTAATATTCACGGGTATCCGTGAATATCCACAGGTATTTTAAAAAAAAAATAACAAATTTATTTTATGTATTGTGGACAATTATAAAGTGTTGCAAATATCACTTTGAATTTATAAATTTAAATTTATAAATTAAAGAGTTATAATTTAAAATAATCACTTTAAACATAAATTTTAATTATTCTAACAATTTTTCTAAAAAGAATATAATTTAAATGCTCACAAATTTATGTTCCTTTTCTCTTGTAATATAATTGTATAAGATTTCTCTCGTAATGAATAATCTTTTTGAAAATTTTGAATAAATTTATGTAATTTTATCTATATTAATATGTAAGGGTATTTAAGTAAATATATAATTGCGGGTAGCGGGTATCCGCGGGTACGGGTACCATGATATCCGTACCCGCCCCGTTAATAAACGGGTAGCAGGTTTTCCCCTTTAGAATATCTGCCGGTACCCATTTAAATACACATTTTCTACCCGTGGCAGATTTTATCTGCGGATATCTGCGGGTACGGGTATTTTTGCCATCCCTACTCGTAGCCAAGTAAAATGATGTTTATCACGTAAGAGGTACAATTAATATATGGACAGGGATGGACTAAAATAGTTTTAGGAGTCATGATGATAATTGTCCACCTCATTTTTGGGTGGATTGAGGTGAAAATAAGAGAGAAATGAAAAGAGGGAGAAAGAGAAAGGAATAACTATAATAAGTGATGTAATGGGGGAAAAAAGATAGTAATCCACTAGGATTAGCCTAGTGGTGGAGGGTTGGGATAGTATGTATGAAATTATATATTCTAACTTTAGTGTCACTATTGTATACAAAAAAAAAACAGATAGTTAGAAATTAAAAGAAAATTAGATGAAAAAAAAGAAAGTAAATGAATGTTTATAATTTTTCAAATTTAAGTAATTGGAGCAAGACAATATCACTTATTTCACATAAAAAAAATTGATTAATGAAGACAAAATTAAATATATTGAAGTTTAAATGACCATATAACTATAATAAATAACTAATTCATTAAGACCAAGTAGTTAAGTTAGTTAATTTTAATTAATAATATCATATATTTAAATTTTATTTTAGACATATCTATAGAATTAAATTTTTTAAGTAGTGATTATATTTAGTGATACTACACTAATTCATGGGATAAATTTTCTCACCAATTAGTGTGGCTTATATTGTTATTAGGTCAATAAATACATCTACTTGCATGAGAAATGAGTAAGTGTCTCATTAATAAATTTTACAATAAATTAAGAATATAAAAAAATTAAAAATTAATACATTTAAAAGTGAGTTCATATTTTTTATATTTAGGACAAAAAAGTACACTCATATATTTCTTATATAAAGGAGCTGAGAGTATTAAAAAAAATTAAAATTGAGTAGGGGCGTGTACCCCCTTATTATCCAATGTAAGTCCATCATTGAACGTGCCCGTGCATATAACAACTCAAAAATCGTGAAATTCTCCATGATAGGATCTTAAAATCTTCTATTAGACAGAATTAGGAATTGGACCTTGGAAAGATGTAACTCATAACGGACCCAAAACACCATTAAAATTAAAAATCATATATTATGTTCACTTTTTGACTTTTTTGAAAAAAGAAAGAAAAAAAATCTCGGTGTGATAAAATTGTTAAAAGGATACAAGATTAACAACTTTAAAATACTTGTTCGATATTTGATTTTAAAAATAAATATATGACAAGACAAAATAAAAGATAAAGCATAAGAAAATTTTACAGACAAGCCTTATTATTCCTCAGGATAGTCTTTATATATATATATATATATTGCATACAATCAGGCACATTATTTATTTTACAATACCTGTCTTATGAGGTTCTATAGTAAATTAATATTTTTTTAATTAGTTATTCAATTAAAAAAAAGATTGTTAATTTCCTTGATTATTTTGAAAAGAATATTAACGAGTGTGCTTAGAAAATTAATTAAGAAATAAAAAATAAAAAGTAAATTAATTAAGGAATTATAAATAAATTTTCTTTTATCAAAAAGTGTTTTCAGTGCAACTTCATCTCGATTTTCAATACATTTCTAACATATTTTTCAATAAAAAAATTATTTGTCAATTTTTTAACAAGCATCCTTAGGATACTTGTTAGTAGGATTCATATTTTAAGTAATATTTATTTTTTAATCAAAATAATATATTCCTAAAATTATTATTAAGATAATATTTTATTAATTAAAATATTTTTTAATATCTTTTAAATTATAAATTTTAAAGACTTGTAATTTATATTTCATTTTTTTTATTTTTTAATATAAGTAAAATAATCTTTCTTCGGATGTTTTGAAGATTTATATTTCTTTTATTTTATACATATTAAATACTCATATAATTTACACATTTTTGTTAGAAAAGAACAAGGATAGACGAAGGAAAGGATCATGGAAAAATCCTTGCTGGTTGTGCGGGAACGTACATCCGTTAAGCAATTAATACACATTCAAGCACATGATAAAATCCATAACGTAAAGTCATTAACATCAATACACATCTTCATAACTGAAGAAAATGAGAGGGAACGTGATCTTCCAAAGAGTCTGTGCTATTAAAAAAGGGATGAAAATGACATTAAAATGTATTTACATGATTTATCATTTTTATCTCAAATTTCTGTCCTTATTTGTCTTGGAAAACAATTTTTCTTTTGTCAACAATTTTGGTTCGGGATAAGTTTAGAAAATTAACTTATATCAATATAAGATTTAACGTTTTATATTATTTAATAATTTTATATAAAATGGAATTTTTATTATATGGAGAAAGCTTGCAGTACAGGGCTGCTGCGATTGCTGCCGAAGAGCCGTTCCCCATAAAGTGTGAACCAGAACAAACACTACCGGTACCATGGGAATTACGGACATTCAACGGAGGAATGATGGACCCTTCGTGACAAAATTGAAGAATTGATCCAGGCCGAACACCTGCAGAACCACTTCTAGAGAACAAATGGTGGCTAAGATAGGGATCAGAACCAATGCAGACGTCGGAGGGAAGGATGAGCTTATGAACAACCTGCAGGGATGAGGAAGGACGAGACAAAACCCAACCCTCCTAGAGGGGGCTAACACCCACTTGTAGAGGGGTTATCAACATGATTGCGAGAGGATTTGTAGGGGGAGGATCTAGTAGTTCTGCAAGGAAGTGACATCTGAGGGCAGTTTGATCGATAAATGTCGTGGGAAAGCCCTTAAAGAAGCATCCCTCGATAACATTCACCGATGCCGATTTCCAGGGAGTAGATCCCGAGCAGGATGACCCTAGTTGTCATTGCGGTGGAAGTTGCGAATTTCGTCGTAAGAAAAACATTGGTGGACCAAAGAAGTTTGGCCGACATCCTTTATATGGATACATTCAAGAAGTTGGAGATCTCAAAGCATTTGATACAACCATACTCGTGGGTACATCGATTTGCTCACCACCTTTGGTGATGAAACAGCCTCTCACACCATCATGGTGAGATACTTATTGGTGAATGTCAACACTTCATACAACATCCTGATAGGACGCCCGACCCTGAACCAGTTAGGAGCAGTAGTCTCCATCCTACATCTTGCGATGAAATTCCCCTCTACAATGAGTCAGATCATAATGGTCAGGGCGAATCATAAAACCGCCCGGGAATGCTATGCCGAGAGCCTAAAAATCGGGAGAAGAGAACTGAAGTCGGAGGAAGGCCAATATGTTCCCTCCATCCTTATTGCTCAAGCGAACAAGTCAAGCTCGACTCCTGGATAGAAGAGCAGAAGACAGAGCCTACCGAGGATGTGCAGAGATTCTAGCTTGGGTCGCACCCTGATCAGTGCACCTAACTCATATTCAATTTTAAAGACTTGTATTTTATATTTCATTTTATTTTTATTTTTTAATATAAGTAAAATAATCTTTCTTTAGATATTTTGGGAGATTTATATTTCTTTTATTTTATACATATTAGATACTCATATAATTTACACATTTTTGTTAGAAAAGGATAAGGATAGACGAAGGAAAGTATTTAAATATTGGCTTAATTATATTTTTAGTCCTCTAAATTTGAGAAATGTATTTTTTTAGTCCCGCAAATTAAAAATTAATCTTTAGTCCCTCAAATTTTGAAAAATATTGTTTTAGTCCTTTAAGATCACCTACAGTATCATTTATAGGGTAGATTGAATCAGCTGTGCAGCATCCGTTGAGTTCGATGTGATGTTTTCACTAATAGGAACATTACTACCACTGGGTGGGTTTTGTGTAGTAGACTCACTAACTGTGTTTAAGTAAAAGGACCAAAACAATAATTTTTAAAATTTAAAGGACTAAAAAGATTAATTTTTAATTTGAGAGACTAAAAAAAATACATTTCTTAAATTTAGGAAACTAAAAACATAATTAAACCTTAAATATATGCATGGAAAAGTCCTTGCTAGTTGTGCGGGAACGTACATCCGTTAAGCAATTAATAAGCATTCGAGCACATGATAAAATATCTATAACGTAAAGTTATTAACATGAATACACATCTTCATAACTCAAGAAAATGAGAGGGAACGTGATCTTCCAAAGAGTCTGTGCTATTAAGAAAGGGATGAAAATGACATTAAAATGTATTTACATGATTTATCATTTTTATCTCAATTTTCTGTCCTTATTTGTCTTGGAAAACATTTTTTTTTTTTGTTAACAATTTTAGTTTGGGATAAGTTTAGAAAATTAATTTATATCGATATAAAATTTAACGTTTTATAATATTTAATAATTTTATATAAAATGGAATTTTTATTAAGTCAACCGTACGTTATGATATATGCATGTATCCATTATCTTCATTATTTATGTCAAATAAATGAAATAACGACAAGAATATAATTAAAAATGATTCCATTATATAAGACATTTTTATTTAATAATTCCTCATTTAATGTTCAAATCTTCATTGGGAAAGGTTCTTATATTTAGTGTTCAACAATATTTCAAATGATAGGATTATCGTGGAAGGAGATGCTTGTAGCAAACCAAAAAAAATGAAAAATAAATAATGATAAGAGTATGTAAATAATAGTTATTTAATTTCATATATTTTAAATGTATGTTTTAATATATATCAATATTAAAAAATTAGATTTATATAAAATCTTATAAATACAATTTAATTATATAATAACGTTTTTTAATTTAAAGATGAATTTATGATAAAATTATTTATTAAAAAGTGAATTTAAAGTAATTTTTACTTATACTGATATAAATTAATCATTCTTTCTCACCACACACATAAGTTTTGAAAATTTGGAATTTATATTTATATATACATATCTATGTGTTAAAATCACTCCAAAGCTATTGAATAAATTATTATTAAATATTTTTCTTACAAAATTTTCCATCAGATTGAAACTTTTTCAAAAAAAATTATTGGTACAAACTTTATGCTAATTCTAAATTGTTTAGTATTTTATTTATATATATCAATATTAACATGTGTGAATGTAAACAATCTATTTAATTTTTTAGATTTGTATGATTCTTTAAAATTTACAAGCACTACAACAAAATTCGTAATTACCCACAAAATTTTGATAACCTAATCAGTCATCAACAATTGGTATACGCATTTACTGGCCGTTAAATTATTTGTAAATTTGGCGTCATTTCATGAGAATATAAAGGCTTCAACCTTTCTTAGGGTGTAAAACAATACCAACCGTTTAACCATTGACAATTTCCGAGATCTTTTTATGGCTAGCTAGGTCACTGATAATATGACACTTTCAATTTCATGTCATTGACAACTTAATCATCAATAAATGAGATTATAAAATATTATTACTATCAGCACACCGTCGTTAAAAACTGATGACAAGCTTCCTCAATTCATTTTCGTTTCTCTTCCTACTTTATCTATTAACTTTTTTGTAAGTTCCTTCTAATTTTTTGTCCCTAATTCAGCTATTTGAGCTGTTTTCTCGAGTAGTTGTAGAAACTTTTACTCTTTAGTTTCTATTAAAAACTTTAAGTGTTTTAAAAGAAATTGTTCTTTAATCATTTGCCTAAAATTACAGTCCACTTGTAAACACCTAATTTGTCAGGATAAACAAAATAAAAATGAAAAAAAAAGAGAAAATTTAAAACAAAATGGAAAACAATGAATATTTCAAAAAAAGGTAAAATACATAAAAATATAAAAAATGCAATTAAGAAAAACAAAAAAAATGAAAGTGTAAAAAAAAAGGCAACAACAAAAGGGCAAATACAAAAAAATAATAATAGAAATTTATAACTAGAAAAATATTAAATATATATTTATACAAAAAAAAATGCAAAAATAAATTTCAGCTTTCACTATGTTGGATAATATAACAAAACGTTTTATTAGTGTTTCTTGCTTTTACCCTTTTTGCTCCAAGCAAATGCAGGCACGACCCTCCCTAACACCAGTTGTTTGGTCTCCCCCACTAGAAGACAAAAGAAACCAACAATCAAAACCAACGACTAAGGGTGAAAATAGGTTAGACAATCTATCAAAGGCCTACAGCCTAGCCTATATAAGGCCTGGCTTATTTATTAAAAAAATTAGATTTAGACTTTTTAAGAAGCCTTTTTAAGTGAAAAGGTCAAGCTTCAGGCTTAAAAAAAAGGCTTTTAGGCTTGACAGACTAGCCTGTTTATAAATAATATAATATTATATATTATATGAATAATATAATTTATATTTATATTTAATACATTAATAATAATTATTTAATAATACTTTTGTTTGGAAGCTGAAACGCCTTTTACGCTTGGATAGTCAAGAGACTCGTGACATCATCTTTATTCTTCCTCTTAGAGAATTGAAACACCTTAACAGTCGTTAGCATGCTTGACTACTTGAGTATTACACTTTATACTCCTGTATCCCAACCAGCACAGCTACACAGGCATTTTTGTACCTTCTCCCATTCTCCGTCGACGGCTCTTCACCCTCTCCAACGGACCAGCATGACAGCACAAACCTTTCCTTTTCTTGCAAACCAGCATCGGTATTTTCGTGCCTTCTCCGTCGAAGCATTCTCCAAAGAACCAGAACTATATTTCTCTATCTAGCAAACCAGCACAACAGTAGTGGTCTTTCCCTTTTCTAGCAAACTAGAACTAGCATTTTTGTGCCTTCTCCGTCAACAGTCGTGAGCCATTCTTTCTCCCTTGTTTTTCTATTGAAATGTTTTATTTCTGTTTTCTTTTTTGGTGATGGGTCTTTTTTTATTCACCTTTTTCTACTTTTTGTTCCTTGAATGTTTAAAGATTGTGTTTTGTATATTAGGTATAGTTTTCTGCATTTTATTTCCTTGAATGTCTTTTTTTGTTGTTACAAAAAATGTGTTCTTAATTTGATTTATGCATTGTCTTCATTCCCTCAGTATTATTCTTTGTCTTTTTTTGGGGGGGTTGTAAGCCAGTAAAATTGTTTAATTTTTCTTCATATTATTTTGACATAAAATGACTCGATTAATGAATATGAAGCTTTTTTTATTGTCATACCATTCATTTGGCTTTTAAACTGATATAAACAAGAGGTATTATATAGCCGTGAATATTCTCCAAAGATTATAATTGTGTGGGACTATGGGTCTTTGTTTCATAGTGCAATCAAAACTCTTGAATTTCCTTTTAATGTCTAATGTATGTTTTAGGTTGATCTACAAAGTTTTGATTTTGCTTAAAAATCACACCCACTGAAATGAAAAGAAATTAAAAGATTGTGTGGCAACTAGATCAAAAAGAATGAGAGGCCAACAATGTACCAATGCCATTAATTCATAAAAGATTGATGGCCATTAATGTATGACGAGGGGCATGCCAAACCAATGATAAACACGCCCACTACATATATGTAGAACCAAAACTCATGATGGACTGTAATAAAAAGTTTATTATCCAGAAGGAAAAAAAAAAACCTTGCCACACTCCAATGTTATGGTTACAGAGTGTCATCCCCATATAGTGATGTGTTGAATTGTGTGGAACTAGGAATGCGTAATTGTTTTTTAATGCATTTTGATGTGTTCAATTCCTTTATGATTGTATTACCCTGTATGTCCTATTTTTTTACTCTGTATGCTACATTATATTATTTTGTATATCCTATTTTTTACACTTTAGGTGTAATAAACTTTATGTGATGTTAAACCAAAAATGATTAATGCAGTGTTTTCATTTTACAGGCTTAGACATGGATGGTGACAGACTTTGTCCATCTTCCTCAATCTAAACAAAATTGGTATCTCCTTTGTCTTTTTCTTTCAAAATATACTTTATCTATTCTTTTTCCCCCTGTAATTTTGAAATATGCTAAACAAATTTTGGTTGGAACATGATTGAAAGCAATTGATTCTTGTGTGAAATTAGGTTCACGAGTTATGCACAAATTTGATTCTCAAATCTCCATTAGCATTTAGTGTTAAAAGTTCCTTGTGACAATATTTGATTCTAATTGAAAATCAATCTGCATTTAAAAATCTGAATATGATGGAGTTTTGAAATCTAGAATTTTTTTTTCTTAACTTTTCCTTTTTTGATTCATTTGTTGTCATGGTGCATTACTTGCTTTTCCCAAGCATGTTGCAAATATTTTAATTATTTGTAACTAGCTTGACTATTATTGTGGTTTATTTTTTGCTTTTAATTTCTTGTTTTGCTTAAGCATGGTCTTATGTAGTAGGTTAACTTGATGTCTACGTTTGGGAGTACTGATATGGTTGCATCTACTCCTGTGGCTATTAATGAGGCCAATGAACACCCACACATAGAGCCAAGTCAAGTTCAAGAGAACAAATATGATAGTGAAAAAAATAAAGATCAAGGAGAAGAGAAGTGTGTTATAAAGAAGAAAAGGCAAAAAAACATCAAATGTTTGGAATGACTTTGACGAAGTTGAAGTTTTTGGTGTAGGAAAGAAAGCTTGTATGTAAGTACTGTAAAGATAAACTAGCTACTGGTGGGAGAGGAGCCAGCACAAATCATCTAACGAGACATGCAGAACATTGCTTGCAAAGAAGATTACATATGACTAAAGAAACGAAGCAACCTTTTATTCCATTTAAACCTTCTAATTCACCTAACCCATTTCTTATTCCCAGTGTTAAACACTCAAATGAGAGGATGAGAGAAATAATTGCTACTGCTGTGATGGTTCATGAGCATCCTTTCAGCATTGTTAAGGATGAAGTTTGGATGTGGGCCTTTCAACATGCAAATTCTGATTTTCTAAAAGTAAGTCGTAAAACAGTGAGAAGTGATTGTTTAGCAATATTTGAGGCAGAGAAGAAACAATTGAAGACCTTGTTGAAAACTGTGAGCAAGATTAGCTTAACAACTGATATGTGGAAATCAAGTCATCAAGTGGTTGAGTACATGGTTGTCACCGGTCATTTTATTGATGCAGGGTGGAAACTTCAAAAAAGAGTTTTGAGCTTTGTGAAGGTGCCTACTTCAAGGCGTGGAATTGATGTGGCTGATGCAATTTTCAAGTGCCTGAAGGCATAGGAGGATTGAAGACAAGTTTTTTTTGTGTCCGTTGATAATGATTCTTACAATGACTCATGTTTAAGGATCCTAAAAGATAACGTATCACTAAGCACAAAGCTAGTTCTCAGTGGTGATTTGTTTCACATTAGATGTTGTGCACACATATTAAACTTGTTGGTGCAAGACAGTCTTAGTAAGATCAAGAATGTCATTCACAATGTTCGTGAAAGTGTGAAGTATATTAACTATAGTGATTCAAGATTAAAGGCCTTCTGTGATGTTGTTGAACAAAAGCATTTAAAAGAAAGAAAGCTCATCACTGATTGTCTGACTAGGTGGAATTCTACATTTCAAATGTTGTCAACTGCACTGAAATTCAAAATTGCCTTTTCAGCCCATAAAGAAAGAGATTCGCAGTATGTTTATGCACCTTCACATGAGGAATAGGAGAAAGTACAGAAAGTTTGCAAACTTTTAGAAGTTTTTAATTTAGCCACACATATAATTTTAGGCAATAAGTATCCCACTGCTAATTTATACCTTGCTAAAGTTTGGAGGGTCAAGCAAGTAATTGACAATGCATCAGAGAATGAAGATCTTGTCATGAGAGAAATGGCAAGCTCCAATGAAAGTAAAATTTGACAAATATTGGGGGGAATATAATCTGTTGATAGCCATTGCTAGCATTTTAAATCCTAGGTGCAAGTTTCATATTGTTGACATATGTTTTCCTTTAATATATAAGTCCAAAGAAGTTGCCAAGGAGAATGTAGACAAGGTACGAAGTTCACTTCAACAATTATATGATGAGTATGTGGCTTTGAGTATTGAAGAGTCATCCTTGAATGAAAGGAGTGTTACGGATACAAATTCTTCAGTTACCTTTGTGCCTAAATCTTCAGTTGTGACTGGATTTGACCAGATAATGAGCCTTATGCGTGCAAAGGAAGCAGTCCCCCCAATGAAATCTGAATTAGATGCTTATCTTGAGGAGAATGTTTACATTCCTGATGGTGATAACTCATCTTTTTGTGCCTTGGAATGGTGGAGGAAACATACCTTAAAATATAAGGTTTTATCAAAGATGGCAAGAGATATACTAGCTATTCCAATCTCAACTGTAGCATCAAAGTCTACATTTAGTGTTGGAGGTAGAGTTATTGATGATATTCTAGATTGAATGAGGAATCTATTGAAGCACTCATTTGCGGTGGGGATTGGCTTCGTCATAACTATAATTTGAAGAGAAAGTCAAAGGTATAATATTTTTTATTTTTAAATAGTTCCTTTGTTATATATTTATTAAAGTGTTTTTAAACTAGTTTATGCTCTAATAACATTTTTCTTTTAATATGAAGGTGGATGAACAACTGCAAGAAATCACATTGAAGATTTAATGCATTGCTTGTTGCTTCACTTTTGGGAAATGAATTAAAAACTAGAACTTTTTTTTTCCTTTGTAGACCTTGGTTCTGGTTTCTAAACATCTTTTTTTGTATTTGACATTAAGATTGATTGGTTGTTGTCATGGACCTTATGGTACTTTGCTTAATTCATTTTGGCTTGTTTATTTTGTTTATGGTACTTTAGTGAACACTTGTTCTCACAACAATTCTTGCTTGGCTTGTGAAGTTTAAGCCTATATTATGAAGTCCAACAATGGGTTTTTTCCATAATGGCACCTAGTTAAATCTTATAATTTCTTATTAGTCTCCTTGTTTATTTATTTGTTTTTGTTTGATCTATCTAGTTTTGTTATAGCTATCTTTGCTTAATTCATGATGTAGAAATGTTTGTAGCCATCTGGCATCTATGTATTTGCTTAATTCATGATGGAGAAATATTTTTCTGCAATAATCTATTTAGTTACTTAATTTATTATGCAAAAATATTTTTTTGTACCCATCTATTTAGTTGCTTATTTCATGATGCAAAAATGTTTGTAAGTGCATGTTATTGGTCTTAGCTGAAATTGCGTAGAAAGTGTTCAATATTGCTTTTAGATATCTAAGGAAAAATAGATTAAAGGTCTTAGTTGAAATTGCTTTTAGAAAGTGTTCTACTATTCCAGTATTCCAATCCTAGTTCCATGGGTGTTAGGATTGATAGATGTTGTGTTTAGTGATAGATTGTTTTAGTTTTTTTTTTCTTTTTTTCTTCTTCTGCTCTCTTAGTTTCTTTTAAGCTGATTTGTGTTTTTAGACTTGTTTTAGCTTAGGTGTTCCCTTTCCATTTTTCAAGTTGTAGTTGCTGCTTGCTGAGTCATTAGATGAAGTTTTTTTTTTTTTTATTAAATAACTACCTTATACATGTAATGGCCTGTTTTGGTCTTTGTTAAGTTCTTCAAGCCTCTTGGCTCATAAGTAGTTTGCAGGCTTGCAACATAAGTTTGATATTGTGGACTTATGATTAAGGCAGGAATTAACTTATTGGGTGTCATTTGATTTCTTATGCTTACTTTGTTGACTTAACATAAACTTTCTTTTGATTTATTAATTTCAAGTTATATTCTAGAAGTCGATTCTTTTTCTCTCCTATTATTCCAATTTTTTTTACTTGTAAAGAATGAAAACATAGTCACTTAAATGATTTTGTCAAGATGACTAATGGCTTTATGCAAGAGTTGGAATTGCCAAAATCAAACATAAGAGTGTAGAATTATGAAATAATAGGATAGGCCTACTAACAAAATAGGCTTGTAGATAGGCTTGCGGGCCAGGCCAAGCTTTTAAAAAGGCCAGGTTAGGCCTATAAAAAAGTCCTATGACAGGTAAAGAGGCCATGCCAGGCTTTGTATTTTTAATCAAGGCCAGGCTCAGGCCTAGTAAAGCCTAGCCTGGCCTGGCCTATTTCCACCCCTACCCACAATAGACATTCTTAAGAAAACTCTCTCGCCAACCTAGTGCACAGAGAGGAATCTCCTCCCTTTTCACCTAAACATACACTCCCTTTTCGATAATTATTAAAACAAAACTGAACCGGCGAATTCAACCTGGTTAGACCGTTAATTGGTCAATTATAGTTAATAATCTAGTCTAAAAGACCTCCAACACCATTTAGCATTAAAAACCGGCATCAAATCAGTGAAACCAGACATGAACCGCTCAAACCGTTAAAAACCAGTGGTTCACCGAGCTAAACTGATTCACAAAAAATGTTTGGAACTTGTCTTAGGTGCCTGGTGCTCTCTATTTTTATAAGAGAGAGGTCTTTAGTTTGAAATGTAACGGATGTGGGACTTGGACCTCAAGGTTCAGCAGGGCAGTATGCATTCGTTTGCTTTTAATAAGAAGTGTAGAGCTCTTCAGTTTGGAGTACAACCCATGTGGGACTTGGGGCCCAAGGCTCAACAATAAAGTAAACATTAGTATATTTTTAGAAGAGTAGAGGTCTCTGGTTTAGAATACATCCAATATGGGACTTAGGACTCCAGTACACAATGAAATAAAAATTCGTTTATTTTATAAGAAGAGAACATGGCTTTAGTTTGGAATGCAACTGATATGGAACTTGGACTCGAGTAGGGCAGCATATACTTGTTAGATTTTATAAAAAGAGAAGAGAGTCCACTTTGGCATGCAACCCATGTGGGGCTCAAGGTGTAGTGTAGTAGACATTTTAAATATGATGCGGCACAGTAGCACCTGTAGTGCTTACAATGTGGGACTAACATATTAAATTCTGTTAAAACCATCTTAAACATTTTCAAAGAAGGCACAATAACATTGTGATTAAAATCCCACCAATGTGGGATTAATTAATGAAACTATAAAAACAATAAAAAGTTTATAAAAAGTAGAACATAATATAATATGAGTTTAATAGTCATGCATTGACAGTGTAAAGTAGTTTTACACTGTCATCTAATCACAAACCATCATTTATTGTAAGTTTGTTGAATTTTATAATAAATACCTTAAAAGTCATATTAATGGTGATTTCTGATTGGATGACAGTGTAAAACTTTTTATACTGACAGTATATAACCATTAAACTCATATAATATTCTATAATTAGTCTTAATATTACGTTATTTTGTTATTATTACTTAATATATTATATTAAAATTTAAAAAATATTATTTAATTATCTCCAGTTCAACCACAATTAGACTATTAAACCTTAAATCGATTATGTCACCGATTCAATAACCAGTCCGATTTTCAAAATATTGCTTTTTCTATAAACAATTCATTGTACCTTCACTTAGACAACCATTTTTTCTAAGACAACATTGACACCCATCCTCTCTTCCTCACACTCTATACACCTCTGTCAATTTTATGTTTTAGGACGTATGAGTTGTGACAGTCCACAAATCCTAAAATTTAATAAACTGTAAAAATAAAATAATAATAATAATAATTAAAAAATATCAACACACAAATATTTTTTACAAAAGAACTATGTGAGTCTGATTTTCCTATTTCACCGAGAGATACGTCGGAGCAAGGGACCACTCCTATTTATCTCAAAAACAATAAAACTTTAATCATTTGAAAATAAAATGAAACTAATTTCAAAATAAATAAAATCCTCCTTTTCATCGTAATTATTTTCGGATGAGGTAAATATTTTAAAAGATATTAATAATTTTCTTAATTAAATAAAGGTAATCATCTTTATGATAAACGTTGTAGGGTATTAGCACATTCCCTATACATAATTGACTTCAGAAACCTAAATTTGGTTTTCAAAGACCATTTTCTTTTTAAAAGTTTTCTGATGTTTTCTTAAATAAATATTGGTGACAACTTCTTTTTTTATCAATACTTTTGTCGTGCCACCACGACCCTAGTTGCAACACCACTTATTAATCGTTGTTGGATGAACTGCTTATGTTTGTTTCAAGTGAATGGTGAATTTTATAATAAATTTTACTTTTATAAAAAAAAGTACTACTTTCACTAAAAGGCGCCTAAAATAATGTTATTTTTATGAAACAAGTAAAAATGTATTTACCTTTAATTTATTTTAGGCTAAATTAGACTTTTGGTCCCTTTATAATTTTCAATTTGAGATTTTGGTCCCCCTATTTTTAATTTTACAATTTTAGTCCTCTAATTTTTAAAAAGTTGTGATTTTGGTCCCTTATTTTTAACTCCATGATTTTAGTTCTCTAATTTTTAAAAGTTCGTAATTTTGGTTTTCCTATTTTTAATTTCACGATTTTAGTCCCCTAATTTTTAAAAATCCACAATTTTAGTTTAATAGTTAAATTTCATTCATTGATCGTTAATGTCTCAACGTTGACTAGATGTTGACCGTTAATGTCTCAACATCGATGATGTGGTATATGAAAATGAAAGATAAAATTATCAAAATAGCCCTAATAGGGTTTGAACCCCCAACATTAGGTTTTAATAACAACCTTTAACCACTAAACCATTGAAATTTTTTAATATATAAATGTAAAATGTAATATATGTAACTTAAATGGAGACCAATTGCACATATATTTACTACAACTAAATAAACAAATGTATATTTATTATATATATTATTAGTATTAATAATATTATTAATAAATTAATATTAATATTATTAATAATAATTATATATTATAAGTATATTAATACATAAATTAATAATTTAATAAATATAAATTATTTAAAATATGATATAAATATATGAATATTTGATATAAATTATTAGGTTAATTTAAAATATATGATACAAATATAAATTTTAGTACTAAAAATATGCAAGTTAGATATTCAACTATCATCAGGATCTTAATCGCTTCAACATTAATACTAATAATATTTGTTAATAACATTATTAATATTAATTTACACTTCTACATAAATATATTAATAAAATAATAATACAATAATATTAATATATTTTCTTAGGATTATTATTTTATTAATATATTTGTTCACCATTTATACCATATTTTAAATAATTTATATTTATTAAATTGTTAATTTATCTTTTAATATACTAATAATATATAAAAATATCATTAATAATAATATTAGTATTAATTTATTAATAATATATATATATATATATATATATATAATAAGTATAAATTTGATTATTTAGTAGTAGTAAATATATGTGCAACTTTGGTCTCCATTTAAGTTACATATTTTATATTTTTCATTGATATACTAAAGAAACTTATTAGTGTAGTGGTCAAAGGTTGTTATTGGAACTTAAGGTGGGGGGTTTCAAATTCCACTAAGTCCAATTTAATAATTTCATGTTAGTCACCACGTCATCCATCATAGTTACATCATTTGCCATGTCATTTGTTAGTGTCACTTCAGCAAAATCTATTAAATATTTAACGAAAAAATGACGGAGAAACCAAAATAGCACAATTAGGGTGGCAAAGCGAGCCGACCAAGCCCTACTTTGGCCCGCCCCGTCGTCAGCCCACCAAAAACTAGGTGGACTGGCCTACCTATTGATGGTGGGCTGAGTTTTATGGCCCGCCCCGCTTAAAGGTGGGCTAGTGGGTTGGCCCACCAAAAATAAAAAAAAATAGAAAAGAGAAACAAAAAATATTAAAAATAAAAAACTAATATTCCATTAATCCTTCAATAACACAAAATTACAAAATACCAAATTTTTAATAATTCTTCAACAATAAAAAATACTAACAGTCTTAGTCTTTCAAGAATAAAGACAAAGTCCTTCATGATTCATCAACAACAATCAATAGAAAATAAGAATAGTTCACTAATCCTTTAACAATAAAAAGTCACAAATTACCAATTGTCATTCAGCAATACAAAATACTATTAATTGTTCAAAACAAAACCACAATTAAGTAACATATAATTTTTTTAAAAAAAGGATGGTCCGGTAGATTGGGCAAGCTGATGGGCAGAACTCTATAACCCATCCTTCCATTTTCTTGATGGGCTAGTCGAGCCCAGCCTTTTTTGTCACCCCTACGCACAATTGCATACTTAGGGGATCAAAAGTACAATTAAACCTAATATTTTTATAAATTTTTTAAACTTATTTCAATAAGTTTCAAATAGAAAGTTATCAAAACAAGTCATAAAGTCCCATGTGATAAATTATTATTAAATAAACACTTAATTAAGCTATTTGCTGAAATACCATCTCAATTTAAAATATATTGATTTATTTTGATAACAACACTTAATTAACAAATATAATATTTAAAATTTTAAAATAATTACACCCTTATTTATTCTAGGAACTCAAATTTTAAGTTCTTTTGTCTAAAACTAATTTTTTACTACTAAAAATCAATATACTAAATTTAATGACAAAAAATTATTTTTTAATCATTAATTTTGGGTTTACTAAATTATAGTGACAGATTTTTAAAATTACATTATAAATTGTTCTGTCATTAATTTTAATTTTTCTAATAGTGTTTCTTGTTCTATGATTTTTGTACTTACATCTAGGTATGAAAATAGGTCACGTCAAGCTTTGTGTAAGTAGGTCTAGCCTGTTTCATAATGCTAAAGCTTAAGCTTGACCTATTATTTGCCATAGACTCCAATAGACACACATGTTAAAGTATAAGACAAACAAAACAGTACAAGACAAATAGTTGAGTCATAACAGAACTTTTGTATAGTATATTGTTTGGTAGTGGATGTACAACACAAGAAATTTTGTATTTATGTTATCTGATATGCTTAAGCATTAGACAAAACATGAAATTTACTAAAATATCCTTTTACTATATAATATTTAATTCGTTCTTGAAAAACACAAAAAAACAAAAGAAGGCTAAAATGGACAGAGAAGGTTGAAATGAAAATCCCATAGCTATCTCTAATAAGTCCACTGCAATCAGCTTGATGATTTGATCCCGCAACAACACCATCCACAGTAACTTTGATCCACCCACATGGAGGAGCTTGCCAATAAATAGAATTTTGAGTGGAAGCATCAAACGAGTTTCTCTTTAGAAATTACTATTTGCAATGGAGAAAGCAGTTTTTAATTTATTGTATAATCGAAGTTGTTACTACATGAGGGCCTATGAACTTTGAGAAGCATGTGGGAAAGAGAGATGGAGTATGAGAGGACTGAGGACATGGGAGAAGACGTGGGAAAGAGAGAAAGAAAGTATCAAAAGGACCGTTTTGACTTTTTAATTTTATCATCCACAGTACAAAAAGTTATCCTTAATTTTGTGAGTTGCAAATTTGTATTCTTTTGTTCTGTTTCTCGTCATTTTTTTTGTTTTGTCTTATAATCATTTTTAAAATTAAACCAAAATAAATAATTATGTGTTGTCTTGTCTTTTATATTTTAACAAATTAAACAAACCCATAGATTTTTTTTAGTTTGTCATGAGTTTTTTAAAAATCTAGCTTAACTTATTAATCTACTTAAATGACTACTTTATATTAAGGCTTTTAAATACGTCAACATGCTTATTTTTAAAGAGATATAATATGGCCTTCAAAAAAAAAAGATGTAATATGCATACAATAATTCGTACAATAATTTATATAACATCATTTTTTGTATTTATCTCTTTCCATCATATCATTTATTACATTTTAAACTTCTCTCTCTTATTGTATAAGTATCATTTCACATTTTTAAATAGACCAACAAGCCTATTTTTAAATAAGCCAACAAGCTTATTTGCAAATTGATTCGTAAAAAAAGGGTTTCAATTATTTGGTTCAAAGGCAATATCAATTTTGGTCTCAACTCAAGAAAAAAAAATGTGGTTTCTTGTAAGTTGTGAAGTAGAAATTCTTTGAACATCAATTTATTTACAATCTAATCCAAGAGAAGACTCATACTCCTTTAGGTAATAACTCGTTCAAATGTGATTGTTATCATCAACACTCAAATAAAACATAAATCACTTCATTGCAAATACACTTTAAGCAAAATCACATTAGCAAACTTTGCTCCAACACATGTTTGTTGGCTACCAACCACCAAAAGGTAAAATTGATATTGTTTATAAGATTGCTTTCTCTACTTTTAAAATATTTACCAATATTTTGAAATACACAACACCACTTATGACATCGTGATAAAAATGATACAAACTCTCACATGTATATAAATCATGCTTTAAGGTATGTATTCGATATTATAAGATACTAATCATTATGATTAAAAACATAATTTTCAATAATTTCATCTTGGAAATTTCGTAGTTATGTCTAGTGAATTTTTGTGGGAGAAACTTGATTTACCCTTTGATGAAGAAATTTTTAACCAATGCTCAAACCAAGGCTAGATGGCTACTACGGCGCCAGCCAAGTGAGTGGTGACTCTTAGATGTATAGGTCAAAGATGAAAGGCAAAGGTGGAGGTTGAAGGTGAAGTCACCTAATTGAAGATGAAGACAAAGGCAACTAGGGGTTCTACTTTCTAATTTCGATTTCTTGAGTGAAGTGGAAATCTGAATGTTACGATGTTAAAGTGTATTTGGATAAATAATTTGAATTTTCATCTCAAAAGTTTATTTTATTTTTGTATGAGAATATTAAGATATTAAATATGTAAGTGAAATATGTATATTAAATTTTTTATTATATATATAGATAAACATATTGGCCTATCAAGCTTAATTGTCTTTTTTATAAGCTTAAGTCTATCCTATTTAAATAAATAGGCTTTTTAAAAACTCGAGCCTAACCTTTTTATTAAATAGGTATACTCAAACTTTAAATAGCACAAGTAATAAGCCTATGTCATGGCTTAACCTATTCCCATCCCAACTTACATCACACCTCTCTATTTTTTTTTCTCATTCATATTATATTATATCACATATTACATTTATCACTCTCTCTTTCTTCCATTCACATCTCTCTTCTCACCCACGACGTATACACTCCAATGGGTGTGAAAATATTTATTATTATTTTTATTAATTCCTAACCTATACATGAATGGAAAGAAAGAAAATAAAGAGGATTTTTTTTACAATAAAAATTATATTTTTTATTGGAAAAATTAAGAGAAAAGAAAAACTCAAGAAATAAATTTTTAATATTTTCTCTCTAAATTCCCTGTTCATTTTGAATTCTAAACATTTCCATTTTTCATTTAAACAAAAGGTAAAAGTGCAAACATGACGGGAAATTATATTTTGCATCACCTCCTTTTCTCGCTGCACCCCTGAAATTCCAAAAATTAATCTTAGGAACGTGTAATATAATACCATAAATTAATTTTCAAAATGTAAAAAAAAAAATGAAGGAAGAAAAAAAATTGCAAATAGAATCACCCAGAGATCACTTCTTTCGGCAAAGCCCACTTGGGGACTGAAAGTGGAAACATGACCCAGGGTTGCAAAGGCAGAGAAGCCCAATAGTTGCCCAAACTTGAACCCAATGTAACCATTAAATCTTTCAACGGGCCCAACAGCTCTCGACGAAGCCGAGCAATCTCTCCGAGTCGGAGTTCGTAACTTGGCATCGTCGACGTTGCGATGGAGAAAGATGCAAGTGGCACAAGTAGCCCAGACCCTTCTTCGTTCAAGCTTCTAGTGTCGTGTCCTTCTGGCCTTTCACCCTCTCAGGTTCGCCTACACTTCGCGCCCTTACGATTCGCGTCAAACGTGCCTCGCTAACCGACATTTTTAATCGCTTTTGAAGGTTTCGGTGTCATTCAGCGACGCCTACGACCGGATCCCCCATTCTGACGTCAGCTTGGAGAACACGATTTCCGAGGTGGATCTCATTCGTTAAAATTCGCTTTCGTTTATGCTTTCGTTTCCTCTTATGCTTATTTTCTTCGGTTTCCGTTGGGCAGATATGGGAGCAGAGGAGTCTGAAAAACAATTCGCTCTTCAACGGAAAGAAGTTCAGGGTATGCGAATGCGAGCCTTGTTAATGAGATGTTCTTACATACTCTGAAAATACACCAAAATCGAAATCATAACACTTGGCATTGGCGACTGGTATATTAGAAATATAATGATATTAAACTAGATCTGTCAGGTTGCTAAACTACTCAAGATATTAACTAACTAATGTCAGAGTATATTGTAAGTTTTTTTCCTTATTAATGTGTGTTTGGCTCGTTGGTGGCCCCGTGTTTTGATTATTTGGTTTCTTAATACTATTATGGTATGGACCAGATGAACAATAGAGGTTTAATTTAATATTTCGTAATGCTATATGACCTGAACATATGGCCCTTGGGATCATTGCATGTTTATTAGTTCATATTCATATTTCATGATATAATGCAATGACCTCAAAATTTTTCTCTCTTTAGTCCTTTTTTTTTATGTAATTTCATATATCTGAGTTGTGTTATTGTATTGTAGCTAGAGTGAAGTTTGAGGCTCTGTCTACTTACTTTGTCAAGGACTATCCCTAACAGAGTGTGTCTATCTTTTCTTGTTGCAAATATCACAGTATGGAGGGTATGTTTTGGACACTGGAGGTGGATCCGACCGTGAACCACATTTATGCCTCCACCTAGGTTTGACAGATTATAGGTCTCATCTCAGCGCCCCTCTTTTAAATGTTGCATTTTTTATTTAGCATGGTTAGTGATATTGATAGGATGACAATGATTCTATAATCTTGAATGATAAATTATAACTTCAGTTTTCACGTGGATACTTTAATGATCTTAATCTGCATCTTTTTCATTGTTCTTATTCATTACTTCTAATATGCATCCATCATTGGTTGGTAGAAAATAGTTAAAAGTCATATTTGGTAAATTAGTCGGAAACTTATGTATTTCCAAACTAAATTTTAACATAACTGTGGTCTTTGCCTTAAAAAACATGTGCTTGGTTGATGTATTACAACAATTTCTTGGTAATATATATATATATATATATGAAAAATCAGCTGACAACAAATTTCAGATGTTATTTGAAGCAACTGTCGTATATGCTGTAAATTTATCTTTAGTGTTTGTCTGAAACCAATGGAGAACATCTCTGCAATGCTGCCTTTAAGCATAGTTGAATCGTATTGCTATTCTCTCCTTGTATTTCTGCTTATCAGTTCTACTTGCCTCTATTATTAATTATTGGATAAACTTGCTTCCAGGACTTTTGTGGGGACAAATTTAAGTCCTTTGTGGGAAAGGTTCCTGGTTCCATCAGAAGGTAAATCATTACAATTTTTTGCTTCTTTTTTTTTTTAAACTCAAATACGACTACTGGGGTTACCCTGTGACCTTAAACTGTTAGCACAACTTAGGGTAATGTGACACCTGAATTTCAGAGTGAAGTTGCTCTGATGTCCAATAAAATTATCAGGAAGGAAGCAGGGGATGGAGGTTGAGTTAATGAAAATCTAAAGGCAGCAGTAGGGAATCTCTCTTCTGTTCCTGCTTGGATGCAGTGGATTTGCCCTTTATGTCTGAAAATATGATGCTTTCATTCTTCTCTCAGTTCCTAAGTAGAAGAGGTATAACTAGATCCTGAAATCAATAGTCAATTGGGAACTTGAGTATCTCATCACCGTATAGCTATCCAACTCCATAACTGTTACTACTATAACCCAATATCATACATCTAACCTTCCAGCTAGTAATCTTGGTCGAAACTCATACTGCTTCTGCAACATTGGATTTCTTTAGGAACCACAATCTTCATCCAAGTCATAACTGTTTTAGGTCCTGCCTATCTCCTTGGTGCCTTGTTTGAATTTTATTGTGTTCCATTTTGTAATCAGAAAATATTCGAAAAGGGAAAAGGCTGTAAAATTGTTGCTTTTTTTTTTTCACCTCAATTGTGTTGGTTGTGTTCATTAAGAAGATAACTTACTATTTCACAGTTGGAAGATGGAGAAGCTAATTTATAATTAGTAGTAGGAGAGTGCACCTATGTCAGAGTGTCATATGCTTTATATATTTGTATTTTATCCACCACTTTAAATTCTGCATTCTACAGGGACAAAGTAGGTACAGCTTTTATCGAACATGTTAACTTCATCCAAGGGTTAGACGTATTGATTGTTTGATTGATTTCATCCCTTCAATTAAATGTTATTGAACAATAATGGATGGATGGATGGAATCATAAGGACCAAAATTGCAAAGCTTTTATGTTCCCTATGCCTCCCCATCCTTCATCCTTTATTTTCTTTTGAATTGGTATTTATTGATTTGTCTTAATCTTTTGGCCCCATCCTTCTTTCTCCTCAGATGATTCTGTTCTTTGTCAGCACACCTCCAGCCCACTAGGAAATGGTGCAGTTGTGGAGACAAATGACAATAAGATACTTGTATTACAACGAAGTAATAATGTTGGTGAATTTCCTGGCCATTTTGTTTTCCCTGGAGGCCATCCTGAGGTATTCAATGGTAAAATGAATGTGTTAAATGCTTTCTGTTGCTGCTATCTGGTGGTGCAGTTGTGGATTTATTTTCTACAACAGTTGGAATGGACAATTAGTTCTAAAATAAGTCTTTAATTTGATTTTTGGGTGTGTATGCATTTCTTTGTCATGATATCTTCTCCTTTTTGCTGTACTGTATTGTCTTCTGCTCTTCTTTTTTTTTTTTTTCTGTACTGTATTGTCTTCTATTAATGATTACCGAATAGAAGCGCATAATTTTTCCTGTTCATATGTTTTTAGACTTAAAGTTTCTGTGTAGACTTGGCTATACCTTCATTTATTTTTTGTTCATGATTGACAGCCTCAAGAAATTGGTATAACATCCCATCAATATGTCAAGGAGTTAACGGAATCTATTGACATTAAGGTTTCACAGGAGATGTTTGACAGCATAGTTCGTGAAGTAGTTGAAGAAATTGGAGTGCCAGCTTCATCCCTTGTAAGTTTCATTCCTACTTTAATATGACTGAGTGAACACAATATACATGGTTTTTAACATTATAAGTGAGTGAATTTCAGAGCCCCCTAATCCCCTATTATGCTAGCTTTGGTTGCCTTTGTGATTTATATGTTTTGGTTTTTGTTATGAACCTTCTGTTCTCTTAGTGGATTGATTGCTGATAAAATTTCAGTTTGCTTTGCTAATCTCCTGTCTCATGGGGTTGGATGGGTTCAAAGATTCAGTATCTAATTTTGATCTTTTGTCATGTAGAGCATCCCGGTTTTCATTGGTATATCTCGCAGGGATTTGAATGTGAGACCGGCTGCATTTTTCTTTATCAAATGCAATCTTGACTCAAAGGAAGTTCAGCAGTTTTATTCTAGCGCACAAGATGGCTATGAATCAACTCAGCTATATGCTGTTCCAATGGTGAATCTCAAGCTTATTTTTGTTGTGTTGGCATGAAATCCACTCTTAATAATAACTATGAACATTTGCATTATTTTGATAGTGGCATTAATGAGAGGCATGAACATGGCCCTTGGTGGCTGTCTCTTTCTTTTTCTTCTTATGTGCCAGGAGGCCCATCAAAATGATTATGGGTTCAGACTTCAGAGGAGGCCCCTTGGGGATTGCAGCTGTAGTATGATGAATTGAAGATAATGAATCATGACATAGCTACTTGTTTAGCACTGAATGCTTAGTGATATTTCTTCCTCTAGGTTATCATGGGATCTTCTGGGACTAATAAACCTGATATCTCAAGCTTAGAAGCTAGTTTATTGTTACTAAAATTTTAAATCGGTCATTTCAATGCCGATATTTACAACCACCAACCTTTAGCCTTAAAACCATAACTCATTGATTTTGTATCTTTCAGATTGAAGTAGAAAACATGACTTCTAGGATGCCTGGCTGTCATCGAGGTGGATTTGCTCTCTATAAATTAATGGTTGACACCAGGAAGATTACTTGATGGAAATTTGTAGCGCTCACAGTTGTCGTGTAGCACTACATGCCTTCAAGGATTTTTCCTACGTGACGTAGTTTGATGCTGACATTGCCGACTTGAACCTCAACTTCCCCGCCTAATGAAAGAGACATAATTTAACCGAGCTCAAATCTTCCCACGGAATGTTATACAAATGTTCTATTTCATTGCAATAGATTATACTAATGCTTGTTTTCAATTCACACCCAAATAAAATAAACAAGCCAATCTAATGCTGTATTTATATTTTATAGCATTTCTAGAATGTTGAATAGCATTACTTCACTGGCCACTGTGTAATATATTCATTATGAATGGCCTGTACCCAATGCCCACCCTACACACTACACGCAATACTTGAGCTCAAGTGGCTCAAACTGCTTATTGATCTCTGTTGAACATGGCCTTTTGTGCATGTGTAATTTTCTGATTAGTTACCAACATAGACATTTATGTGATACTTCACGGTTGTTCTTTTTATCTGTTACCTTCTTTTATTGATAAAATGCTGCAATTTAATTGTTGAATAATTTACACATATTTGGAAGCATGAGCCCTTTTAAGATTGGAATTTTTTTTCCTTTATCAAGCTTTTAGCTTTGTGTTCTATGAACTTTATGCTGCAAATTGAATTTCTTAGTCATTTTGTTTTGTTTATTTATTTACGAATTTATGTTTTACGAAGAGTTAATTACATGATGTAGGATATTCATTTCTTAAAACCTGTTAACTTTTCTTTTGGGGGTTTACATCGTGAAGTGTCAACACTGACTCTTCTTAAATCCATCGAATGACTCTGACCTTCATGGCTGGTCGTTAAGAATTTTAGCGTTGGCGATTAATCTTTAGCTTCAAATTATAGCAAATTCAAAGTTATGCCGAATTGTCCCAATTTGTGATTTAAGACTTCGTACATACAAGAAGCCTTTCAACTGGCGCTAGGGTGGACCTAGCTGTGGTGCTAGTATAGGGAGGCGGTGGCCTTTCAAAGCCAAAAAATTCCTTTGTAAATTGTGTTGTATATTTAATTTAATTCTTTTGGTAGGCTTTCGTAAAGTTTAAATTTGCCCAGTTTTAATTTGTATGTAATCTCACCTAATATTTTGTAATTATGCCTCCCCGTTGAGTAAATTTTCGCTGTGACATGGCGCGAGCACAGTTGCTGACTTGTACAGCCAAAAGTGATTATGCTGTATGACTGGTATGTGCGTGATATGATCAGATTCCTAAACATTTCCGCATTATCTGCACTATAAAATTTAGATAGAACCTAATGGTCCTAATCTTATATATCAGAAGAGTTCTATAATTGAACGAATGTGGATGCCATACTCTCTGAAAAATACCATTATGGATTGGGCATAATGGCAGTGTAGCAACTTAAACCTGTATGTTAGGTCATGCCCAATAATTGATTCAGTCAATGGTCAACGGCCGGAAACATGAAAATTGGTCATCTTCCCTGGTCAACTTTTCATTTCACGTCAAACCAAAATTTTAATGTGATCTTTGGACAATAAGTAGGGTATCCTAAAGCCCACTATATGAATAAAGACTCATTAAATTTTTACACGATAAGACGATGAGGAATTGATGATGGTTATATTAATAGGTCCTACCATTTAATATTTAAGGAGAGAAACTAAAATTTTCACATAACCTTATCATATAAGAATCTATTATAAAAGGATTTATTCTCCATATACTATTTATTACAAGAGTTTTATTATATTTTCTTACAACTTTATTCTATTAATATTTCAAATATTTCAAATAGTAAAGAATGAATTGAATGTATAGACCCAAATAATAATTGTATTTAATATTTTAAAAATATTCAATACCATCTTTATTTAATAATTAAAAAATTAAGAATTATAAAAGAATTTAAATTTAGACAAAACTTAGATACAGTTTTATTTTATAAGTATTGTCGGTGCTATTCTTTAATTAAAATTAAAATTTCACCTCGATAATTTGTATTGATATTTAATAGAATATTTTATTATACAAATTACTGACTTAAAACTTTAATTCTGATTAAAAAAATCACTAACAACACTTATAAAACTACATCTAAGTTTTGTCTTTAAATGTATTAATTGCTAATTTTCTTTTATATTTTTAATTTATTAATTACTAATTTTCTTTTATGTTCTTAATTTATTGTAAAATTTATTAATAAAATTTAAGTGTATTTATTGGAGTAACTTGCTAGTTGCTACTGTAACTTGGGAGTGAAAGACGTTGTTCAGGCACGATGACATATCTCCAACGCCAATGGGTGGAGTGGACTTGTAAAATTGTTCATTCATGCGCAGTCTCGGTGCCACGTGCCCCGATTGCAATGTTTGACATACCGTAATTTTTCACTTACATTAATGGGGTGTTTGAAAGAAAGAAAAGTCCTCAAAAAATAAATAAATAAAAGAAAGAAAGAAAGAATAAAAAGAAAAGAAAAAAATAACTATATATATTTTTATTTAATTGAGATAAAATGAAAAAAAAAACTTTTAAAAAAATTCAATTTTCTTCTTTTATTTTTCTTTTAATTTAAATTTTAAACTTTTTTTCTCCTTTAGATCCACCGTTCCAAATAGAACAAGCATGTTTTGTCTTGCTGCTGTGTTGCCTCTCGGTCAGTTGCTGCTTTATACATTCATTCTTTGCTTAATACATTCATTTCATTCATCAATGAGGTTCTACTTCTACCAAGAAGATTAACATTAACTTCGTTAAAAAATAGAGCATTGGTTTTGTTTGGATTTTCCTTTGGATGCTTGCGCACCATGTCCATGTGATTCTGTGGCTGTGAGGTTTCCTGTTTTCTAATTTGTTTTGGTTATTGTTTCATTGACTTTTTCTTTTATTTAAATAAAATGTTGTTAGTATTTCAAAATATAATATTTTTTAGTTTTTATAAAAGTTTTTAATCCTTGTATTTAACAAAATTAACGTAGTTTTAGTTTCATGTTAAAGATTAAAAGTATACGAATTTTATAATTTTCAAAGATAAAAAATGAATAAAATTTTTGTACGAACTAAAATAAAAATTCGTCATTATTCATGTATGATTTCCTGCAGTTAGACACACACATATGCATTAACAATATAGAGATTTTACACTGTTTTTCAATTACAAACTGTCGTCATGTATGATAAGTTTATCGACTTTTATAATAATTATTTTAAAAGTCATACTTATCATAATTTCTAATTGGTTAACAGTACAAAAAAATTTATATTGACAATACATAAAAATTAAACTCAAAAAGATATCTTAACAAGCTATAGTTTTGATTTTTTTTTTTAAATAAACTTAAGATGTAACTTACTAAAATACTCTTTCTAAAAAATAAATTATATATTCACACATTTTATGTATTTTTGTATAAGTTATTAGATAAGTGGTAGCACTGTGATTTTATTATAATTTTATTTTTTAAAAGGTTTAGACTGTACGCATACTACACATTATTTGTGTAAATACATTTTCACATAACTTCTTATTGGCAATGTGTCTAATAATATACTTTTCATAAAATTGAAAGTTACTAAAAAAAAAAAAATTTATTCTTAATTATCATTTGACACAATTTTTCTTTTTTTAAAAAAAATATTAGCAAAAAATTTGCTGGACGGCGGTTGAAAGAGAGAGGCCGTGATTCACGTTTTTGGTGTACTCCGTATGTGAAATTGACCGGTATATGAGGAATATATGTTATTGAAATAGGATTGTAAATACATGTTATTGAAATGCAGCGTACATGAAGAAATTAGCATTTTAAATGTCAACGTTAATAATTTGTAGCGTTGAAATTTGTTAGAATAGGAAACTGATGACCAATAAGAGGAAAAGTGGCAAACTTCTTCGCTGAAAATGACAGACTATTTGATTTATATAATTATATGAATTACAAATTATTTTTAAAATTTTATGAAGAAAGTATTAAATAAAAATAAATGTATTTAATGTTTTGGATATTTAAAAAACTGTAAATTATTTCTTTATCTAATAAATAGATATGGACTAGTAAAAAGATTTTATAAGATTTAGAATTATTTAATTATATAATATAATTTTTTCTCCATAGTGGAGTAAATTTTTATCCTTTTATAATGTTTATTCTCTTTTTACAGTGTTTAATTTTTAATTTTAAAAAAATAATAAAATATATATTACGGAAGACCAAAAAAGTCTCGATTTTATAGTATTAGTTTGATAGTAGCAAGTACCACCAATCACGCGCGCAGAACAACATTTGAAAATATTATATATATGTGTGTGTGTATATACGAAGAAGTTTTTTTTTTTTCTTTGGTTGTGTTATAAAAAAAGTCTAAAAATTATTGTCATTTTATATATATGTGTGTGTATCCCCTATATATATAACGGTGACATATCAGAATACAGTACTATAATATAGTGATCCACAAATCTGGAGATAATACAATACGTGTGCAGACAAGAGACATATGCGGCTGACAATATATAGCATAATTTGGATTATCCCTGCACAAGAAATAATCTCTCTATATATATAAACGTATAAAATTATTTATTTCTCATGTCTCTACTCTTCTCACTTTCTCTCACATTCACTCTCATTTAAATTTTTTTTTTTATGAAGAAGTAAACTTTACTCTCCTGACATAGATCTGGTATATTCTCTTATGTTTTTAATAAGTTGTAACTGAATATCAAAACAATTCAATTCAAATATATATATTTTATCTTCAAATTTCAAATACACTACCAATATCAACTAAATGGTTTAACAAGTTGTAACTAAATACCAGAAATCAATTTTGAATATATATATTTTATCTTCAAAATTCAAATATGCTCTTAACATGTATATGATATCCATTTATACATATAAATTAGAATAATTATCTTGAAAGCGTTTTTTAGTTGCCATTCTTTAACAAAAGATTTTTTTAGAATTTTTTCTTAATCTCTTATATCTTTCAATATATTATTTTCAATATCTTTAGTTTTATTTTGAATTTCATTATTTTTTTTAAAATAAATTATCAATAATTAAAAATAATATTGTATCACAATATAAAATATTTATCATAAATGTAAGATATAATTTATATGTTTTAAAATATTTATTTATTACAAATTTTAATTATAATATAATTTATATATTTAAAAGTATTTATTTATTATAAATTTTAATTATATAAACAAACATTTATTCTGTATAATACACAAGCTAAAATACTAGTAATGCTTTCTTTATAAGTAAAAAGGACGTGACACGAATTTAAGTTATATTTCATTTTAATTATGTAAATGTTTTATTATAGCATTTTTAAACTAAGATGTTAAATAACAATATTTTTTATGTGTCGGTTGCTGAATTGAAATATAATGTATTTAGATAATATCACAAAATCAATTCTACTCCCATAAAATTATGGTGATACTATAAAAATATAAAAATTAATTATTTCTTCACCTTTATTATAAAAAATTAATTAATTTTTTTTATCATAAATCTATTCCAAATACACTAATAAATGGTCATCGGTGAACGATGATGTGCACGTGAAAAACCATCTCAATACTGACAAAGTCAATGAGATGAATCAACCACCGTACTCTTGAATGATGTTAGCATATGTTTATTTATTTATTTGAAAAGTTGGGCAACTCTCAAGTCAATGAGATAGCCTATTTATGACGGCTACAGAGCTACTGATTTAAACATTTTTTTTTCCTACCAAAAAAGAGCTACTAATTCAACAAGGTTACTCCAGTATTTTACAACTTCTTAAAAGTCCACAAGCATATGGGTATATTTGGTTTAGAAAAATAAGTAAAAGGAATGAAAGAAAAAAAATAGTTGAAAGAGAGATAATTTTTTAGATTGTTTGATAAAAAATAAATAAAAGAAAAAGATAATTTTTTTTATTAGGTTATATAAAAAGTAAAAACGAAAGAGAAAAGATATGCATAAATGATATAAATACTTTAAATAAATAATTAGATGTGATGTAAATAAGAATATTTTTGTTTTTATATATAAGAAGAGTTTCATCCTCTCCTTTTCTATCAAAGAAACATACATTCTTTTCATTTTTGTCCTCTATCAAGCTACTCCAAATAATGGAAGAATGAAAAAATGAGATTGTTTCGTTACACTAAAATAGTTCCACGTTGTTTAAGAATTGAGGTCAAGGTAATTTATAAATACCATCACCCCTTAACCCATTGGTACATCTTTTAAGGATATAACGTAAGATCCACGTTTGTCACTACTAACAAGTTATACTCATTAAATTCTTTCTAATTTGAATATTAAAATATTCTTTATATACACCCACCTTTTCTAATTGAGATAAGAGCTCACTTAGAGATGTCATCTACACCTTAAATTTGGAGCATACACAAAGGATACCTGAAATCTCATGTGCAAATCCACATAGTAACTATTCAAAACTAATGAGCCCGAAATTTGACCTATTTTTTATATCTATGTTTTTATGTGAATTTGTTATTTTTAAGATAATTTTTTACATATAATATGTACTAATATATGAATCACGAGACAGATAGGAGATCATAAAGTTTTTTTCGGTAATCATAAAATATAATATAAATAGAAAAAAAAATTAGGAACAAAGTTATGAGTTGGAAGGATTGGCCTAAGAGTGAGGTTAATAAAGTTTTTGCTTTAGACCCAAAAAATAATTTTATTTACTAATAAATTTTTAAAAATTAAAAAAATAGAGATTATTTAATAAATAATATTAGTATGTTAGGATTAATTAAATGCTTTTTTTTACTAAATTCTCTCATTTTATATGATTTTATCTCTCTAAAGTTTTATAGTCATAGATTGAAAAATTAATGATTAAGATTGTAATCAATATTAATGTATGTGCAAATACAATAAATTATTTAATTTTTAACTATTAATTTTTTAATTAATGAATATAACTTGACACTTTACTTTAGGTTCTTAACTTTTTTTTTACTGAGTGCCTAGTTTTTACATACAATTTAAGAATACTCCCTAATTTTCACTCCAATAGTATAAATCAACTTGAGTTTTAACTTATTTTTAATAAGTCTCATTTTATTTCTCTACTCATACAACCCCCCACCCCACTCCCTTTTTGATTTGAAATTTTGTTTTTTTAATGGTTAAGCAGCTTTGATTGTAGTTGCTTATATAAGTAGCTTCTATAAGAATTTTGCAAAAACTCATTTGCTCCAATCATATTCTCAAGTTACTTAACTTTAAAAACCAACAACATTACACTTAGTTTAGAGGACACTATTATGATCTTTGATATTTCCAACACTTTTTAAAGAAGAAAAAATCAACAAGCAAGTTATGATCTTCATCTTATAATATTATAATAGAAAATTATTAAACTAATGCTATTTTTTATTTTATTTGGTTTATGTGAATACTTTTAGTTGTTTATTTTTTTTAGTTGTTGCCTCTATTACTTTTTTAATTAGTTCTATGTGAAACTCTTTTTCTTTCTAAATTATTATATGATAGACTAAAAAAATGAATATTTTATTAGAGTTCTTTTTTCAGCTCCATATTCTCCTCTATCAGCATTTGTCATGTTTTTTTAATAATTAAAATTTGATTTTATACACTGTGGTTATGCTAAAATGAAGAAATTAATAGTACCCTTACTTATTTATCATACTATATCAAATAATAACTATTGAAGAAAAGAATTAATATTGTTGGTGAGCTGAAAAAAAAGATTTAATATTAAAATTAATTGTTGGAGAAATTTTGATTAAATTATGATTAACTTAATCATATTATATACTATTAATTAGTTAAATTATTTAAAACTAAAATAAATGAAATCTTATCAAAGATCAATAAATTTTCAAAAAAAATAAATGAAGTAATTTTATTTTTGATTAAAAATGTTAAATAAAAACTATTTCGTTATTTTAATAAATAATTTCGTGTCCTAAGAATTTAAAAAAATAATTTAATAAACTATTTTTATTACTTTATTTAAAATGCCTCATGTTAAAATTCACTTTAAGGCTTACGTAAATCGTTGCGTCGGTCGTGTGACAATGTACCTATCACCTTCTAAATCGCGTTATAAAGTGCAATTGACCCAGGGAAAAAAATAAAAACATGGAAGAAACTCGGGGCTTACATCAATTCTCTTTTCTTTGAATAACTGGTTTAATGAATGTGAAATTCAATCCTTATTCATTACATACTCAAGTGACCGTTACTTTGAGTCAACTTATCCTTACTTCCAGTCATATTACTATTAACATTAATTTATTTTATTTATTTATTTTTGCTACAAAACATCACAAGTTGTATCTTACAAGTTATCGTACCGTCACATAAAAACAACAAATTCACATTTAATTGTTATGAATATTACTATTTTATAGATATCTATTATTTGTTAAACTAAATTTGATTTCTTTCAAATAAAAAAATGATGTGATTAATCTTAAAAAATATTTTAAAGAGTTTCGCAGGTTCTCTTGTGTAAAAAATCTTCCATTTATCTATATAAATAAATATTGGGTTAAATATGTTTTTAGTCCTCCAAAAATATGACAAAATTAGTTTTAGTTCTCATAATTTTTTTTCTTTAAATAAAGATCCTCAAATATTAAAAATACTCTAATTAGATTCCTATGCTAAATTTTATTTAACTTTTATGTTAAATGAAGGCCACATCAGCATCATAGTAACTATTATTTTGCTCATGTGGCATTCCATATCAACTGTTATGTCCAGGTCAAATTAGTAACATATTTTTTAAATAAAATTATTACATGTTTAATCCTAAACCATAGATTTTTTTAATCCTAAAGCAAAAGTAATTACATGATTTTTTATTAAAAATTATCACTGGACACTTCAGGTAAAAAAATACTTTACTTGAAAGCTTAAAAGTTAAACAGAGTTTAACACATGGATCTAATTAAGATATTTTTAATATTTAAGAGACTATTCAAAAAAAAAATGGAACTAAAACCAATTCTGTTATATTTTTTTAGGACTAAAAACATATTTAACTCATAAATATTTCTAGGTGAAATAATACATATATCTTCTTTACATATTTTTACTCTCTCAACTCCTTCTATACTCTTTTTATATATCTTTTGTCTTTTATTTGCATCATTTTGTAATCAACATAATTAAGTCATCAAACAAGTGGATTAACTGATGTGGGGTTTTTCTAACTTAATCAATAGTCTCAAGTTTAACTTTTGGGTATACAACTGCATTATATATTCAAGGGAAGAACTTTGTCTTCTATAATATTTTATCCGACTTCAGCATAATTGCCTCCCGTGAAGAATACATATGATTTTGTACCAAAAATTAACATAATCAAGTCTATCATGACATGCCAAATAGAAAATTCTTTCATGTTTCTTTTCAAGTATAAACCTCTATCAACTTAGTATGTGACGAGTTTAATTTGAATGGAGATTCTCTTAAAAAAGGAATATTATATGACTCAATTTATCTTCTACTTATAATTTTCTTCACAATATTTTAAGTTTGAATATCTATTTCATTTATTAAAGTTTTATAGTTGAATATTTTAACAAAAGTATATTTGTTTAATGATTAAATTGTTGATTTTGATGCGTCCTTGAAGGAAATATATTTTTTACCATCCCTACAATAATGCACAAACTACAAAGTTAATAATTTTTTTCTAATATTATTTATATGAAAAATAGTATTATAATTCTTAAAGAACTATATCTTTAAGCTATGATTAAAAAGATTCAGTTCATCTTTTTTTTTTTTTGAAGGCATGAGATTCAGTTCATCTTTATAATAAAAAGAAAGAAGATTATAACTAATTCTTAAAGAACTAGATATTTGAAATTCATGTATCAGCTGTATAGATGTAATTGTAATAGCATGAAAAAAAATTAATTTCTTTATTATTAATCATGCCATATTTTGAGGTATAAAAAAGATTGTGTTAAATTATTATTTATTATATCATATGACATCTATAAAAAAATTCTTTATGATTTAAAAAATAAATAATAGTTTAATTAAGCATAATTTTAAAAAATATTATAAACAATTATAGAATTAAAATTTCTTAATTTCTCTTAGATAAAAAATCTTCTACTCAATCATACAAACACCTTCTATGTCTTATCTGAATAAAATAATGTATATCTCTTCTTATATATTTTTTTTTCCCTCTCCTTTTTATATTTTTTCCTTCTGTAAACTCTCTATGTTTTTTTAGCTTTTAATTTAGATCGATTTATAATATTGACAAACACAAGATAAGGCACACAATATTACTGTGACTTCATAATAACGGTTGTGAGCGAGACATTATTAAAGGAATTAATTTTTGGGGGGGCACAATTATGAGGGAATTTTATGTATACATGTAGATGCCTCCTTATCTTGTCTGCGAACTCTGAGTAGAGATATATTATAGGCGTAAATTAAGGCAATATTCTCTGAGACGAAATCGAGGGCAATGGCATAGTTAGTTTTTTGTCGATTGGGCATAGGTAAGGAGAGATAGTTAGAATCTCTTACACCACTTGCATTGCATGGATACACCATATGTGTTTTACAGTGTTTGTCGGGTCGGGTCACCCAAATGGAGCATTTCAATATCAAGTCTCAACGTTGCTTCAGTGATTCTAATTTTTTTTGCATTGCACGCGGAGAACAAGTTCCACCATGTGCTTGAGTACCTGAAATTTTAAAAACCAAAATTGCGAGGGCCATTATTGACCCATTTTTAAAATGAGGGTATTATAAATTAATTCATTCATATAATAATTGACATGAGTGTGCCCACTTTCCACGTCCGTCCAAAAACAGTAATTCTCGAGTCGCGAAGTCCAATCGTGCGGGTCCAGTGTTGAGTCAACTCACTGTAATCTGTAACACACTAACACGGTTGATACCAAACATGGAGGAGATGAATTAAGGTGAACAAAATTCTAGAGGTAGTTAAAATTTATTTTATTGGCTTAAATTTGATCTATTTTAAACTTTGGAGTATTTGAATTTAATGAATTAATATCGAATAATGTATTTATTAAATATTTTAAGTCGATCCCATGAGTTAATTAAATTTATTTTGTTTTATATGTTATTCTATTCTAACCGAAAAAATCGTTAATGTTTTCTATCCTCACCCAGACTCATCGAATAATTGTTCTTATTTCCACCACGATCATTCTTGCTATCTCCAAAAACTAATATACCAACCTCTATTGCTGTCACTTACCATCATTGCCTTCTTCATTATCACTCCCTCCAATTTGTCACCATTCTAACCATAAATTTGTTAATAATTTATATTATTTTTTCAAAATTATCCTTAAAATTATTAAGTACTCATCATCTCACTCTTTCCACTTAATTAATTAATATGTGCTAGTCATCTTCTCCAATCCTCATAAGAGAGAGAATGAATTTATCTTATAAATTTATGGCATTTATTGTTTATTGACTACAAAATATATAAAGTAATTAAGGATATTTTGGACAAAAAATAATTAATGCAAGAGATAATTTGAAAATGGTCTTATAAAAGGGTACAAGCAAATTTCAAAAAAAAATCTTATTCATAGATACGAAGGTAGTAGTCACTATCATATCCTCATTCCTAATGTTATTATTATACCACCATCACTATTGTTATTACTATTTCTTGTAATATCTTCACAACAACTCTCATTGCCATTGTTATCTATCATGACTCCACCACCATTATCACCATCATTGTTGTACCCTCCTCCCCTCCCCCACCAATTTTTTTCCCTTTTAACAAGTATAGGAAATTTTTTACGTGTGGCAAGTATTTTAAATAACTTTAAGTACATTTAATTATTTGGCCCCTCAAAATACATTGGCAAGATTCACCACTGCTTACCACCACTATCCTTGCCATTACCATGACCATCTCTATTGCCTCCCTCCAACACCACTATGACTACTATTATTGTTGTCATCGCCTCCACCACCAACACGGTTGTGCACCCCTGCACCATTCTTATTGTTAGCATCAATTCCTTTTATATGGATAATGTTGTCATTTGTGCATAATTTATACGAATATCTGATAGGGTATTTAGTGTGCCTTAAACACTGGATAAGATAAGATCTTATCATGTTTCTATCCTTTCCTACTCCTATCTTACTCTCTTATCTTATACTCCCTCTGGTCCTTAATAGAAAGCATTATCTAGAAAGTATTAATGACCCTTTTTATAAGGCATTTTACAATTCCTATGAAGCATTTGCTCTCTTTTTTTTTTCATCATTTGCCTTTATTAAAGACTTTGAGTATTTGTGCCCTTATTTGATAGTGATACATAATACTTTCAGACTTTAATGTCTTGATATTATCCATAACAAATTAATGATAATTAACAAAAATAAATTTGGTATGTTACAATATTTTTTTAAAAAAAGCTAATAAAACCAACTACTTTAACTATCTTTATTGGTATGTGTAATTCTATTAGAAGTGCCTTATATTAAGGACCAGAGAGAGTACATTCTTATTATATCTTGACCACCAAATAAACCTTTAAATACCCATTTGTCTCCTTAAGATTAGGTAAATGTATATTCTTTATAATTACTTTATAATTCAAAAACTTTTCCTATCTTGAAATGAAACATCATCTCCTTACTCTAAAATTACCTTTTGCCAAAAAATCATTAATTGATAAGTACAAGAAAATTTAATCTTAAGTCATTAATAAATGTCAAAGATTAAATTTTGCTGAACTAATAATAAATTGAGTCAAGAGTAAGCCAGTGAATTCACTCGACTCACTTCCCACCTTTTCTTTGTTGATAAATTATTAGGTAGTTTGGGATAATTACACTTGATTACATATCATATAAAGATTGGTGGGAACCATGGTGGTCTAGGACTACCTAATAATTTCTCAACTTTATTCTCTTTCTTGTTATATCAATAATAATAAACACCCATTTCCAAGTTTCAATATATATATATAATGTTTTATATAATAAAATTTAATTCCCACTATTAAAAGTGAGATAATCTCTTATAATTTTTTTTTCATTTTAAGGTGTATGACTTTATGATTATTTAATATTTTTTTTAATTTTAAATTATTAATAATTTTAAAAATATATTGATTTTTTCTTCTTCTTGAATCTCAACTACTTATACTCTCGAAATATTTATTTTTAAATTTCTTCTTTACATTCGATTTTTCTTCTTCTACTTATAATATCAAGTTGATTCCTTTGATTTTTGTTTTTTACATTAAAAATTATTATTTCTCTCCTAATTCTCATATATTCCACTTCTACCACCGAGCGTGTGGATCAACTGACGTGAGATTGTTCTAGCTTAATCAATGGTATTGAATTTGAGCCCTGGGTATGCAACTATGTTAAATACTTGAAAAAAGAGCTTTGTCACCTGTAGTGGTCCTATGCGGCTCGAGCATAATTGCTTCTTGTAGAAAATACCTGTGGTGTATATAAAAAAAAATAAAAATACTCGACTTCTATATATTAAATTAAAATACACTATCTTGAAAATGACTTAATCATTTAGTCTATTATTGCTTAAAAAATACACATATTGTTCTTAAGTTTTTATAAAATTTTAAATTAAGATTCTTTTAAATTAATTATGCACATACTAATTATTTTAAAATATATTTTTAATTTGTATCTAGATAAATTATCCGTCTATCTTATAATTTTAATATTTTCTTTTAATTTGTACTTTTTAAATTTTACTTAAATTTGAAATACTCATATCATTTATGTAACAATTGCTAGGTATATTAATATTTGTTTAAATATCGCGTCTCAATCAACCTGATATATGATGATGAGCACCTCGGCTACTTGTAGTTGGACTGTTGGAGTGTGCCAAATTAACAAGGCTGACATTAGAAAGGCAAGTTTCTGTTTGTGTGTTTAAAATAGACTACCCATTGATCAAGTATGGTCTTTGAAAACTTAGGATTTAATATGTCAAAATGCCTAATTTTTTTTTTAATGGAGAATACAGGTATCTTTTATAAGAGAAAAATTTATTTGAGTCACTAATATTCACAATGTTATGTGACTAGCTTTTTCATTGCAAATTTTTCTCATATACAATAATTGAATCTTAAACCTTACTTAAAATGAGTCAAGTATATATTGCTTGAATCACCTATTCGTCAGTACACAATCATATATATCGATAGTGTTTACTTTAAAAAAATGGAAATTTCCATATCAAAGATGAAATAATTATTAACAATGAATTTACAATGTTTCATCACGGTCACAACAAACTTACAATTTAAAAATTAAAGGTAAAATTAGTATTTTAATTATATAATTTTAATTTAGGTTTTAATTTAATCTTCTAAGTTCCTTTAGTTCAATTTAATCTTTTAACTTTTCATTTCATAAAAAAATAGTTTTTAATGTGAAAAACCCATTTTTTGTGAGTTACAATGAATTAACAGAAAAATTTAACATTATTATAACAAAAGTTGATGATGGAAATTGAATAGACCACCGAAACACGATAAGAAAAGTTTTATAATTAAAATTGACCAAAGAAATGATCAAATTAAAACTTAAATTAAAGTTAAAGAACTAAAATATTAATTTTATCAAAATTAAAAACTTTAATAAAGGAGGTGACAAGTGACAACTATCTAATATGTGCTCTAGGTAATCATTATGGGACAAATTATGCTTGCGCTTCTTAAGATTTAAGAATATTATACTCGATTTTTATTTTTTTTTACATTACACAGATTTCTTTGAATTCATATAATAACATTCAAATAAGGTACCAATAGGAATTTTGTCTAGTAGAAGGGGTTAATTTTTCACAAATTGTGAACTAAGATTTGAATTCTCGTTAGGAGAGGTAGGTATTCATATTTAGTGTCCAACTATACCTCTAATAGAATTGTCTCTAAAGAAGAAGATATGTGAGAAACCAAATAAAATAAAATAAAATAAAATAAAGGAGAGGTTTGTATTTGATTATATATATAATATCGTTAAATTTCAAAAGATTTGAAATGTAATTTATCTGTTATAAACTTATTATAAATACTATCGGTTCTCTTTAAAAAAAAAAAAATACTATGGTTAAATAATAAAAATGATACTGATATTTTTTTTTCTAACCATAACCACTTCCTAAAAAAACCAAAAAATTAATACAAAACAAAACCATAGACACGCGAGTTCGGGTTCTATTACTAATGCGGGAGAGTTTGTGTGTTCAATGTTATTTATTTTTCTTTTCTTTTAAGGTTTTTAATGTTTAGCATAAAAGAAAATTTCAATTCCAAAATAATATAAATCACAAGCTTACAAAAGAAAATAAGTTTGACTAGATTGAATTGATTTAATTAATAATACCTTTAGTTTTCAAAATTTACAATTTTTTTAATATTAACTATAAATAATTTTATAATAAAAATAACTTAAATCAAATATACATTTACTTTTTTCTTAAAAATTTATACAATCAAAATAAATGCTACCAAGTGTCCTTAAATAAATCGTAAAGGATTTTTAAAAAGTTTAAAATAAAAAATAAAAGTTTTAAATTCTATTAAATATTATATTTTTTTATTTCTTAAAAATAAATACCTTTACAACAGTAATCAATAGAACCCTATAATTAAAGGATTTATTTTCTCTGATCTGGAGGATACTTTAAAAAATAAATTGTAAAGTTTTAATACTTGATTACAAAATAATGAAGTATATTTTAACAATTTATTATTTAACATATACATATCTATATTTTTAACCGTTTACTTGATAGTTATAATAAGAGAAAATAAATTATGTATTGACAATGAAAAACAGTTTTATAATATTATTTAATTATAAATTATTATGTATGATATATTTATTGATTTCTATAATAATTATCTTAAAAATTATATCAACAGTGATTTATAATTTAATTGACGGTGTAAAAAATTTTATATTAACTATATATTTTTATTAAACTCTTATAATAATGTATCATACTCCATTAAAAGCATATTTCTCGATTCAGATGCAAGCACTACTTAGAATAATTAGTGCAACATTTACCAAAAAAAAAAAGAATAATTAGTGCAACAATAAATACTGCCGTAACTATTTTTTTATCCAACGTGACAAAAAAAAAGCCGAAATAGATGGTAATGAATGAATGGCACTAGTAGTAATAATACGAAAAAACAAAGTGAACAAAAAGTGGATAAAAAGGACTTTAAATTAGCGACGGAGGAGTCAACTGAAAACTGTTCCTCCATTGAAAGGAAAGCATTGTCCACTCCACTCGCGCCAGTGGGAATCAAAGTGCGCGTGGTTCTATTAATTCCGTTTCCATTCATTGGACGCTTTCGAATTTGGTCTCGTGGTTGTCTTTCACTGCATTAGCCACCGCCGTTGCTGTTTTGTTTGCCACTCCTTTTTTCTTTTTTAATGTTCTCTCTTCTCTTCTCTACTTTTCTTCACTTCCTCCTCTTTTTTTTTTTTATTCTCTATCATCATATTCACAACACTTTCTCCTTCCAGCGTCACTAAGTTAAGTTTGGTAGTTCCCCCTCTGATTTAGATTCGCATAAAGTTGTTGCTTACATGTGCCTTTCTTCTCTTAAATCTTAATCATTGCCCTCTATTGCATATGCCTGCTTGTTCTTTTCACCTTCTCCCTTCCTTCAAAATATTCATTGGCTCTCCCAAATCACTTTTTTTTTCTGTCTCGAAAGTTCGTTTCGTTATAGGGTGTCCAACTCCAACCAAAGCTACCCTCAAATCTCAATGCTTTCTAGTGGTATACAAATGACAACACAGCAACGTGAGGCTCTTCCTTCAAACTCAGCTATGATATATATATATATATATATATATATATATATACATATTTTTGTATTTTCATTTTCTTTTCTTAAATTTTCAGCTTTGTGATTGCTTCTTTTAAAACTTCACTCCTCCCTCTTTCTCTTAAACATGAAGAAAATGCAATAAAAATTAAAAAAACGTAGCTTGGTCCTGTGGTTTTAAATTTTAACTCAGTTTTTTTTTTTTTTGGTGACCAGTGCAATGATTCTGGAAGCTTGCAGAAGGATAAAAAATTTCTGATATTTTGAGGTTTTTATTTTTATTGTTTTTGGTATTGATTTGGATGATCCTCTCCCTTGAGTTGCTTCAAGGAGAGAGAATTATTTGGGATGAAAGATTCTAGTGTTGATCTGGGTTTCTGCTGGAAGGAAGAAAAGAAGGTTCTGATACAGTAATTTGAGTCAAAACTGAGAGATTCATTAAGTTGGTGTGTGAATCCATTTCCAATGGATACACCCAATATGCAGCCACAAGCTGCATCAACAAGCACACCAAGGAAAAAAATGACAAAACAATTGACAGGTAAAAAGGATGATACACCTTTGCACTCTGCAGCAAGAGCAGGGAATCTGAGTGTTCTGAAAGACACAGTTAGTGGTAGTGAAGAGGGTGAACTGCGTGTGTTGTTGACAAAGCAGAACCATGCTGGAGAAACCGCGCTTTATGTTGCTGCTGAATATGGGTATGTTGATATGGTTAGGGAGATGATTCAATACTATGATCTTGCTGATGCTGGAATTAAGGCCAGGAATGGTTTTGATGCACTCCACATTGCTGCCAAACAAGGGGATTTAGGTGTGTATGTCTTCAATGTGACTTTCTATGCTTGTTCTTTTGTGGTGTTTGATCTTCAGAGGGAATCTAAGTTGTGTGTTTTGTTGAGATGCCTAGAATTTTTTGTTGATGGGTTGTGCCGAATTGTGACCCGACCTGATATGTTGGAACTCAAAATTTGAAGACCTGTTTTTTTGTACTTCCTTGGAATGTGAACTGGTTTATTGGGTTGCCTTTAGGGTAAAATAAGAGTTCCAATAGGAGAGATATACACAAAGAGGTTAAATGATAAAAAAAATCAATAAAAAATTAACACTCTGATCTCCTCTTTGTGTGCGTCTCTCTCCTACTGGAACTCTTCAGTACGGGAGAGGATCCACACTCAAAATAAGAGGGTGTTTATTGTATCATTAATTGAGACTCTTTGTATCTGTTCTCTAAAAAGAAATTGAATCTCTCTAACTCTCTATGGATGATGGTCACATTGGCTCGACCATGTTAAATCTGTGTGTGTACGTTTTTCTTTTGCTTTTCTTCGTTTTTTTTATTATTTTCGTCTTTGCCGTAACAGTTTTTCCTGTTGCAGATGTTGTGAAGATCCTAATGGAGGCTCATCCTGAATTGTCAATGACTGTGGATCCATCCAACACCACAGCCCTGCACACTGCTGCAACACAAGGGCATACTGAGATAGTCAAGCTTCTATTGGAAGCAGGTAGTAATTTGGTAATCATTGCTAGAAGTAATTGGAAAACAGCTTTGCATTCTGCTGCGAGAAATGGACATTTGGAGGTTGTGAAAGCGCTTCTGGAGAAGGAGCCTGCGGCTGCAACGCGGACTGATAAGAAGGGACAGACAGCGCTTCACATGGCAGTGAAGGGACAGAGTCTTGTGGTGGTGGAGGAGTTGATCAAAGCTGATCCCTCAACAATAAACATGGTTGATAATAAGGGTAACACGGCATTGCATATAGCAACCAGGAAGGGCAGGGCTCAGGTAAATTGGACTTTGCCTGCCATAACTATGCTAATAGTTAGTTACATAAAAACTTCATGTGTAAGGTTATGATGATAAGAAGTGGATTGTGATGTAGATCACCATTCGTGTGGATAAATGTGTTCTTTTCCATGGTGGTGTGCCTATCCTGCATTGAAAACAAGAATACCATCTGGTTTGATAGTACTCCTAGTATTAAGAATTCATGATAGCAATCAGCTTGAATGATTTCTTCCTGATCGTGTATCCTTTTGTTTTTTAGTTTAATATGAGTCCATAATATTTTATTACAATATGAAGACGAAGGAAGTGATGGTCCAAATTTTTTATGATATTTGGTTAATCATTTTGGGAACAGTCATCTTAAGTCATTTTGAGACTTTTGAGTTAGACTTTTACTACCTGTTATGTGCTTGTTCCCGGGACAAGTGAAAAATGTAAGAATAGATTTGGCCAACATTTGGGTTGAAATCTGATTTTTAGACTATAGTTGCTGTTGTGGCCTATTGCCTAATTGGTCCCTTGGAACTGTTTATGAGTTCTTAATAGCAACTGAGGAGTCAATTTTTACATTATTTTAGAGGTTAACAATTTTCCACCTCCAAGAGATATGCATATGTAACGGGTCTTCTATGAGTGTTGAATCTTATTGAGCCTGGCAATGTTTTGATTTGTGATATTCATAACACTGTTCAAGTTCAGGTCTTGGTTAGCTGAGACCTAGGTTTCATGGTGGGATCCTTTTGAAGATTATGGCCCTTAGTTTCTACATTCTCAAGGTGTATGCGAAAGCATGTTGTTTTTGAAATTAGGACTGTCTTTAACATGTTCGGCTATTGAAAAGAATAAAAGGAGAAAGGAAGAAATAAATTTTGAGATCATGATCTTAATGGTAGAGTTGTTGGATTAATGGTAGAGACTGAACCCTAAATTTCTGTTTGTGCAGATTGTTAAGTTGCTTCTTGGACAGGCAGAAACCGATACCTTGGCAGTTAATAGATCTGGCGAAACAGCATTAGACACTGCTGAGAAAACTGGGAACTCTCAAGCTAAAGACATTCTCCTGGAACACGGTGTTCGAAGTGCCAAAGCCATAAAGGGTCAGCCAACAACAGCTACAGCCCGTGAGTTGAAACAAACTGTGAGTGACATAAAACATGAAGTCCACTACCAGTTGGAACACACCCGGCAAACTAGAAGAGGTGTCCAAGGCATTGCCAAACGTATCAACAAAATGCATGCTGAAGGACTCAACAATGCAATCAACTCCACAACTGTGGTTGCAGTCCTCATTGCCACAGTTGCCTTTGCAGCTATTTTCACTGTCCCTGGCCAATTCGCTGATGATCCAAAAGATCTCCCTCCAGGGGTGACCACTGGTGAAGCAAACATAGCCCCACAATTTCCATTTCTCATTTTCTTTGTCTTTGATTCCATTGCCCTCTTCATTTCTCTGGCTGTGGTGGTGGTGCAAACCTCGGTTGTGATCATAGAAAGCAAAGCAAAGAAGCAGATGATGGCCATCATTAACAAGCTAATGTGGTTGGCTTGCGTGCTCATTTCTGTGGCCTTCTTGGCATTGTCATTTGTAGTGGTGGGGAAGGATCACAAGTGGCTAGCAATTGGAGTCACAATCATAGGGACAACTATAATGGCTACAACCTTGGGCACCATGTGTTACTGGGTCATTAGGCATCGCATTGAGGCCTCAAATTTAAGGAGCATGCGGAAATCTTCAATGGGAAGCAGGTCAAGGTCCTTTTCAGTATCAGTTATGTCAGATTCTGAGCTACTAAACAATGAGCGGAAGATAATGTATGCGATTTAGACTCACTAATAAAGCCTTGTTGCCCTTTTCATTTCCACTCTTTTTTCCAAGGCGTGATGGATTTATATCCAACTAAAGTGAGTATCATCAGACTTGCCTGATGTTTAATAATATGCTTAATACTCTCCTTACCAAAATATATCTAGTCTCTTTCCCCACCTCTAGAAATGCTTTCCGCAAACTATAATTTTCACGTTATTTTTACATAGTAAATAATGATTCCAATTTTAGTTAATAAAATATGAGAAATATTAGCAACACACTCTTTTGAACACATCCTCTTATTGTTTAAAATTTTTTGAAAATTACAAAAATTTGTAGGTCTCATATCTTATTTAATGATTTTCTTTTATGATTTTATAATTTTTAATAAATTTCAATCAATAATAAGTATGTGTTATGAGGAGTGCGCTAGAGAAAGTGTTCCTAGCACTCTTCTAAGATATATATGAATTGGGAAAAGAATTAATACTATGTTATAAGTTTATTAAGAATAAATGATTAGTTTGTTAACTAATTTATATGCGTTATTAATTAATGATTAAGTTATGATTAATCGATAAAAAAATCATGTGAAAATTTCAATACATAAATGACACGTTTGCTTTCACAAAAAGTACAGCCCCATTAACCCACAAAAAAAAGGAGAAAAAGAAAACAAATAAGTTTTCCTTCCATTCATTGAATCAAGCGAGACAGTTTTTTACTATCTCTGGTACAATGAAGTTGCAACAAAAAAATAAAAAAGGAAAGGACAAAATGCAAAAAATAGCTGTCCCAATAATTATCATTGTTGACATTTTCGTTTATACTTTATCTGCTATGCGACAAAATGCATAAAGACACATCCAATGTATGCTTTGTCCCGATTGTGAAGTTCATATCTGCTGGACCTAATGACCTGATCAAGTCTATATTTGGTACTTGGTTGGTTGATTCGTCGTTGACTCGTTGTCTTTCTTTTCTCTTGTTCTGTATTTTCTTCTTCAATCTCATGCATGCCACAAAACTACAGTAATTTCTTAATTTTCCCAAAGAATAAGAGATAAGTCAGTTGGAACTTCTCTCCGGGATCAGAAATATCTACGAGAGATAGAGAAAGTTTTTGTGGAGATTAAAAAAGGCTTGACATTCTTTTTACTACTGAGGAAAAAGAGTTGTATTAGTTTGAAGTTTTGGTTAAAAGAACGAGTCACTTGAACTAAAGTATGAAGTGGAGGCTTATAAAGAATAATTCTCATAGCTAGTAGCCAATTAGGCCACTTCCGTTAGAAGGAATTATAATTAATTTTTGGTCTCTATAAATATGCAATTTTTTATTTTAATCCCTATAATTTTTTAGGGGTGCACTTCGTTTCTCATATTTTTCATCAGTAGTCACATGAGAAAGTTTTCCATAGGCTAAAATGAGAAAGTGGCATATTTATGGGGACTAAAATGAGAATGTTGCATATTTATAAGGACTAAAAACTTATGTAACCCTTAGATTAATCATCAATTAATTTGCTTAAGTTTAGAAAATATAATAAAATTTAAAAAAAAAAAAAAACAAATATTATTTTAGAATTTATATAATAATTATAAATTTCTTAATTCATATTTTAATTAGAAATATATCTTTTAAAAAAATACAAAAGAAGAATAGTTAACCAGCTAATAAATTTGGATTTTTTGCAATTGTTTTTAAACAACAAACAATCTTAATCGCAAAAAGAAATATTTCTATAAACACTACAAAAAAGAGAAGGTCGTAAAATGATAATTCTAGACTTTTTAGTTAAATATTGAATTTTTTGTTGTTGAGGAAATTAAAAAATGAGAGAAGAAATAAAAGAAAAAATGAAGAGAAATGGAGAAAAAGTAAAAAATACCTATCTGAATGAAAAATGATTATCATTAAAAATAAGAGAAACATAATTATACTAAATGAATATTAATTAAAAATGGAATAAAAAATGCACTTATATTAAATGATTTTTTTTAAAATTTTATAAAATGGCACATGCTAATTAAAATTTATCATTAAACAATATTCTTAATTTGTAAATTCTTTAATTATTGTAGATTTGTCTTATTTAAATTGAAATTATGTGCGTGTTTAGATTAAGCACCAATGAATTTTAAGTTTAGTTAAATCAATTTTTAAATATCCAATTTTTATAATTATTTTATATTAAAATATAGACCAATATATGCATATTAAAATTTTTGTCCCTAGAAAAATTTCCAAATTTAGTTTTAATCTTTATAAATTTGCGACATTTCGATTTAGTCTTAATCTAATAGTAAAGACTAAAGCTACTGACGGAAAAAAAAACAAAGGACAAAAGTGCTCATAAAATTTTATAGGGACTAAAATTAAAAAAAAACATCATATTTATAGGAATAAAAACTTGTTTAACTATAAACTTGATTTTATTATTGGGCTTTTATAGTACTTAGTACACACACATTAGTAAAATTTCACTTCCAAGAACTATGTTTGCATAGTCGCTCCTAGACGTGACATTGAAACTAAGATCCCTTACACAAGACAAGATAAAATGTGTGACAGAAAGTTTTTCGTCCCAGTTAGACTTAAGTAGCCAAAGTTTTTCGTCCATGGTGAAAACAAACTTAATTTTACAAATATGATTTTTGTAAGAATTAAATTTAAAACGACACAAGTTATATTTAAATACTTTTATCTTAAAGGTGATTTTGACAAAATGAACGTAATTTAAATAATATAAATTAAATTACGTTCAAATGTAATAATTAAAAGAATAAAAAATAATATACATATATATATATATATATATATATATATATATATATAATAACAATGTCAAACACGTGTGTACTACAATGGTTACAATTCAAAAATAAAAAACGAAAGATAACTATAAAAATGTCTAAATGAATTTTTTTCTTAATTTTAAATTTGATTCCCATTAACATTTGGTTTTAAGTTTTTATAATTTCAAAATTATTAAAAAGTTGTTTTGGTATAAAACCAAAATTAAAATTCTTAGTGTTCTCAACCAAACTTTACAAGTATAAAAATCAAAACTAAAATTGAAAAAAAAATATAGAGAGTAAAAATATATTTAAACCTATAAAATAAAATAATAAGTTAATAACCAAACCAATAGCAAGGGATCAATTTCTCCCTTAATCCAAATTCTTGCTTCAACAAAATGTTGTAACCGAACACAATTGCATTCGTCACTACAAACCGAAGAACTTTTCAGGGATCCAAACGCCCAATCGGATTCGCAAGCTTGGAAAGAGCTAAAGAGAAACGCATTGCAATTTTCGCTTTGTGCGTGAAGATCGAAACATGGATGACGAATTGCTCGAGCTGCAGAGACAATTCGAATTCGCGCAGCAAGCCAAGTCGAGCATTCGATTATCGGAGCGAAACGTCGTCGAATTAGTCCAAAAACTGCAGCACCTCCAAATCATCGATTTCGAGCTTCTCCACACTGTGTCCGGCAAAGAATACATCACTCTCGTACGCTCTCTCTGCTTCGCTTCTTTTACCGATTAGGTTTCAGTTTCACCGTTCGCAATTTTCATTTCAATGGATTCGATTCGATAATCGATTGTATTTCCTCACTTTGTTCACTGCGTTATGCTTAATCTTAATCAAACGTTTATTAATGCGATCGCGCATGCTGTTAGGATCAACTGAGGAACGAGATGGTGGCGGAGGTGAAGAAATTAGGGCGCGTTTCTCTAATTGATCTCGCTGACGCTACTGGAGTTGACTTGTACTACGTGGAGAAGCAGGCTCAGAACGTTGTAGCGGAACACCGAGAACTGATGTTGACTCAAGGAGAAATCATGTCTGAGTCTTATTGGGACTCAATCGCAGAAGAGACTAACGAGAGGCTTCAGGAATGTAGTCAGATTGCGCTGACGGAACTAGCAGCGCAATTAAACGTAGGTTTGGACTTAGTTGCGTCCGTGTTGGAGCCGCGCCTTGGAACTATTGTGAGTTTGTGTGTTGGATTGAGTGTGTTGTGTTGAATTTGGAATGAGTGAGAATTGTGTTTTTGATGAGTGTTGGTTTTTGAGAATAGGTGAAAGGAAGGCTTGAAGGCGGGCAGTTGTATACTCCTGCCTATGTGGCTCGTGTTAGTGCCATGGTTCGTGGCGCTACACGTGGCATCACGGTGCCGACAAATTTGACAGTGGTATGGAGCTCGTTGCAGCAATTACTGCAAGAAATTGATGGAACCAGTGGTTTGGCTGTGGAAGGATCTTTCTTCCAGTCGTTGTTTAATGGACTTGTGAAGGAGGCGAGGTTCTAGGGTCACTTCGTGCAGGAGTACATTGGACACCAGCTGTAAGTAGCGTGTTTTGAAATCCTTTGGACATTGTAAGAGTGATGCCTGGATTATGGTTTTCATGTTTGTTTTGGGCTTGTGGAGTGGTTCACCTCTTGATCCATATCCACCTAATGTTTAATTGGCAGTAATTGAGAGGATTTTTATGTTCTTTTGATGTATTACATTTCCAGTTCATTAGTCCATAATTGATAGAATACCAATTGATACACTGATAAAATATGATATTGAGCACTTAGATCACACACAATGCAGCAATACACTTACTGTCCCAAAGACAAAAATCCCCACAAGGAGTATTCTCTGTCCACTAACTGCAAATAACTAAATCCCTCCTAATTACACAATCTACTATCAAATATATAGTCCTAATACATAACTGCCAGCAGTTATTTTCTATGCATAACTGCCATCATGCAGTTTCTAATACAGAACTGCTAATACAAAATCAATTATTTCTATCACATATATATTCATAATAATTAACTAACTTCAATCCATTAATGGATCCTTTTCTAACTAACTAGGATCTCAGTTGCCATCAACAATCCTCCGACCATCAGTGCCTATGGGTGAAAGTAGTCACTGCTATGGCAGGCATATGCCTTAGGGCAACAAACTTAGTTCCTACATCTTTAGATAGCATTTGTTATGACTTCCACTTTTTATGTCACACAACAGGTATTTGCCGTTGCTCAAAAGGAGTTTGTGGATTCATTCTTTTCTCAGGTATGAACTGTCACTTCTCTCATCTTTCCCTTTCATTGAAGATACCAAAACTTTTGTTTATTTCTAGTATATGATCCATTGATCGGAGCTATGTAACTGTCTTTACAAGTTTGCTAGATTGGACTTGTCTACTGACTTACTTTTATGTGTCTATTCTTTATAAATTGTATCTTTTTCCCATATATTCTTTGTAAATTGCGTCTTTTACATTCTCACTCTCCATTTGGTAAAGAAAATTTCTGAGCTGATGCATTAATTCTGTGCCATCTTTTATGTATGCCATAGAATTCTTTTATCACCTATGAGGCTCTGCACAAACTTGGAATTCCCCAGCCCATTCAATTCTTGCAGGTAGCTAAATTGTTCCTATGTTGACTCTTTCTCCAAATAATCACTATTAGGACCATAGATATATGTGAAATAAATACTTGTACTGCTTGTTTCCCCTAGCTTAGTTAGTGAAGCCTAAGTTTGTGCAATCCAATTTAGTCCAGATATCCGGATGGCAAACCTCTAGTTACAACATTTGTTCATCCATCTATGATTGAGATGCTAGATGCTGCTACTGAGGATGCTCTTGACCGTGGTAGCTGGTAAGGGCCTTAACATTTTTTCCCTTTTTCTGCAGTTTCTGTTTTCATTCCTTTCTTCATTACTACATTGAGCCAGGCTTAATACCATCAATTGATTTTGACATTAAAGTTATACAGTATAAACTAGAAAATTTGAATTATTGTCATGTTTATGGTGGTGACTTTCTTATCTGAGGGATGACTGTTATGAACTTGTGATGTTTTTACTCGTCCCCTCTATCCCTCCCATTTAAACTACCGCATCACCTAGTTATTGGCTTAGCAAAAATAGATATCCAAATTAGACTATAACATATTTTTTTGTAAGCTCTAATTTGCTTGTTTCTCAGCATAAGTCAATGCTTAATATGCATGACTTTATTTAAGGGGTCGGATGAGTTGGTGAAGTGGGGTAGGCATTCACTAAAACCCAGCTTCTCTGGTTGCCCTTGTTATGTTAAAATTTGTTTCTTCGTATGAATAATGATTGTTGCCACTGTATGATAATGACTGATCCAATTATCTTTGTTTTGATCTCTCTCTCTTGTCCTAGGCAGAACTAGATACTTCCATATCTTGTGTTCTTGAATTTGAAAACTCTCGTGCATGAAAGTTTGGTTAATTTCTTTGAGATGAGAATCCTTATGCTATGTGAGATGTAGGGCAAGAATTTTCTTGACATTGTTTCCAAAAGTTGTAACGTTGTATTTACTCTTTAGAAGACAATTTTTTCAAAAGCATTGGATCCTAATATAACATTGTTGCAGGAGTGATTCTCTTTCCTTATTGCCCTCATCTTTTACACCTCAAGATGCATCTAAAATGTTGTCCCTCTGTCAATCTGTTCAAAATGCTCTTAAGGTGATATTCAACCACCTTGTAGATTTTTGCTCAGCACTGTTGATTCATGTGTTGATAAACTTAATTTTCTTTGCAGTCTAACAAAGCACACATTTTTGGGGATTTTTATGTGTTGAGCAGCAGCTTTATAAAGGTGTGTTGTGGCATTGTGTACAATAATATGGACGTCAACTTAATTATTTAATTTTACAAACCACCATTTTGTAGAGCAAATGCTACTACTAGTGTCCAGTTTGAAGATTGGTTTAACAGATTAGGTTAGTATTGCCAATGAGAACAAAAATTATGATGCTAGACGTTTGTTATGAAATTTGCTTACAAGAGGTTCAGCAGTTTGGTTTGGTGAATAAATAGTTCAGCAAATTACTGCTCAGATCACCAGTCACAACATGGCCATCAATGGGAACCCTAAAAACGTTGGTGATATATAATGCCTGCAGTGTCATCTACTGTACAGAAATGAGTTGGATGTTAGGTTAATATGTATGAGTATGACCCTTTTGGGCTTTATAATTTTTTCTTTTATAATTAATTTCATTTACTATATGCAGATTTTGGTTTCGTATCTTGAATCTTCTCTCATTTCTCGCTCCAGAGCTGAGAATCAAGTGTAGAAGTTACTGTTGAATTAAAAAAAATATCTATCTGTAACTATTTTTTATCATTGGTTTCCTGATGCCTGTTTCTTTTCCTCATCTACTAGGACATCTGTGATCATATTGTGAAAGAGTTAGAGACATTAGGTGTTTCAGGGTCTGCTGTCACTACAATGCCTGGTGATTTTCAAGTACCCAATGAAGCTAAAGTAGGGCATGATTCAACCAGGTTGAATGAGTCCAATGAGATGGCAAGTGATGGTGGTGCCAACAGGCATGCTGATAAAGGATCAAAGAAGAAAAAGGGGAAAGCCACTGGGAATGCAGTAGCAAATCTATCTGAAAGTGGTGCAGATAACCAGGAACAGACTTTGACAAAATCTAAGAAAAGCCAGAAAAGGGGTAAGGATACATCTTCACAAACGTCAGATTCAAAGACAGGTTCTAGGAAAGAATCACTTAAAATGAAGGAGGATAATCGCAGTCCCTCAGAAGAATGGATCATGCAGAAAATTACAACATTGGTTACCGATTTCAAAGAGCAAGGTCCACTGATTCAGATTTCAAATATGTTCTTTTTCCTATACATGTTACCCAATGTTCTCAAATGCAGTGCTATAAATTGATAGGTGTAGATGATCCTGAATCAATTCTTAGGCCTTTAGCTAACCATTTAAGGCCTACAATAATCAGTTCTTGGATGGACAAAAAAAAGGCATTGCTTACAAACAATGCAGAAAGAATGAAACGTTTGCTTGATAATTTGCAGAAGAAACTTGATGAGGTTTGACTGCTAAAGTTGCATTTTTGTTTTTCCGACATCAGCTATTGTCCTGTCTTTATGTAGCTTTTTTTCTTCTTTTATTCAAGGATACTTATCTAGACATGTCAAATTAGTGGCCTTTTATATGTACCATTTTCTATGTTGATTATTTGTTTTTCTGGCAGTCTTTCTTAAACATGCAGCTGTATGAAAAAGCCTTAGAATTGTTTGAAGATGATCAATCAACTTCTGTAAGTTTGATTAAGTTATTTGAAATTTGAAGGTGTTGTTTTCATTGATGAAACAAAATAAGTTAATGTGTATATGTATATGATGCACAGGTTGTTTTGCATAGGCATTTACTAAGGACAGTAGCAGCTTCTATGGTGGATATTCTTCTTCATAACCTGGTATTATGTCTAACAAGTGATTTGTTAATGTTTCATGAGGTTTAATAAGGTCTAAATCTAACACTGGATTTGTGATCTTCAGGATGAGCACAACAAATTAAAGAATGGACTTGACGTGCAGGAAGCTCCAAATTCTGAATCTGTTTCACTTAGTCCTGGAGACAGAACTGCAATTGTAAGAATAAGGCACTATTTGGCATAATAATTATATACATTGCTTTTCTGTTTTTTAGTGTAGCAAATTTTGTATTAGTCTCATTTTTGCTGAAGATCATCATTTGGGAGGAGTACGTGGAATGACTTCAAATCTATTATTTATTATTTTCTTTTGCAGTCGGAGAGTTTTCCAAGAGCTCTTGCAAATAAGGCTCTTGCTGTTGTAGAAGCATTGGAAGGAAAGGTTAGCATTTTTAATTCAGAAACAATTCTCATTGCTAAGCTTCATTGTATAGGTTTACCTCACTTTTCAATTCACAATTACAGCTGGTTGGCTGGAAATATCTTTTTAGAACATAAAACTTATTATTCTGTCTTATTTCTTTATAGTATAACTAATATTTGAATGTTCAATACAACAGAGCGTGGAGATATTCATGGCTGCTTTGAGAATGGTAACTGAAGAGAGGTAATGTGTCTCATTTTGTTTGTAGAACTTTAGCATTGATTTGATCTCCAGTGCTTCTGTCCTGATGTGAACCCTAATACATAGTTTGACCATTCAATTTTCCAGTGGGTTGCCTTTGAAAAGCTTGACAAGAAACTAGAAAGAACACTTTTACATTCATATCGTAAGGTATTTATGCTTACATTTGTGTAATATTTAACTATAACTTATTGAAGGCTAGATTCTTTCACAAATATTGTTGATTATGCTGATTAAAAGTATCCAGTTGGCAAAACTTCGGAATGAAAAGAAGAAATATTATTGAATTAGCTATTTTTAACAATTATAAGGCAAAATTATAATTTAATAAGCTGTGGTGAACAATTTTCAATTAGGGAATGTAAGGATTCTAAGAACAATTTGAGTAGGGATAAATTGTGTCTGGACAGTCCACATAGGTCTCTATATATGTTTGTGTTAGTATTAATTTCAATGATTCAATCCTAATTATGTGGATATAAATCCTAAATTAACTCCTAAAATTGCTCCTACTTGATTTTATATATTATCAATTTGAGTCCTCGCTCTTGAATGAGAGTGTTCTTAGGGTTTATTTTCCAAACAGGATTCTCTCCTGCCCTCTCTAGCACAAAAGAGAGGTGTATTAAAGCAGAAAATAAAATAAAAATAAAAATAAAAATAAAGGGTAAATGATAGAGAGAGAATGAAGAATTAGAGAGATAGAGAGGATGGAGAGGGGAACGGAGAGGATCCAAATCCTGTTATTTTCTTCTCTTCCTCATTAAGTCTCATAGCTTCTCTTGTTTTAAATTTTAGTTATAATTTCTTATTCCTTTCAAATATTATTACTTTAATTAATTTTGATTTGGTTTAAATTTTAAATTTTGCATCTTTATACTCTATCAAATTGACAATATGTTTTTTTAAATCAACTGTGTTTTAAGACTATTGTAATCCTAGTTAATCTCAATTTGAATTTAAATTTTAAATTATAAATTTTGACACACAATGTCAATGGAGATGATATGTATTCATTTAAATAATTTATTTTCACAGTTTTCTACTCAATTTTAAAAATCTTATGTATTTAATTTATTCCTATCTAATAAAATAGAATATTCTTTATTGAAAATCTACTGTCTTCTTTAATTTATTTTTATTTATAAATTTTATTTAAATTTAAAATACTTATGGAATGCACGGGAAACTTGCTAGCTGCAGCCATGAATATCTAAGATATTCTAACGGGAAAATATTAAGTGAGTTGCAGTTTATGGTTAATTAATCCTTTCGTGTTTGGTTTATCATTAATTATTTCAACAGTGATTTGCTATTGTTTCAGTTAATTCTTCTTGTATTGGATATATTTTTCTATATTTCTTAAATTTATATTTCTTAAATTGTAACTCTCCCTAATATTAGTTACTGATGCAACTCCTCATTAAACTTTCAGTCAGTTTTATAATGATACCCTACAATTTGATTGTTTTTTAACTGTGTGCCTTCTATCACTGTTATTAAACAGGAACTGACATCTCAAGTTTCTGCTGAGATTGACCCTGTATCACTTCTGCCAAAAGTTGTGTCTTTACTATATATAAAGGTAAGTGTTTATTTTTTGTTCCCAGTTCCCACCTCCCCTTTTTGTATTGTAAACATGGATACTTGTATGAATAGGTTTACCACAAAGCACTTCAAGCTCCTGGAAGGGCCATTTCTGTTGCTATTTCCCGTTTAAAGGTATGTTCCTTCTGTCAATTAATTTAGTTATGCATCAAATCATAACTAGAAAAACTTCAGTAATATAAATGTTATGTTAATTGGATTGCACAAATCAAACTAAGGATAATAATGATAATATGGTTACCACCACAACCTAGGAATTATAAAAAAAAAATTTTAATGTACAGTAAATAATAATTTCAGTTGAGTTAAAAGTCTAAAATAAGACTCCTAAAGGGCTAAATGGGTGTTTAAAAGTTATAACCCGAAGTAGTCTAACCCCTAGTTATTTCCATTCTGCATACAGTTCGTCACGGTGACTGCAATGCGGTCCATAAAACAGTTTACAATAACAATTTTCGAACCTTCTCCCTGATATTGTTTGATGTGTATTAATTGTCAGGATAAGCTAGACGAGTCAGCATACAAGATTTTAACTGATTATCAAAGTGCCACAGTGACTCTTTTAGCACTATTAGCAGCTTCACCCGGTGATGTGAGTAATTTACTAATCATGCATTCTTTTCACATACATGTCATATCAAGTTTGATCTAATAAAATTTTATGCCTCTCTTCTAAGTAAAAAATTTAAGTAGTGCTATTTTTTTAAGTTAAACTTTCTGGTGCTGTTTTCCAATTTTTTATTTTAAATAGCTAGATTTTTTTATTTTTTTATTTCCTTTGTGATTTCTGCATGATCTCTTTTATATAAAGCTTTTCTAAGATTAGTAAGAAAGAAGTACCAGCTGAAAATACTTTTTTCAGTTAATTTATTTTAAAAAACTTATCTACACAGCAAATAATCAAGAATTTGAAGAACGACTCTCTCTCTTTGAGGAGGGTGTCCCATTTGTGAATGTTTTGATCACCCAATTCAGCATGTGTTTGTTTTAATTTATTTTAAAAGAAATAATTACTTATTTTTGTTAACTTCCCTAGTGAGTTTTTGAAAAAAATAAGCAATTATTTTCTTAAAAATAATTGTTTCCAAACATGCACGCCATATTTAGATTATTTTGAATAATTGGAATAATTTTTACATTGTGAACTACTTTTTCTTCCCATTTTCTACAGGAAGAAGATTGTGCATCTGATAGGATTTTGAGTAAAAGGGAGCTTCTAGAGAGTCAAATGCTGGACCTCAAAAGCTTGGTTTTGAGCAGTTCACAATCTTCATGAATATTTTGTAAGCCAAATTGGCTGCTGAATCAAGCTTCATCGTAAGGATGCGCTGATTTTGTGCTGTCTGTTTTCCTAGGTGCAAAAGCATGTGACACGTTGCATTTTGCTAAAGTAGACAATGCTGCGAAATTAGATTAGATTTTACTGTGGCAATTCATTTTACTCTAATTCACACTGCAAATGTTTACTAGTCTTGTCGCTGGAAACCTCTTAACCAAAGATTTATAGTTGTTTGATAATTGAAGGTATAATGGTATATAAACTCCTCTGAATGAGAAATTCTTCGATAAAGCTAGTTTACAGAACTTGTGTAGACTAAACTAATTGTCAAATGATTTGAGCGCTTTGTTTTCATAAATTATTTTATATGATCCCAATATATTTTGCATGTATATACTATATCAATATATTAATATATACATATAGATATTCAGTATGTATGTCCAATTTGAATTCGTCTTCAATTGGTCCCGTTTTATTGCTAATATAATAAGGAATATCATATGATAAGTAATAGTTAGGGATAGGGATGACAGGATTTGAACCCGTGACATTTTGTACCCAAAACAAACGCGCTACCAAGCTGCGCTACATCCCTTTTCCATTTGTTTCTAGTGTTTCATCATTTTATATTAACAATTACATAATTTTTTGTCTCAATCATTTTAAATTTAAAGTAAGAACATGTTAATTCTATGTCTATACTAGTCTCGTAATAACACGAGTAACTAGTTTCCTGAACTTTCCGGCTTTCTGTTATTGTTTTTTAACCAATTAATTTGGCTATGCAGCATTTTTATTTTTATTTTGTCAAATTCCATCGTGACTTTAACCGGCAAAATTTTCGTAACTGATAAATTTTTCAACGACGAATGATTAAACACTGAAAATTCTGATGCGTTTTATATCGTATTTTCTTCTTTTTTTTTACCTAATTTTTATGTATGAATTTAGTAACTAAATGCTAATGAGCTTTGTATTACAATCGAAGCATCTTTAAGCTTGGATGGATGATGGTTTGAAATGTTTGATCTTTTATGTACTCCCTTAGTCTTTCGTAGGATTTAATTTTCCCCATACTGAATTTGTGAAATATTTCTTTTCAATAATGGCAATGTGGCACACTCGATCAGTGCTAGGTAATATAATGCGTAATGATACCGGAACCAATGTACCTTGTGAAATGACGAAGTCTATGAATGACGGTATTAGTCTGAACCTGGTGATACTTTTTTAATTTTTACGCTACAATTATTTGTTGAGCCTGTATTGCTTTCTGATCGACTTTGAATGACGCTATTAGCATCTCACCAGAACATTACATTCTGATTCTAGAAATAGAATAAATTATATAATTATATTGACATTTAAGTTTACTTCAACTTCACTCAACATTTCTCTAGTTTTATGTGTTACACATACCTACAGTAAAATTTATGCTCGGGTCCAATCTCAACGGTTGGAACGGCCACGACGGGAACTGAATCGCAATTACCGCACCCTAATCCACTATTCAGGTGGAATGTAGAATTTTAATTGAATCATGGGTTTAGAACCACGAAATATACGTTGGATCATTCATCATCTGATATCTTAACTCCCGCTGCTCATGTTTTGTTGTTACAGAACCTTGAACAAATGCAATAACAGAAAAACTTCATGCAAACAAACTCTACCATTTGCACAGTGGAACAAATTTCAAACTTTCCTCATCAAACTTAGGACCTATTTGTTTTACACAATTTCCTACACTACACGTTTCAATATAAAATATGTGACTAAATTTAAGCATATATCTCAGTTACATTCAATGATTTAAAATTATTTCTATTAAAATTAATCCTATCAACTTTCAAACAAATAGACCCTTAGAACAAGTAACCAACGATCAGAGAAGCTTCAAATGTCAATGATAGGGCACGAAAAATGGCAGTGACGACGTCTAGAAATTTAAATGTAATATCATTTTGTATGCATGGATCTCTACCTTTGTGCTCTAACAACATAAATTTATAGCATTCAAAGCCATGGCCAATGGGCCTGGCATCATTGTTCGGTGAATTGGTGGTAGCATACTACCATGTAATGCGTAATATACAAGCTTTCATAACAATAGATCAGTCGCAACCATCCTACATGCTGGATGGCCACACCAACAAATCAGGGATTATAATACATCCTCACCTAAAATGCACCCCAAAAAGGCAATATAATAGAATGGAAATTATCTGTCCCCAAAACTGTGTCCCCTTTTCTGTCCCACCACTCATAATTTGCCACCTCAATTAAAAAATCCACATCATCTTTTCACTCTTTTTAAACATTTTAACATCGGTAGTTGATGAGTTAAGGCTGAGTCGTTTAAGGTGAAATTAGGGTAGCATAAATTTGCAGATGATTCTAGAACATAGAAAATAAGGCTTAAAAATGTTTTCAATTCCTTAAATTTAGGTTAAGTTTATTTTTTGTCCTTCAAATTTAAAAATAATTTTTAGTCTCTCTAATTTGAAAATAACCCATTTTTTATCCCTATTTTACGATCTTTTCAATCCCTGATAAAAACTAAAAGTAGATTATTTTCAAATTGATTAAAAAAATCACTTCTAAATTTGAGAGACCAATAACAAATTTGACTTAAATTTAATTGACTAAAAACATATTTAAGCTAAAAAAAATCATTTTTTCAAATGCTTTATCAAAAGGCTGCAAAAATATCGTGTAGTCCTTCCTAACCAATATTTTTTGAAGAAAAAAAAATTAAACCTAATGATTGAATCAGTAATTATACTAAATGATTCACTAATCTAACTATATTTAAATCAGAATTATACATTTTAAATATTATATAGTATGTTAAGTAATAAACCTAATATAAAATCATTAAAAAATTTAAATTCACAAAAAATAAAAACCATTTTACATGTCTAACAAAATTAAAAATTCATAATCAAAAAAAATTGAAACTAAAATTTCATACATCAACATTTATTTATTTAAATATTTTTAATAAATTAAAATATTCTTTTTTTTTTAAAATGCCAGTTCAAAACTACTCCTTCTGTTCTTTTTTATTTGTCAATTTTATTAAAAATTATTTCTATTTATTTGTCATTTTCAAAATTTAATATAATCTCAATGACTTTTTTCTCAATTATACCCTTATTGCTCACCTATTTTTTTAATTAATTTACACATTATAACTAGTATACATTTATTGTGAAACAATGAACAATATATTAAAAAACTTCAAAACCATTTTATGAAAAACAATAAAAATTATTCTGTTTTTTCGTTTTAAACGACCAAAAAAAAACGGAGGTAATAGTTTTCAGCCACTGATTTTATCAGCTTTTGACCAATTATATTACTAGAACAATTTCTTACTCCAGCAGTTAGAGTTGCCTGAACTAATCACCTGACCAATTCCCAGTCAAGTTGACCAGTCCAATTTAAAGATCTCTGATCTTGACATATTAAGATCAATTATGTCGGAAAGCGAAGAATAACTCCCCGACAGTACATCCAATTTCGATTCAGGTGTTTTTCTGTGTGCATTAGCTAATGGGTAGAAAACCATGTTTGTCAGACAGCTAGGTTATCCTACTTATCCTAATTATTGTTCGTATTAGGGCAAGGAAAGAGGAAAAAAAAATACTAGCTTGGATCACTAAAGCGACAAGATTGTAAGAAACGACAAATTGAAGAATACTAATGCTGCAAAATGACTCCCTGAGGTATTAAATCCATAATCGAAACTTTACAATAAACGTTTTTGTTTCCTCCTTAATGTTGAGGCAGATGCGGTCTCTTTTCCAACATTTCATAATGAAGAACAAAATTATCCTGCAAGAACGTTGTACATTAGAGGCTAAAAATGGAACAATATTTACTGTGGAATAAAATAATACATCTCGGGGGCAGGAGGAAGAGCTCACGAACACCACCGACAGAGTATATTTACAAAAACTAACCTTGCGAACGGTTTCAAATATGCTTGGTTCGAAACAGTGATAAGATCCTCTCTCGTACGTGTTAGTTTTAACCAGCGGCTCCATGTTGGGAACTCTTATAAACCACAAACGATGTTCTTTGTGATAAAACCAACCTCTGTTGTAACTGAGAGCAACAACCCCTACCTCGTTAGAAATTATTGAATTGGGAAAACAATTTCAGAGAATTGAAAATTAGGAATTTGTCAAAATATTTGTAATTTAGGAATACTGAAACTAGATAAGTGGTTAATAAAGAGTGGTTAATGTGTTAAATGTTAATCATGCATTACTTAATTAACCACTCATCGACTAATTGTTCCCAAGTTATACTAATCCCAAAATAAATTAGAAATAAGCTCAAATCATCCAAAAATAAAAAGAAACAAAAAAGGACAATGGAGGAAATGTGCATACAGCTCATTGGCGGCATATAATTGTGCTTCATCTTTGGGCATGCTGCAAAAAAGATTATTTTTATATTTAATTATAAAATACCAAGCAAGTCAATGAAAATGCAAGTGATATTCAGATTTTAAAGGCACCTGTAAAATATGTAAAACAATGTTTCCACCGAAAACTTTGAAAAATAACCTTGCTGCAATCATGCAATAATAAAAAATTAGCCTAAAGAAAAGTTTTGAAAATAGGGAAATTAAATTATAAAACATAATGTAAAAATCTCACATGTACAGCAGGTGGCTGTTTAGCGTAATAACATTGTGGCACATTAAACTCTGGATCGCCCTTAGCTGGTTCATCAGACCACGGAGACCCAAAGGTCTTGTGAAGATTTTCTGATGAATTCAAATTTAACCCCAGTGTAGTAAGATCAATTCCAAGAGCAAGAGATGTCAGGTCAGGATCACTCATCCTGATCACACTTAACAAGCCAAGCAAACCAAATGGATCAGGTGTAGATTGTGCGGTCTGAATAGACTTCATGCCCTGATCCCTAAAAGACTGATTTACAGCTGACATTTGAAGGCGGAACTGGGATTGGTTCTGGTGTTGTTGATATTGCTGGATGAGCTGGTCGTATGAACCCATACCAGAAACTGTATTTGGAGAATTTAGAGGCCTTAATCCAATGCCAGGAGGTCCACTGGTCTAAACCAAAATACAAAAGCGATTAGAATGTCAGGAATACTTGCTTCAGTAGGAAACATGCAATTTCATTTTCAGCAGGCACCTCATCCTGAAAGACAAACTAAAGAGAGGGGGGGGGGGGGAGGGGCTTATTCATTACAAAACAAGTTCCCCCATTGACGAGTACAAAACTTGCACACCTGTGAATGATAGGTTGAATGTGAAGATGGAAAAATATCTGATCCATGTAGATGGAGAAGATCCTGGTTGTTAACAGATGAAAAAGAGACATTGCCACTACTGACTGAAGGAGCATGCTGTTGCTGTTGTGCTCGATGTGATGAATATGTACCCCCTAAACTGAAACCAGCTGACCTTCCCATCTGCAGAGAGAAAGCATGGAAAGTTCAGAAGTGAGAACAGTTTTTTGATCCTTCAAAGGATATGTATAAAGATAAGATTTCTAAATCTTCTATAACATGTAACTCACAGAGAAATGCTGGGATTGCATCATTGGCACAGCATTGTCATGAAGTTGTTCTTTCTGGTGCATATCCATAGCATAATCTGCATTACCGCCTGCACAAATAATATGGCAAGAAACAAATATTAAAGTCAATTTTGACTCAAGTAGAATTCTGTAAATAAACACAGGTAACCAAAAATAATTAGAAATAATTAGAAAAACACTGAGTTGTCATTTGCAGTAAAGCAATCAAAGATTCTTCAGCGCAAACCTAAAAAATAATTAATTCCCTTGCAAAATTTAGCAACAATAAAACATCCTCACTAAATATATAACAGATAATACAGATTCTTAACTTGAAACAGAAAGCAGGGGTGCATACACATATCAAAACCAATTAAAATCCAAGCACTGAAATAATACAGAGAATAATAAAATACAGAGAGTAATAAAGCCAAGCACTGAAAGCAAAGATGCATACAGATCCTGAAGACCATCCTAAATAGATGGTATAAATTTCATTCAACAACCCATCTCTCTAAGAATACACTCTCTCTTTAACCTCCAAAATAGAAGACATACTACACCTTTGAATCCTGGTAAAGCTGGGAAATCTTCATTTTGAATGCTAAACTCTTGGTTTTGTTGAACAATGGGACTAACACCAAGACCCTGTTTTCGTAAAGAACCTGAAAAAAAAAAATTATATCATTCTTTATTGTATAAGGTGCACAAATATATCAAGCATAAAACAACATTTATCTTCACTTACCCAACTGCCCTTGAGGCCCTCCAGCAGAGCTAGGACGACTTGTCAGTTGAGGGAAGTCATTGATATCAAAAGGTGAGTTGTCATTAGTATTCACATCATTCAACATCCCCATAGAGTTCAAGTTACTTACTGCTTGAACATGGCTTTGGGAAAGTGGACCTCCAGCACTAGGATAAGCATTTCCTAGCATTGAAATTACTTGAGGAGATCCTGGATCAAGAAAATGTTTGTTACCACAGTCAACTCTGTTAAAGGGGAAAATTTTACATATTCAACATGCATGAAACATACAAACGATTTGATCATGCAATTCATACAAATCTCAAACAAGTAGCAGTTCTTTAAGTTGTTTTCAATCAGATTTTGCAGCCATAATAACATATAACATTCACACATCACATCAAGAAACCCTTTTTATATCACTTGACGAAAGAAATAGCATAGTGACACCTGAGCCAACAAATTTGAAACAGGCGAACAAGCAAGCAATAAATGCAACAGAAAGTATACCCACATTATCAAGTTCTAAAAAAGTGAAAATTGCAGACTTGCTGCTCTTGTTGAGGACCCACCAACATAGCAGAATAATGTGGTTCAGAGGGTTCTCCCCCTCACCCTGCCCCCAGTGGTGTCTTTGACATGCCTGCACTATTGCAAAGCACATGAAAATAGTGGCCAGAGTGAATATGGTTCTGACAGATGGGAATTATCTTCAAAACTACTACTTTCCCTGTTTCAGCCTTTGACTTCTTACTTTTAAGAGTTTAGTTCTCAGTGTTTCACATGATATAAATGTTGGAAATATTTAATTATAGTAATATTGTAAATAGGGCAGGTTATATTATTGTAATTATGTTAATTAGAGTAATTGCATATTCCTGTAATTATTCTTGTATTAATGATTCCTAGTATAAATATATGCTCTGCTGCGTAATTCAAACACACAGAATTCATTATATGTATCTTGTTCTCTCTCTCTCTCAACAATAAACATCTCAATTGAAAGAACAGCCCAAAATGCTCAAAATCTTGCCACTCAGAATCTAAACGTGGAAAATAGTTGAGGATCCTACTCCCAGAAATTATGAGATTCTTTTGTTTGGTGGCAGCCTTGTTCAAAACAACAGCTGCCATGCCATCCATCATTGCACCATGGCAGTTTTGGCACTTGCAGCCACTCACCAATGACAATATGTACCGCAATTCTTTTCACAACACCAAAAAGAAATGATTTTACAATTACTATGGCAAGGGGAAATAGAAAAGGCTAAGATCAAGGTAAATTTCTTTCATATACAAATATTCCATAAAAGTGATAAAACAAACAAAAGGAAGAAAAGCTGGGTTCCACCACATCTTTGATAGGAGAGAAAGGAACCAAAAAAATAGATATAGCATGTCCATAGCATAAAGCAGCACCCTTCCCCTATCAACGAAGATGAGAGAGAGACAGACAGACAGAAATAACAAAAGTAATTTCCCACAACCAGGACCATGACTGAAGAAACCAGATTATGTTGAATATGAAGAATTGTAGTAATAAATTTTACTGCACAAAATTTTATACGTAATAAAGAAAGTAAGAAACTACATCAACAAAGTCAAAGTTTGCAACAAATTAATATATAAATCTCTTTATAAGAAATTAACACTGAATATGAAGAATAACCTCGACATTATCAGAATCCCTTGGGAAAAAATTACTTTCACACCATTAATGCACTTGTAACAATAAAAATGCATACCTTGTGGAAGCACACCACTCATCAACCGATTCTGTCCTTGCATACCTAAACCACCGGATCCACTGTTTGCACCCAAATTTAGGCGAGACGCAAGAGCAGGCACAGACAATCCTCCACCAGTCCTTCCAATATTCCCTCCTCCAACCATGTTTCCCACAGAACTTGTGATTCGAGGACCTACATTTCCCAAAATTGGGGATACTCCCAATCCTGGAACAGCATTTCGGTTACCAACTGCAGCAGATGTAGGAAGAATCCCAGGAATAGAACCACCAACTCCATTTGTGCTACTACTAAATCCAGGGTTTCCTACAACACTTATACCTCCTCTATTGGTGACTCCTGAATGTCCATGGGAGCTTCCATGAGATAGCTGCAAATATAATTGATACAGGTGAAAAACTGGAAAATAACATAACAGCAAAAAGAAAATGACAGAATGAAGGGGTGAGAGTATGCTCAAAATTTCAGTTATTACCCTCAAACTGTCTAAACCCACAAACACATTACACAACACATACCTGAGACAATGCAACAGGCAGATTGTTGGATGTAAATCTTCCACTAGAAAGGCTTCCAGTGGGTTGCTGAACACCCCCCGATGGTACATTATTTATAGTTGAATTTCTTGATGTGAGTGTACCAGGCATGTTGGGAACATTAAAGCTCCCATGAATATTGTGCAATCCTTGAATAGCTCCTGCAGCAAGAACCTAGCAATTACAAAACTACATGGAAAGATGAAATGAAGTAAATCCAGTAAAAGCTCCCCACCAGTGTGATGAAAAATTGGGGAGGCTGCACCAGACTGACCAGAAAATGATGTAGCAAAAGACCGTCCAGCACCATCTGGAAGATTTGAAGCAGATCCATTCAGAGAAGACTGCAAGGAAAACTCTATAAATTAAGATAGGCATGCTAAAAAGAATAAAATCTAGAAGTGCCAATCAACATCTTATGATTTAAAATAGTAATAATCATAATTTTATAAAAATATATATCATTCTATGTAAAGCATCCAACAAGTATAAAGCATGAAATCTTATACAACAGATTGAAATTTTAAATATTATTAGCATTTCCTGAAAATCTGTAATTTGCTAACCACGTGTAGAGGCAAATGCCAGTAGTAAACAAACATACAAAAAGAAGCTGTCAAAAATATTAAACATAACAAAAAATAAGACCAAAGATCTAGTTTTAAAACATGAGAATTCCTCCCAATGCCCTCCTCCTGAACCTCCTACTATTCTGCTCCAACCATATAACATAGTCTTTGAATAGATGTCACTGCCCTTTTGTTTGTCACACATTTCAAATCTCCAAAATCTCTCTCCTTAAAATTTTGGCAAAACATTCTAAAAACCAGTATACACTCAAAGTGTAAAGCACAAGAATCTTATAACAAATGGCATGTTGATTTGTGGGGAATGTGGATAGATTTTAACCATGAAATCCTCTTAAGAAAATCCAAGCATCATACCACCATGCATGTATGCAATGCATCATATACCAAACACAGCAACGATTAGAAATGTTGATGAGTTTAACATGAATGAAATGAGAACATATCAAGCTGGAATTTGTAACTCACAACTGAGAACAGAAATCGTATAAATCCCAAAATAAGCCATCTAATTCAATTTAGCAAGAGAAAAGTCAAGGTTCTTTATGAAAATAAATCAAAATACAACATTAAAGCAATTCAGTGGACACATGACCAAGCAAAAGAGTGAAGGGAAATATCAAATACTGAAAATAATCGCAAAAAGACAAAAAATAAAACAAGGATGGGAAGGGGAGAAGCTTTTCAGGACATAAGGGAATACATTAAGTAACCCCGACATGGCATGAATTTCAAAAGGTCAAGCCAAAAATCATCACTTGCTGAAAATGGTCCTCCTTTGTATTCAAAGTCCTCAGAACAATCTGAGAAGTGTTTCCTTGCAACCAAATAACAACCTAAAATAACATGATGTAAAAGACAATATTAGACACGATGCAATACAGTAACTTGTAAGCATCCAATAATACAACAAACTAAACCAAACTGATGAAAATGAAAAAGGAAGTCACATTTGACAAGTTCTCCCATTCTCCAAACTAACATGAGAGTCATGCAGATTCTACCATTTAATCCCTTCTAACTAAACATGCTACTCTATAAATCTAGGTTATTTCTCCATATAATTAACTGGGAAACATCCGCACAACTTCAAGACAAACAAACAAATGAGATACAAGCTGTAAAACATACTATACACTTTATGAGTTTAATAAGCATACACTATCAATGTAAAAGTTTTCATACTATCACCCAATCAAAAATAATCTTTGGAACGACTTTTAAGATAGTTATTATAAAAGTCAACAAACTTGGTGATTGCATGACACTGTCAGTACATATATTATCTATTCTACACATTATTCACTTTCTGGCATCAAAATAAAATTTGTAGTTTCACTTAGAATAGACCAATATTGTGGTTGCAGCATTGTCCACAACCACTTCAACCCACAATTGCAGAGTGATTTCCATTAATACAAAAAAGCCACAGCATAATCCCAACAGCTGCCAGTCGAAATGTTGCACAATAGTCTCAACGCCGGCAACCAAAGCGCACCACAATTTTCAGTTCGCAGAAAGACTGTGACTCCGGCCACAACTTAAAAACCATGGAAGAAACATCCGACGCATATTTCAACGCCCTCACTTACGGATTAAAAAAGACGTATCGTGCTAAGCTTAAACCCGTAGCAACGATGTGCAAACCCTAAATTAATTTCCAAGTATATCTCATTTCTTCAGAACGATACCAAGGCGGGAAAATAAAATTGCGAAGCAGAAACCATTGCCAAATAAGATTGCTTTTGCCTACATACTGACAAATCAAGAGCAGCAACAAGTTACAAAAACTTATCCGCGTTAAATTTTCAATTGCGTATTCCTCAATTCTCTCACATCGTGGACCAAACCAAACAGCACGCAAAAGATTACACAAAGAAACACGCCGCACTACTATTGGCAACACACAGGTTTCAGTTAGCGGAATCAAATTAGGAACAAAAACCTACACCGAAATTCGAAGCTGAAGAAGTTGAACAAAAGCGCGCAAAGTTACGAGTTCGGAAAGAGTAACGAGGATCTGAGCGAAGGAAATGATGAAGTGGAAAGCAGAGTAGATCGAAGTAGGGACGAGTCGGGATCAACTCGGAGTCGAACGCGAAGAGGAACAGAGAGTACCTGAGGAGCAGATCAGAGCTAGTTCTGAGTCAAAGACCGAGTTCGGGTGCCCTAAATCGGAACCAGAAAAAAGAATGCGAAAGCTACAAAGGGGGAGAGAGAGAAAGAGAGAGAGAAATAATAATGCTTCGGATTGGGTTCGGTTAAGTTGGGTTTGAGACGACAAGAGAAAGGTTTATAAATTTTCTGATGTAATAAAATGAGAAAATGTGCGTGCGGCTGTGAATACAGGTTCGCACCACTTGGGCCTGCCTAATTTGTAAACTAGTGTTTCACTACTGTTTCATTTATGAGCCAAATTTTGTGGCACTGGAGAATACATTTTAATTCGAATAATATTGATAAGAAAAAATTAGGTACAGATTGACAAAAATTGAACCGTCCTTGCAAAAAGAGTTGTGTGGATAGCCAGTTGTGATGATAATTATTATTTTTTTTGGAAAATGTGGTGGTCACTAATTAAACAAAGTTGACAAAATTATTTGAATGTGTAATTAAAAATTAATATAATTACGTGTTTTTATTTTAATTTTTTAAGAAATCAAATAATTTTTGGTTTAATGTTAATTGATCGCCAATATTAAGATTTTTACATTATTAACCAATTAAAATTATACTAGTTTTAAAGAAATTATTATAAAAGTAAAAAAAAAATACTATATATAATGATATGTAATTAAATAATAGTATACAAACTCTTACATTGTCAATTCATTTAATTTTATATTTTTTTAGTAAACAGCCACTTTAGTCTTTAATTCCTGAACATGGTGGACGTTGTCACATTAATTCCTGAAACTAAGAAAATATCAAATAAATTCTTAAACTTAACTACTTATTGTCATTTTAGTCGTTAAATATAAGTTAATATTATTACTTAAGTTACACTTTTTTTGAATTTTGGACTAATGTGATTGTTGAATTGCACTTTCAGGAATTTTTTTTAATTTTCTTTAATTCAAAGACTAATGTGACAATGTCTTCCAATGTTAAAGACTAAAGTAATTGTTTATTTATTTATTTTTACTAGAAAAGTAAATTTAATATTAAAAGTAGACGATACACCTTGATTTGGCATGTATTTTCTTTTTGTTAGTAGGTCAAGGCTAAGGTGATAGACTTAAACAGGTTTCTCATCATGGGAAAGAGTGTTTACATCGTTAGATTTTTTAATTTTAAATGGATGATTGAGATAAATTTTTTTCTTTTCTCTTTTTCTCCTGTTATTTCCCCACTTACCCCTCCCTCTTCTTCGTCACCCTCCCCCCTCCATCTCTACCTCTTCCTCTGTTGAAAAACAATCTGGGGTCAATGTGTATACACACCTCTACAGGAAGGCCTCCTTTTACTTACATTCCCTACCTCCATCGAAGACTCTGACTTCGCCAACCTCGTCACGAGTAGGACGCAAAACAACATCGTCCTCTGCCTCGACCCTAACCAAACCATTCAGGACCACTTTCTCAGAGCCACGCTCTTTTGGTTCAACCAAATTGAAACCCAAACCGGAGCCTTCGTTCTGAAGATCAAAAGAGTGGACAATCAGAGAATCCTACATCCTTGCCTGCAACACATTCAAGCAACAAGGGAAGCGCGACTTGCGTCTCTTCACAAACAACGCCAACACATTCGGACAGTGGATATTCGTTCCATTCACACACTTGTCCTCGTTCGACACCATTGCCATGGATCCAGATCTCAAGAATCGAGTCAAATTCGATCTCGAATCATTCTTCGGAGCGAAGCAATACTACCACCAACTCGGTCGCGTCTGGAAACGAGGCTTCCTCCTGCACAATCTCCATGGCACCGATAAAATCGAGCTTCATCGCTGCCATGGCCAATTTCCTCTGCTACGACGCGTATGACATCGACCTTTGCAAAATCCCTAGCAACTCGGATCTAAAAACGCTCCTCCTGCAAACAAAATCAAAATCGGTGGTAAGCTACAGGTTCAAGTTCGGATGCGGCTCTTTGTCTAAGGTTTTGCGTTTCTTCTTCCTCTCCATGGGCCTGATAGAAGGTGGTTGTTGGCCATCATCGGTGTTGTTCTTAGGTTTCTTGTTGAGCGATTTGGGAGAATCATCGGTGGCGAGGGTTTCTTTGTTAGGAGCAGAGTTCCTATGCTTACTACTACCACCCTTCTGAAGTTTTAGTCGTTATTGCTTCCATTTCTGCTTATGCTTCATCCTTGAACACGCCAATGTGAAACTCTGGGAAAGCGTCGTTGTTGGTGCTCAACGAATCTGTCAAGTGAGGTTGGGAAAATGAAACGTGGCTGAGCAGGGGCATTGGAACGGAAGCAGGGGTAAATCAGGAAAGATGGGAGAAAAAAGAGAAAAGAAAAAAAAATATTATCTCAGCCATCCGCTTAAAATTAAAAAGATCTAATGATGCAAACACTCTATCCCATGGTACGAGACATGTTTAAATCTCTCATCCTAGACTTGACTTTTGTTAGTATTTTAGCATTTGTATGACATTGAAATAAATGTTTATTTTTATATAATTCAAATTTTATAATAAATAAATATTTTTAATATATAAATTATATTATAATTAAATTTTATAATAAATAAATATCTTTCAATATATAAATTATATTCTAGATTTACAATGAACAATTTAAATTATGATATAAGGTTATTTTTAACTATAGACAATTTCTTTTAAAAAGCTATTGAAATTTATTTTAGAGATAGAGAAAAAAGATAGTAGATTGAAGGAAAAAAGGTGATTAAAAAGATCGAGCATATACATAAAGATTAAAAAATATATATTGAAATGGTTGACAGATAAATTCTTGAGCTAATTGTGGAGGTGATGTATGAAATGCACATTCAAATAAGAGAAAAAAGATGAATATTGAAAATGTTTAATTGAGAAAATTAGGAAATAACAATATATTATTTTACAACAAATTTAAAAAAAATAAATTACTTCCCAAATATTTTTTAATATTTTGATAAGATTAAAAAAATTAAAATATGTCACAAAAAGCCTATTTTCAATTTTTCTTGGAAGCGAATAGAAATAGCAATTCTTAAATAATAATTTCTAATAGATGACAACAAGTAATGGACAAAAATATATTTACTAGATTTTAAAAATCAAAAAGTGTTTTATAATTTTTCTTCTTTCTCACAATTCTTCATGTTCCTTTATTATAACGAGGGGAAATCTCTTCATTTTTTTAAAAATAAAACTAAAATAAAAGAGAGAGTGTACTAGATAGTTAAAGGGTAAAGTAGTGGGTAATTTTGAGATTAATTAAAGGGTATAATAGTCCAAAAGAATGAAGATCAAAAGAGGGTATCTCTTTATTATAGTTATAGATTTTTTTTAGAAAAATACCTTTTTGTTATAGGTTGTTTTGTTTAAGATTATTTAATGAGAAAAATACTTTTAAAAATATTACTCCTGATATTTTTAAATTGTTTGGATAAGTTTTTGAAAAAAAAAGTAAAATAAAAAAATAGTCAGATTTTAGATTTATTTATTTATTTATTTATAGATACTAATAGGAATAACTTTACAAAATAATATCTTGCAATAAATGAGAGAGAAAGTACTAGAAAAGATTAAAAATATCACTTCATGGAATAAAAAAATTATTAAATTTTAAGGATTATAAGTTATGTTCAAATATTTTTTATAGAGATGATTTTTTATTGTAAGTTTTAAAGAAATAGTAATTTTATGTTGATATCTTCAAACAATTAAAAAAAATCGTTTTTGAAATAAAAGTGTTTTGATGATCAGTATCAAACATGAAAAATATTTACTTCATATGTAATTTATTAAAACAAAACGTTTTTTGCAAAACTTTTCTAATTACTTTTCTTCAAAACCCTATTGCAGTAAAATGTGTAAAGCTTAAAAAAAATAATTTTAAGGTTATAAGGATTGTTATTTTAAGCATGACCTAAAAAATGCTTTTCAAATTAATCACTTTTATAGCTTGAACAACCTAAAATCACATTTTACGGTAAAAAAAAAACCTTTTTTGTAATTATAACTAAACTCAAAACAATGATTGCATCGTATACAATCTTAAAATAAAAATAATTTTATATATTCACAAAATTACTTTTTAAAAAAAAAATTAAACAAATAAGCCCCTATATTTTAATTGCAGAAATGTTGCCACGTCCCAACTTTATTTTACAATGGTTTTTAACTAGTATTATGTGGAAACACTTTAAATAAAACATATTAAAAATAAAAATAAAATAATAATGGCTTAAATATATTTTTAGTCCTTATAAAATGAGAGAATTTTGATTTTGGTCCTTGTAAATTTTTTTCTTTGTTTTTCATCCCTTTAAAATTTGAAATATTTGTTTTTGGTCCTTAAAAAATGAGCAAATTTTGGTTTTGGTCCCTATAAAATATTTTTCCTTGATTTTCATCCCTCAAAAATAAAAAATAACTACTTTTAGTCCTTAATGTTCATTTTAAAGTAGATAAATAACATTTATTTTAAGAATCTAGAAAAAAAATTGGAGGTATTACATACTGTCATGGTACTATAGACACTAGTGAGTATCACCTACGATGGTTATTTGACCTTTCATCAAACACAAAAAATAGTTAACAAGTGTCACATAATAGTAGAGACCAAAAATAATAATTTCAAGTTTTTGGGGGATGAAAACAAAAAAAACTATAAAAACTATAACAAAACTCACTCATTTTATAGGGACTAAAAACATATTCAAGCCAATAGTAATTGGTGGTGCTAGTACTTAATATTAAATTTTGATGAGAGTCATTCAATTTTTCACACAAATAAATATATTAGATTGAAATAAATATGTGTATCAATATAATCATTAACAATCTAGAATTTTACCATCAAATATGTATCACAACAACCAAAATATATATATATATAGCGACCAAAAGTTTCAATCATTACATGTGTTAATTCATAAAAATTACTATATGGTGGTAATAATAAATCTAATCGCTAACATGTTTAATAACTAAATTTACAAATTACTTTCTAAAAACGATCAACATCTTAGGTTGTTAATTAATAATAAGGTGTAACTAATATTTTGGTCACTTCTTATCGAGAAATCACATTAGTGACTGATATGTATAGTTTTTAATTAATTTGGTCGTTACCATTTATTGTATTTATCAGCCACTAAATAAGTATTATTGCAATTGGATTTATATTGACAAAAATGCCTTGTGAGTAAATATTATGTAATTATAAGGACTAAACTTAGATGCAATATCATAAGTACTGTTGGTGCTATTCTCCGATCAAAATTTAAGTTTTATCTTTGTATCGAAGAACAACATTGTTAAAATAAATGACGAATTTGTAGTCCATAAAAATTTTGATAATAACAAACAGTTAAAAGTGTGTGAATTCATTTTATCGTCTGATCTCTAGTTCGCAGTATATTGCCTGACGATGTTTTTAAAACTGAATGTCAACTTATCTTTATATGTATAAACTATTTAACTAACAAAGCTTACAAACGATGTTTATGCTTTAAAAAGATCTGTATATCAATCAGAGCGCAAAGCTACCTCAATATGTATAAAGTCTATACACCTACTCTCGAGGAAAGTCAACAAAAAAGAAGGAATATGTGTGCGATTGACAGAACGGGAAAGCGGACATGACAACTGCTAAAAGATTGAGTACAAGAATAGAAAAAATAAGCAAGCTGTTTTATCTTATCATATGACAAGTTGGTAAAAAACATTAAATGCAACAATTAATGCTCCAACGACTCTCTTCATCAAACGAAAGCCATCTTCTACAAAATACTCAACGGATACTTTTGGAGAAGCTTATAAATAAAAGAAAAGACCTCCTTCAAGCCGTTGTTCAAAAAATTTACAAGTGTTGTTGATATATTTACTGTTGAATCAAAATACTCATAATTGCTTTGATAAAACAAAAAGCCTTTGCAAAAACAGTTTTGAATATTTGTAGTTGAACTTCATTGTTTATTCGTCTGATAAGACATTAAACTCAGTGAGGTAAATTCACACAAATCTCTTTCTCTACGAGATTGGTTGAAGCCTGAAAAGACTTTGTTTCAAAGAATACTTGGGTGTTTGCTTGGAGAGGCAAGTGAAAGACTACTTGGGTTTGAGCCTAAATAGGCTTGTGGAAAGAATACTTGTAACGTGTAAAGTTAGTGGAACTTGGTTGTTACCAAGAATTGGACTTAGTCTCTAAGGTGAGACGAACCAGTATAAAATTTGTGTGCCCTTTTATTTGTTCTTTCTTCTTTCGTCTACCTTCTTTAAAATGTTTTGAAAATCTTTCTGATCCAGTTTTATTTATTAAGCTTCTTCGAAAAAGGTTCAAAGGATTGCAAAAATTAGCCTTAAAACAATTCAACCCCCCTTTTTTGTGTTTAGCTTGTGCCTTACAAACACCAACAGTACCTATGGCATTGCATCTAAGTTGTATCCAAATTATAATAGGTATTTCTTTATCAAGTTAACATTTAACTAAGGAATGTATTGGATATAATACTTTCATGGTGAGAGATGTTGTAAATGGTATAAATAGGTGGAACTTGAAATCAAGAAACAAATATTTTTTTCATGAGGACATTTGTTCTTCAAATCTTAAGTCTCCTCCATTTGCATCATTGCCAATGACCCCTCACATTATTAAGGCCATCATCATAGTCATCAGCTAAGTGTGAACATGTAATGAAAGTATTAGTTACAACTTATATTCACAACATTAAATAATTTGAAATTTATTGAAATTCTAATTAAAAGTTTATATACATCAATGTCATCTTTAAGGATAAATTTTAACATATTGCATAAGAATTTACTTAAACTATTAATTAAGAATGTTTAAATTAATTAAGACTTTACTTACATTATTAATTAAAAGTTTTCTTAAGTTACTTGTAAAGGTGGCAAAACGAATTTGTCCCCCCACCATCAATTAAAAAAAAAAAAAAAACAAGTCGAGGAGGGCTAGCTCATTTTGGATGTATGGGTTGAAAATTTTATCTTGCCCCATTTATGGGCAGATTGACAAGGTGAAGGGTTAACCTGCCAAAAAAAAAAGAGAAAAGGAAAAATTAAAAAAATATATATATTAAAAAAATTGTTTTAGGCTCTTGTTAGTTATTGTTTCTTTTATTCGTTCACTTAATTGTTTTTTAATTACGTTATTTCATCTAACTAATCTAACTCCTCTAAATATTTTGCCTCCAATACTAACGACAATAACAAATTTATCAAAGAAACACATTTATTTTCATCAATCATCTCTTAACCTAAAATCTTAGTTTCTAAACACAACTCCACTTCCTTATTAAAATGAGATGGTGTCTAGGGTGAGAGAGCACATGATGTCTCCCACTGTGAGAAACAAGTTTAAAACCGTTAAATATAATGATTTTTGAATGAATGGTTGAGTTTTTTTTTATTTCCTTTTTTTTCTTTTCTCTTTTCCATTCTATCTTTCCCAATTTACTGTTCCATCTTCTTTACCCTCCCCCTCCATCTTCTTCTTCCTCTATTCTAAAATAATCCAGGGTCAATGTTTAAACAAACACTACAAATCCATCCCCTATATTTTTCATCACCCTCCCTTCTCTATACTATTATGCTTACGATAAAATTTTAGAACAAAATCAAACAAATTATACAATGAATAAATCACTTGAATAAAAATGAGAAAATTGACAGACCCCCTAATGGGATATGCAAATCCTATATGTAACAAATTCAAAACAACAAAGATCCACACATATATAGATAGGAGAAAATTTCAGAACAAATAAACCAAAATAAACAAAACAATAAATGGAAGAGGGGGCTTCAATAATGGCTCCAATGTGGCTACATCGTGACAACTCCAACATGGTGGAGAGGAGGTGGCGACTTCGATGATGGCTCTAATGAGAGAAGAAGAAAGAGGAATGAAAAATGTGTCACCTTTAAGTGCGTTTCCAAATGCTTATTGCACCTACTTTTCGCTTAGACTCATCGTCAACCCCCCCAAACCACCGTCGCACAAAGACCCTGTAAGCACCATCTCGAACTGATGGTGCCACCATCACACATCGAGCTACCATCAATTACAATACCACACTTAAAATCCCCCACCGACTCTTCCTCTGATTCTACCATCACAAACCCTAGCAAGGGTGGTGCAGCATTGATGGGGCAAAACCCTAATTCCTTGAATTGGGGGTTTCATCGCAAAAAAGAGAATTGGAATTGTGTGTAGTGAGGGCAGAAATAGAGAGAGAAAATGGAGTGAGTGTGGAGCAAAACTAGAGGGGAAAGCATATGGAAAGGGTAAATTGGAAAAGTATTACAGAGTGAGTGAGTGAGTGAAGAAAATTATTCACTTGTAGTTTTAGAGAGAGAACAACGCCAGCCTCTTCCTTGCGTAAGTAAAATTAAAACTTGCTTAGATGGAAAAGTGTCAAGGCTTAGGCTATCATGGAAGTGAAATAAAAGAAATCCACTTTTGTCAAGAAAATGATGGCCAACCCTTAGAATATTGGAGAGGGTAAAGTTCTAGTTGCAAAAGTTTGGTGTCATTTTGAGTATTTTGAAAGATACTATGGTGAGAGAAGATCATAACGGTTGAAATGAAAGAGATTTGGTAAATTGTGCATAGGCAAAGTAACTAAAAGTGTGTCCCATGCCAACCACTGAAAAGAAAGTTATACTTCTCGTCACCTTTGGTCTTTAGGGTGAGTTCTTTACTCTCTTTGTTATTTGTCTTTGTTTGATAGCTAAGAAAAAAAAAGTACTAAATTTTCCATTTGAATTTGACCTTTACTTCCCACTTATTACTTAATCTACAAGGAAATAACTTTTTCAATGTATTATTTAATATTTATAATTGTATAGTTTTGTTTAACTTGTCTTTCTTAGCTAGTAAAATATCAGCCAAGTGAGTTTTGAGGTTTTGCCTAGTTATGAGTGAAAATGAGTCAATAAGATCCAAACTAACAAGTTGTCTTGATCAAGGTGATGTTACTACTTTTGTGGTTAATTTGTAGATATTTGAAATTTTATTGCTTTGCATCTTTTAATCTTGCTATTTTGATTTATAAATCCTAAATCTTGAAGCTTAGAACCCATTTTCTACATAGCTGAATAATTCTTAGAATAAATGTCAAGTATGGTAAGATTACCTTATAGTACTTGAGGACAAAGTCAAAACTAAGTCAATCCCTTGTGAATAATTAATTGTGAGCAATTATGCAAAAGGAATGATGAGCTAATGATGTTACACACAAGCCCAAGTACCAAATGCTAGTATAAGCATTATGTTTTTAAAATTGACGGTGTTAATACCTTTTTTCTGCGTAATAATTACGCTGATTAAAATTTTACAGTCACTATACAGTAGATGATAACATAACATTTATTGATTAAAAGGTGATAACATAGGCGGGAATGGTGTGCTATGTTTAGCTGTTGACATTCTTCCAATAGAATTTGCAAAAGAGGTAGGTATCTTCCTATTTCTTACTTCCTATACTTCCATTTAATAAGATAAAGGTCTAGATTTGAAGAATGATCAAACGTGCAATTTCATTTTGGCTAGACTTCCCACCATTTTGGAAACATACTTTCTCACTTTGTAGTATGTAGTCATCTATTTCAATACTAAATAATTCAACTCCTTTTTCTGTAAGACTTATAAAATATGGTTACAAACACTATATTAGATCTGCTCTTCTATATACTTGAATCATGACATTCCTTATGCTAATAATCAACTTTCTTCTGTAGGTATAGCCTAGTTAGGGCCAAAGAACTTGCTTAGGACAGATCACTTTTTGTTGCAGGAGCTTAGGTAGTGGAACTTGTTTGGGATAGTCTGCTTCTGGTTGCAACAGCTTAGGCAGTTGAACTTGCTTGGGACAAATTGCTTTTTGTTGTAGGAGCTTAGGTAGTGGGAACTGAATTTAGCTTCTTTTATCGTTTAATTTGACTCCTTGATGTATGTTAAATTCATATATGTGGTATTTTGAATGTCCCTACATTACAAAGGTATGATAGTAGAACTTTAGATAGTAGTCATTTTGATACTAGAGTTCTACTTATTAGATTATGATATTTTGATCATGCCTTTATACTCCTTAGATATGTATAGATATTAATGGTATTTAGGATCTCTTATGTTCATGAATCAAATGATGGTTGATGTACTTATATTGATATTTATCTTGATTAATTAAAATTGCATTGTTCACTTAAACAGTTAATTACCAACAGAATGTAGGTGAAAAAAAAGCTTTATAAAAAGAATTAAAGTCAATTAGGCAACCTCTACATGAAAAAAAATATTAAAAAAATAACAATAGAGTTGACTAAACCGACTCTAAAAAAAAAAGATAGTGATAGAGTCGGCTAAGCTAACTCTAAATGGAAAAAATATAATTAATCATAGAGTCGGCTAAGCCAACTCTAAATGAAAAAAAAAACCTTAATGACAAAGTCGGCTAAGTCGACACTAAGTGAAACAAAATTAAAAAAAAAAAACAATACAAATTTATAGAAATTAATTTTTAAAAAATAGAATAGTTAGTTATGGCTTCTGGATGTGACGATTTAAGTGTCGATTAAGCTAACTCTAAAGAGTATCAACCTTAATTAACTGACACAAGCATGTTAGTGTCAAGTGTTTTAGAATCAGCATCTGTTTTGACGTATGTTTGACACTATAATAATAATAGAGTCAACTTTTGCATGTTAATATCGGCTTTTGGCCGACTCTGAATTCCTGTTCTGTTATAGGTTGAGGTAACTCAAAATATAACCCGACCCTGTTTTTAAAATAAATTGAGTTCTAATTCTTAAATTCGAATCCATCAAAAATCTCTTCGAATAGTGAGTGGGTTAGAATGAGTTATGAACTCTCCTAATAAAAATGGCTCAGAAAATTTTCCTTTACGGAAGATTGGAAAATATGCAAAACCACGTTGCTTTAAGAATGTAAACATGAACAACTTGAACTCTCACTATCGTGCCAACAAAAGAGCATGGATGACTAACGTGTTTTTTTACAAACATGCCACATTGGTTGGACTAGCTAGAAAATGTATGGTAGAAGAATTTTGTTGGTAGCATATAATTGTCCATCCCATCCAAGAAATACTGAAGAGCTACCAAATGTTGAGTTGTTTTTATTTTTTCCACCCAACATGGCATAAAGAATCCAACCATGTGATACTGGGAAAATAAGAACTTGCAAGATGCACAGATATTGAAAGGCTATGAATTAAGATAATCTATTTCAAAAGGAACAATATTTTAGATGTCATTAATCTTGTAGTATCAACTTGTGCGATAAATGTTCAATAATAGATAATAACAAATTGTTTCCAATATTGCAAATTTTGTTTGAGAAATTAATCAATCTTAAATCAGAACGTAAATGAAACAACTTTAAAAGAAGACATTCATGAACTTGAGAAAAAATATTAATAATATTAGTTTTTTTATCAACTAATATTAATGATATTAGTTAATACTATAAAATGAATGTCAATCATTTAATAGATGAATAATTAATGCTTAGAGGTCCAAAACTTAGAATAAATTGTGACTAACATAATTAAAAAACTTGTTGAGAACAACGTCAAAGATGATTCAATACTTTTTTATCTTTTAAGTTTTAATTGAACGAATTTAAAATAAATTTTGTTAATGTAACAAATGATGTAACATTAATGGATAACATGATGGTTAATATGTTGACATGACATGTAAAAATTAAAAAAGAAATATTGATTGTAGGATTTGAATCCCACCCCTTGACTCCAACACCACTCCTATTACCCATAGTCCAAACTGTTGAGGATATATATATATATATATATAACTTAAATGTAAGACCCAAATTACAAATATATTTATTATTATTAAATAAATTATTTATATTATATATAACTTAATTTATATTTATTTATTAATATTAATTTATTATTATGTACTAATAATATGAAATATTAATAAATTAAATATTAAATGTTAATAAATTATTAATTAAAATTTATTAAATACTAATGCAATGATAAATATCACAAAAAAATGTGGATTCCAGGTTGTTATTTGTTGGATCAATGACAGCGGAAACTGCATGTGTCATTCTACGCACAGGGCGTTTTGTTGTCACTTTCTATCTCTATCTGTTTCTTTGTTTGTCTTCCAGCTGGACAAGTGGCACTACACGCATGCTTCTCTTCTGGGAACGCGTCCCAACAGTTCAACTATTTTTATTTCCTATTCATATTACCCGATTTCACGTTTTTGGAGGGCAGTGAATTACACTCTTTTGTTTAGTGTTTAAACAAATTCTTAAATGAAAGAAAACGAGTGTTTGATTCCACGTGACGCTTGCCCACATCATAACGAAGTAGTTGCACGCCACCACATCTTCCGACACTGATCTGATAATACCTTCCCCATACGCATCATATTATCTCTTTCAAGGCCTCAACTTCTTTGTCCCTTTTATTTTCTATTTTTGAAGTCAATTTATTATGTGATAATTGTGGGTAAAGAAAAAAAAATATTGGAAGAATTTGACGTAAAGACTGAAGGACGTACAGTATAAAAATGGAAAATGTTAACGTGCATCTTATTTTTAGACTGTATATGGTAAAAAAAAAAAGTGGTAGAGAAAAAAAGAAAATAATAAACGTAATAAATAATGTGATAAAAATAAAGAAAGAAATATAAATAAAATAAACTGAAAGTAAATAAAATAGAATAAAAAATAAATATATGACAATAACAACTCAAAAAAGATACGATCAGATATTTTACACAATAAAGTTTAAAAAAAAGTAATGTTATTATATTTTTAAGTTAAAGATATTTTAGGAGTTTCAATAAATTTATAATAATTTTTAAAATGGCAAGCAATTGAAAATTCATAACAAGATTTGAACTGAATTTCTTCCCCTTATATGTTATCGTGTATAATATATGAAAGTTGTTTCCTTTCTCCGGGTTGTATAGATATTAATTTTTTTTTTTAAAGAAAAAACATATTTACAATTTTTATTATTATATTTTACGTCAAATATTTGTAATTAAAGCATTCTCAATATTTAAAAAAATAAAATTAAACCAGATTATTTTTAGCACGTATTTATTTTGGAGATGAAATATATTCAGACGTTGAATTTAATTTTAATTTTTCAACAAAAAAATAAAAACAAAATTAAAAGAGCCCTATATAAAGAGTGCATTTTAATTCTTTTTAAAACCCTCTCAAATAGGAGATTTGGCTACTTTACATCAGGTCTTAAAACCCAAACTTTATGTATGCAAATATATATATATATATATATATATATATATATATATATATATATATATGTATAAGTTTAAATTAATTTGAAAGTCTCTATAATTTTATAGAATTTTCAATTAAGTCCTTATAATTAAAAATATATTAAAAAAGTCCTTATATTTAAAAGTTTGTAATTAAATCTCTACACACTAAAGGTGTTATAACTTCGTTAATTTATATTTAACTTAATTGCACTTTTGGTCCCCAAACTTTCCTCTTATTTATAATTAAGTCTGAGTGTAGGTATACCAAAATGGAAAAGGAATTAATAAAAGTGTTGAAAGTGAAAATTGAATCCCCACCTTTAAAGTCCACCGATAACACTAAAACAATAAGGCTAATGACTTTATTTGATATACAAATGAAATTTATATTATATATAACTTAAATGGAAGACCAAAATTGCACATATATTTACCACTACTAAATTAAATAACATTAACACTATATAAACTAATAATATTAAAATTAATATTAATAAATATAAATTAATAAAATATAAATTAGTATATATTTATTGAATATTAATAATATTAAAATTAATATTAATAAATATAAATTAATAATATATACTTGTCAACATGAATGAAGTTTGAATCCCCACCCTTAGAGTTCACTAATATATATAAAATAGTATTAATAAACTTCTAGAAAAAATTAAATATATTAGATAGATATAAATATATCAAAAGGAATATACAAATAAAATAGTATTAATTGAAAATATATGATATAAATATACTTTTTTTAGTGAAATATATATAACAAATTATTTCTTCAATAATAATATATTATTTCAATCACTAAAATACATAGAGAAAAAATAAAAAATTAAAACAACACAATTAAAAAAAATAAATTTGTTAAAATATAGTGATTAAGTTATAATTAAGATATATAGTATTAAAAAGTATAAGTTATTGTTTGTTTTGTTTTATAATATCATATTGTTTATTTACTATTAATAAATATATGTGTAATTTTAGTCCTTAGTATATATTATTAATTTATATTTATTAATATAAATAAATACTAATTTATATTTATTATATTTATTAATATTAATTTTAATATTATTAGTTTATATAGTGTTAATATTATTTAATTTAGTAATAGTAAATATATGTATAATTTTAGTCTCTCGTTTAAGTTATATATAATATAATTTTTATTTATATAACAAATAAAATCATTAGCTTAATGATTTTAATGTTGTTGGTAGACTTCAAAGGTAGGAGTTCAATCCTCACCTTCAACACTTTATTATTATTTTTTCCTTTATTCGCATACCACCTCAATGTGTCATGTAACGCCTGACCGCTTTCAGGATCGAAGACTATCCCCACAAATCAACACAAGACTTTTCAGCATGCTTTGTTCTCACTCACACGCTTCTTGGGAAACTTCCCAGGAGGTCACCCATCCTAAAATTGCTCCAAGTCAAGCACACTTAAATGTGGAGTGCTTAAGTGACAGGTTACAGAAAAGTAGATGCATCTTGTTGGTATAGGTAACACTTATTAATTCTTTTAAGCTATCCTTAGTTGTACAATCCCATACTTGCACAGTCTCTGGATCCCTTTCATTCTGGTGTGTATTCGATTCATTTATGTGCCTCTCTCGCTGGAAGCCTGCCAGGAGCTGCTTCTTGTTCATGCCTCATCTCTTTTGCAACGGCAGTCACTCCCCGCCCGAGATGTTACATGTCACATCATCGCCTAAATTTGGAGGAACTTAATTGTAAATGAAAGAAAGGTTGGAGACATAATTACAATACCTAAAGGACCAAAAGTGCAATTAAATTAAATATAAATTAATGTAGTTATAACGACTTTAATGTGTAGGTATTTAATTATAAACTTTTTAAATTGTAAGGACTTTTTAAATGTATTTTTAACTATAAGGACTTAATTAAAAACTCTATAAAACTATAGGAACTTACAGATTAATTTAACCTATATAGAGCAAAGAAATTTCCAAACTGATAATTAAAGATTAATATATTTATTTTTATTTGCAAAAGATTAATTTATTTAAAACATACAAATTACATAAATGAATTTTGCCTTTTTAACAAAACATGCTTTATAAAAAGAGAAAATAGGTCATGCATTGACAGAATAAAGTAGTTTTACACTGTCATCCAATCACAAACTATCATTTATTGTAAGTTTGTTGACTTTTATAATAAATACTTTAAAAGTTATATCAATAGTAATTTTTGATTGATTAACAATGTAAAATTTTTATATTGACAATGCAATGCAGGACCATTAAATTCTTATAAAAATAGTTAGAAGTACAGTCTTCCTGTAATTATCTTTTCACCTTTTTTCTCTAGGTATATGCTGATATATTTTTTTTGGTCAAAGGTATATACTGATATTTTAATACTTAAATGTCAGTTTGTTTTGACATTAAATGTTCCGTTGTGCTATTTTTACTTTGACCAAAATTGTATCAAGAAAACGTGTTTCTACGTTGTAACTAAAAAATAATACCTAAATATTTAATGTGAAAGGTTCCATGAGGTGAAAAAATAGTGAAATACACAATTAAACTATACAATTAAATCCACATGATTAATACTGTCTCAACAAACCAGTTTTTTTGGATTCGAGCAAGATTGTCTCTTATCACTTAACATATAAGTAACGTGACGTATTTAAGGTATTTTTTTTAATTGAACGTATTTAAGGTATTTAAAAATTAAATAAGATTAGATAAAATATTAGCAAGTTAGTACATTTTAATTTTTCAAAAATGATAAAATAAAATAATCATTTTTTTGTTATACTGACGCCATTTTTTCTAAAATATTTCTTTCTAAAATTTAAGGAATTTCATTTCTTAATGATCATTAAGAAAACTTCAGTTTTACGATATTTTGATTATACTTGATTTTATTTCACTTGTCCGTTTTTTACGGTTACCCTCGTGTAAATATAGATATTACTCTCTAGCTCAAGGTTTTCATTTCCTGGCTATTATTAAGTCCTTATCAATTTGCCGCGAGTGACTGGGGTTTGGAGTTTTGACAAATTTTACGTCAACGTTGAGGGTTCTTTTTTATTAAGTCTAATAACGTCCTGTAACATTAATAATAAAATAAAGCTATTGTTGCTTTCATTAACCTTTTATCAATAGTGAAATATTTTGTTAGTTGTTGGTAGTTGATGGTAAGTTGAGTTTGAGATTCAAATAGGTGAATATATTAACTGAGAGATATAAGATTGCTGATATCATATTATATTACGGGCAGGACATTACCAACTTTTTTCGGTTCATTTATGGTCACTGCCAGCAAAAGCGAGCCCACAAGCATATGGTAATGGCATAAACATTCAACTCATCTCGTCTCGTCTGTTACTCTGCTTGCCAATATCATTACGTAACAGTATCATTTACTCTTCTTTTTATTGTTTATACTAGCCAGTTACCAACTCACCTATCTTTATTTATTTATTAGTATATTTTTATTTTTATTTTTATTCCCCGATTGACATGAGATTCGGCAATCATGGTTCCACCTCAAAAACCAGGTCCTTAACCCGGTTTTGCAATTTCAATCTTGTACGAACCCTTTTGACCCTCTTTCGGTTTTCTCTCTCTTTTTTTTTTTTATTTAAATACATAAAGTAGTGGACAAAAGAATCTAGGACTATGTCAATCGCTAACGTTGTCATCAGTTTATACCAGCTTGTCCTTAGCTAGATGCGTGTTGAACATGCGTTTCGTCTTCTGCTTTCATCACCTGCATTGAATTCCTTTCGGTACAACAAAAGGGTATTCAGATTTGTGTCCTGCTCTTTGGTTCTGGTGGAGCTCTCGAGGTATTGTGTTTAAAGGTGCAATAATCGGTCTTCATTTTTATTCCGTTCTGTGTATTTTAGTTTTGCGATTGACAAGTAGATGTTCATTGCTTCGTTTTCTTTTCTTGCATGTACCGGTGCTTTTTTCATTTGATAAAATCACAAGGCTGCAAGGAGAAAAATTGAGAGAAAAGGAAAATAAATTGTTATAGACATGTGGGATTTTAGAGAAGTTGGCTTATTTGTCTGTGCCTTATCAATCTTGCCCTTGGTATGTTTTTCTGCCAACTTTGTTCCTCTAGATAATTACCTTATAGACTGTGGAGCACCGGCAAATACTTCAATAGATAGCCGCAATTTCACAGCGGATAGTTTCTATAAGAAATTCCTTTCCACTCAACAAGATATTCTTGCCAGTACATCCTTGAAATCAATCACTTCCTCCAGTGATTCGCCTCTCTATCAAACCGCAAGGATTTTCACTGCGGCCTCAAAGTACACGTTTCCTGTTAACCAAAAGGGGAGACATTGGATCCGTCTTTATTTCTTTCCATTTGCATATGAAAAGTACAATTTGAGTTCTGCAAATTTTGCTGTTTCCACCCAGAACTATAATCTTCTCAGTGACTTTAGTGTGCAGAAAAATCCTGTTATGAAGGAGTACTCTCTAAATGTGACCTCAGACACCCTTGTGATCACCTTTGCCCCTTCCACCAATTCCATCGCTTTCGTGAATGCGATTGAAGTTGTTTCGGTCCCTGATGACCTCATTATTGATGATGCTTACACCCTAAATCCAGCAGCAAGCTACTCTGGCTTGTTGACGCAGGCACTGGAGACGGTTTTCAGGGTTAACATGGGTGGTCCAACTGTCTCCTCTGGCAGTGACACGCTTCAACGAACTTGGGTTCCTGATCAAAAATTCCTCATACAACCTAACCTGGCCAGTAATTTTTCAAATGTAGGTGCTGTGAAATATGTAAATGGCGGGCCAACAGAAAATACTGCTCCTTCGTCTGTCTATGGTACTCTAACACAGATGAATTCAGCTGGTGATCCCCGGAGTAATTTCAATGTGACTTGGCAGTTTGATGTGGAGCCTCAATTTCAGTACCTTATTCGACTTCACTTCTGTGACATAGTCAGCAAAGGTCTCAATGAACTCTACTTCAATGTTTACATTAACTCCTGGTTTGCTGCTAAGGACCTTGATCTCAGTACGATAAATAATAATGTTTTGGCTACTCCATTTTTTAAGGATTTGGTTACAGCCCCATCTGCCAACAATAAAATTGTTGTAAGCATTGGCCCTTCTCCTCTGAATAGTGATTATCCTAACGCTATTTTGAATGGGCTGGAGATCATGAAAATGAACAACTCTGTGAGAAGTCTCAGCTCATCAACAGCTGTGCCTGGGACTAGTGCTTCTGGTTCAAGTTCTAAGAAGGTTGGCTTGATAGTGGGTGTGAGTCTTGGGGCATTTCTTGCGGTGGTCATGGTTGGAGTTTTCTTTTTACTGTGTAGGAAAAGAAGACGTTTGGAAAGACAAGGGCATTCGAAGACATGGACTCCCTTATCAATCAATGACGGAACTTCTCACACCATGGGAAGTAAATATTCTAATGGAACAACAGCAAGTGCTGCCTCAAACTTTGGGTATCGCATCCCTTTTGTGGCGGTTCAGGAGGCTACAAATAATTTTGACGAGAGTTGGGTTATTGGCATTGGTGGTTTTGGTAAAGTATACAAGGGAGAATTAAATGACTGGTACTAAAGTTGCAGTTAAGAGGGGGAATCCTCGGTCCCAGCAGGGGCTTGCGGAGTTCCGAACTGAAATTGAGATGCTGTCTCAGTTCCGCCACCGCCACCTTGTATCATTGATTGGGTATTGTGATGAAAAGAATGAAATGATCTTGATATATGAATATATGGAGAAGGGAACTCTCAAAAGCCATCTGTATGGTTCAGGTTGCCCAAGCTTAAGTTGGAAGGAGAGACTTGAGATATGCATTGGAGCAGCTAGAGGACTGCATTACCTTCATACCGGCTATGCTAAAGCCGTTATTCACCGTGATGTGAAGTCTGCAAATATCCTGCTTGATGAGAACCTCATGGCCAAAGTTGCTGATTTTGGGCTATCGAAGACGGGGCCTGAAATTGATCAGACACATGTAAGCACAGCTGTCAAAGGGAGTTTTGGGTACCTTGATCCTGAGTATTTCAGGAGGCAACAGCTTACAGAGAAGTCAGATGTGTATTCATTTGGTGTAGTTCTGTTTGAGGTTCTTTGTGCTAGACCTGTTATAGATCCAACCCTTCCTAGAGAAATGGTGAACTTGGCAGAATGGACTATGAAATGGCAGAAAAGAGGGCAATTGGAGCAAATAATAGATCCAACACTTGTTGGGAAAATCAGACCAGATTCTCTTAGGAAGTTTGGAGAAACTGCTGAAAAATGCTTGGCTGACTTCGGTGTTGACAGGCCTTCTATGGGAGATGTCTTGTGGAATTTGGAGTATGCTCTACAACTTCAAGAGTCTGTTGTTCATGGTGATCCTGAAGAAAATAGTACCAATATGATCGGTGAACTCTCTCCACAGGTCAACAATTTCAACCACGAAGTAAGTGTTTCTGCTGCACAATTTGAATCTTCAAGTCTGGATGATCTGTCTGGGGTTTCTATGAGTAGAGTATTCTCACAGCTGGTGAAGTCTGAAGGGAGGTGACTTCAAATATTATATCCTTTAAATTCTGCATTACATTACTCTTCTTTTATTGTTTTAGTGGTTTGTCTCTAAACGGTAGTTCTCAGCCTCCTTGCAGAGGATTGAGGCACTTTATAGAGTTGTAAAGAAAGGTCAAGTTAATGAAACATGGTTGCTTAATTGTAACCCAACAATACATTTCCCTGTTAAATATATCTGATTGTGATGTTTGAGTTGGATTATCTTTAAACTGCCAAACAGAGATGGATTTCTTTTTGCACAAGATAAGTGGTGGTATTTTGGCCAATTGCCAAGTTTGCAGTTTCTCTGAAGTTGTTCAGCATGCTGTAATTTGTTATTCTTTCATGGTTTGTTTCATATGCTTCCAAATTTTCTAACCTTAACTTTATTAGTCGCAAAAACTTATGTGCATATTGTGCTCATGTACCGGGAACAAGTAATTTAAATTGTTTGATCAAGTACGGGATATCAGTCAGCCTTGAGCTTCACCACCATTGGTTCTTAGATCCTCTGTAATTGAAGAATTAAGGAGGCATTTGTTTCGAGGTTTCATATTATATTCTTAGGTATTACATTTTCAGGAATGTTATAACCAAGAATGTTATTCCTAGGTATATTTAAAAACATGTTTGGTTACATTTTAATATTTCTAGGAATATTTTTTAAAATTCAAAATAATTTAAATAAAAATAAATAAAATATAATTACAAATGTATTATAAAATAACTACCCATATTTCTATGGAAATATCAGTTTCTCACCCTTCCTCATAGAAATAGAAATGTAGAAAAATATAGTAAAAAAAGAAGTTACAACTTTTTCAAGAATCAACAATACTTGAATAATTTTTCAAAACTTGTAACAACATAGGTATATTACATTCTCATGTTTATATTCCTGAGAATTAACTTTTAATCTGTAAAACAAACACACTCTAACTGTCTGTTTGACATCAGTGAAACAATGTGAAAATTGGGGTAGGGAGGAAAGCAATAAGGAGGTGAGAAATCAGTATGTTGTTTGGTAGTGTAAAAATAAGGGGAGAGAAGAAAAAATGTGTAGGCCCCATTACTGTTCATTTTTGTCCAAAAATGGGTGGAAATAGTGTAAAAATAAGGAGTGGGCGTGTAGGTTGACAAAAATGTCCTCAAACGTGCCTCTGTTCTTGCATGATAGTCAACTATTTAGTTATGATAGTTGACTATCATCACATCACCTGTAGTGAATAATTCTCACAATAATAGACTATTTGGAATAAATAGTAAACTATTTTGAGTCTCATTTTGCCACTGTCCAACCATGATAACTACTATTGTTTTTTGATAGTCTACAATTGGAGTCTCGTTTGCTTCAAACCAACATGATGTACATAGGAGCAAAAAGAAAAAACAATACTAATTTAATTTCTTTTCTCTTTTTTTGCTCAAATCAAACAATCATATAATATTATTTCTACTCTATTTTACCCCTATTTTTATACAATCAAACAACTCATATTTTCACTCTATTTCTCACCACTCAATTTCTTTCCATGCTACCAAACAGAAGGTAAGTATTATAAGGGGGGCTATGAGGTTCAGATTTCTGCAAGACGCTCAAAAGACTTGCTATGGGATCTATTAGAGGTTTGAGTACCTTATAGATTACCAAATTGCAAAATCTAAACATATAATTATCATAATGCGTAGTTATCAGATTTAATTTTACTATTAGAAAGAAAATTACGTATGGGTTGCATAAAAACGTTGTACGTTTAGATAGTATACGTACAAGTAACCAAACACGCTTTAACCCCCCTTATCCAACACTGCAGTCTATAGCCAGAGAAGTGCCAATCACTTGATTAATCAATCAGAGTTGGAATTCCCAAAGATGAAATTAACTTTATATATCCAATAATATTATCACAAGAGGGGAAGCTTCAGATATAACCTTGAGAACCCTCCAGAACCAGGTCCAACACTGCGGGCTATCTATCTGGATGATATTGGGAACATTATTTGAAACATAGATTTGCCGTCAAAGAACCAATCCTCCACCAACTTCCTGAAGGAATGTGTGTCATGGAGATGATTCCACCCCCAATCCAGGGAACAACTTTAAGATTCCACTTACCATTTTTCAGTTCAATGGGAGTTCTTGAAAGCTCTGTTCCCTTGGGTCCAGAAACCTCTTCTATATCCAGATTTGGTGGTCTTCGGAACAATCAAGGTCAATGGATATCTGGGGATATACAACTTCCCTTAATGCTGAACTACATGACATTTTCCATGGCATTAGTTTGGCCTGGACTTCTGGTATTAGATCCCTCATCCAAATCGGACTCAAGAATTGCACTTACGCTGCTGGCTACTGGAGCTATTTCAACACATCCCCCTATGCCCCTCTTGTTGAGCGTATTAAGACAGCATATGAGTTGAGACTAGGATTTAACCTTCATTCATACTCTAGAATAAGTGTGTGCAGATTGGCTAGCCAAACAATGTTCCTCTTCGGAGATGAGATATACCCTCTGGCTCTCCGTCTCCGCTATCTATTTCCCATTAAAACTTTGTACTCGACCTTGGACTTGAAAGGGCGCACTGAGTCCTTGTTATAGTACAAGTGTACAACACAAATGGAGACTCTACGCCGTGAACTGGCGGAAGCAAGCGGCCAAACTTAAAATTAAGATTCACGCTGCCTCATTACACCCTTCCACGAAGTAGGAAGGTCCCACTCGGCTAGTATTGCACAGAATTGCAGAACACCACTCCCCAATGGCTTTGCAACACCAACACCCACCCACCAAAAACCAGATGAAAAACTACGCAAAACTGAAGGCCTGAGCGGGACCATATGCATTTGAAGACACAAAAAATTCAGGTCACGAGTAATCAAAACCAAAAATTAGGCTTACAAACCAAAACACATTTGTCACCCAAAATTCGAAAACGAAACAGGACAAAAACAAATACAAAATTCGCTTGACAGTTCAAATCAGCACGAGTGCGCTCGGATTTAAAAGAAAAATTATTTCCTCAAAATTGAACTAAACTGAAGCAATAAACAAAAAAAACAAGATTCTAACATTAACAATATATAATGATTAAATTACAAACTCGCCAGCAATAACAGCTTAGATAGCTCACTACAATACATGTTATTGTGCCCTATCTCTAGTACACCACCAAAAACTTACCGCACCCAATCCTTGCCATTCTTTTTTACTATCTCCCTAACAGCAAGGGCTTCTCGCACCCACATAAACTTCTAGAACCAACAAACGAAACCTAGCAATAAAACACAAAAAATAAAAAACCTAGCCCCCAAATCCGTATAGAGTCCTTCCCTGTCTCTTGAGGGCATAGACAACATCCATAGCCGTAACGGTCTTTCTCCTGGCGTGCTCAGTGTAGGTAACAGCGTCACGAATCACGTTCTCCAGAAAGATCTTGAGCACGCCACGTGTCTCTTCGTAGATGAGACCACTGATACGCTTCACGCCACCCCTGCGAGCCAAACGCCGAATCGCGGGCTTAGTGATTCCCTGAATGTTATCGCGCAACACCTTACGGTGACGCTTCGCTCCTCCCTTCCCCAAACCCTTGCCTCCCTTTCCACGCCCAGACATCCTGCTCGCAAAGCCCGTTAACAAAAACAACCACAACCTGCAGCGCCAAAAACGCACCAATTATCACGGCAATTAGGCTAAATTAAACTGGATTAAGCGAGAAATGGAGAGAGCACAGTGAAATTACCGAGAGGCGAAGGAATGATGAGAACTGCGTTTTGCGGTCCTGGTGGAATGGAGTGGAGTGGAGTGAGAGGGAGATTTTGTTTATATTTATACGTGGTGTTGGGGTTGGGGGACTACTGCGGGGATCCGTGCCCTGGTTTCAGCGGAGCGTTGATGGATCGTTAATGTACGGTTCAGATGCGAGATAAGGTTGCAGGCGGATCGATGACGTGGATGAGAAGGTTAGAGAGAGAGTTACATTTTGATTGTACTGTTTGGAAAAAAAAAACGGAGTGGCTCCTCACTTTGGCGCCTTTGCCAGTTTGGACTTTGGACCCCGCGGAATTCTCCACTTTTGGTGACGGAATGCCGCCAGTGAAATTATCTGAAATAATTTCATACTATTGTCCAAAATTTGTAAGTACTAAGCAGAAAGAACAGCTAAATCTGTGCACGATGAGTTTATTTTAAACATAATTGAATAATTAGTCCAACATAATATCAAAAAATTATAACAATCTAAATTAAAGTATATTTAACTTGAAGAAAAATGGACAATTTTATTTTAAAATTTTACAATAGTTTTGATACATGGTTTTTGCAAGGAAACAAATTCTCAAACAATCTATTTTGATCATTACCTTAAATATTAATCTTAAATATTATAAGAATTGAGACTGTGTTTGGTGGTTAAGATAGAATAAGATAATTATGGATAATTATTTTATCATATTATATAACTAATTATTTTGGACATTTAGGACCTATTTGGTGGTCAAGAAATAATAGGATAAGATAGGAGAACATAATAATAACAGGATAGACTAAGAGTAAGATAAGTTATAATATTATTTAATGTTTGGTACACACTTGATAACAAATCAAATAATAATAGGATAAAATATAAATTATGTTCAAATGATAAAATTATTATTTTGTTAAAATTACATATATTTTTTTGAAAAGCAACTTTTATTTTAATTTTTTAATTTTTCACAAAAAATATAATTTTAACTAAAATATGCAATATTGTTTTTTTATTTATGTAGTTACTTTTCCTAAAATTATATAAGATTTTTAAAATTACAATTATTATTCAAATAATTCTCTTTAAAAAATATATAAAAAGTAATTATTTAATTTTTAATATTTTAATTAATAATATACCTTAAATTTATATGTCAAAATTATTATTATTATTATTATTATTATTATAATAGATGATATGCTAAATACAAAGTTTATGATATATATATATATATAATATTATCATGTTCAACATAATGCATATAATAATATAATATATATTAAAAATATATGTAAAATAGTATTATATATAAGATTTATATTTAACATGTAATAATATGGTATATATTTGTAACAAAACAAATATGTTATATATACAAAATAACATAATATGTACATAACAATAAATATATATATATACACACACACAGAGATATATATTAAAATATTTGTATTCAACATATTATCGTATATATATTTGTAAAAAAATTATAACAATTATTTAAAGGCATGTTATAAAAATATTACAATTTATTATAAAATATTCAATGTTAATTATATGATTCATCTTTTAGTTAAAATTTATATAATTTTTTAATTTAAAATAAAATAATGTATAATATTCAAGAAATAATATTAAAGATAAATTTTATATAATTTTTATAATTTTAAAAAACAATGTATTAAAAGTTAAAAATACATTAGAAATTAATTTTACAAAATATTAACCAATTATTAGGTATATTATACAATGATATTGACACAAAAGTTAAATAAAAGATTGTCAGGGTTGACCCAAGGGCTACTAAAGCTTAAGCTTTAGGCCTACCAATAAAAAATTATTTGCTATTAGTTTCTATAAAGCAAAAAAGTCACCTATGTTCGTAAAAGACCCAACATATAATTCTTTCATTTAAAGTAAAAAAGTTTTTTTCAAAATTTGCTTTAAGCCTCACTCATCGTTGGGCCAACCCTGAAGATTGTTACCTTTCAAATAAGTACATTCAACGATATTAAACTAGTCCATCCATCTTTGTTTCATAGGGCAAATGAATTGGTAAGTACTTTATGGAGTCAAATATTGCAAGTGGAAATATACACTCCAACTTACATAATTATAACAATGTTTTTTTTTATTAGTAATAAATGATCTTCCACAACACCAATGAACACAAGTCTTTAAAGAATTAACTAAACTCAATTAAGATATTTCATATTGGTTTAGGAAGAGCACTAAAAGCTATTGAAAGTAAACATTCCATAAAAAATGACTTTTCAACTCAAACAATATTATAGATCTTGTATACATCTAACAATATTGAATGCACAATCATTAGACAATATCTCATAAGCAAGAATTTTATTTTTTTTAATGCTAAGAAAAATATTTATTGTCTATATCAATGTAGCTCTCAATTGAAATTTTGTTTTTTTGAGACATTATATGTTACTACACCATCAATACATGGTTGTTGCTATACGTTTATCAACAAATGCATATATACATCGATTTCACTTTTTGTATTATGTGCAACTATAATGATTAAGATCGGGAATATAGAAGGGAACATCATACATAGCTTGACAGGTAGGTTATATGATGTGATAATTGTTGACCGACCAAACAAATGGTGTTGTTGATTAGTTAAAAGGAATGAGTCCATCAACTCACAAGCCAAGTCTAACTTTTCGAGGTCCTAGGGAAAATTCAATATATACTTAGTCTAAGTGTTTCTAGGCTTCCCAGTCTGAATAATGACGCAACACATCTTTTTTACATAAGCATATAATATTTGTAGTTTAGGTATGAAAGGCAAGTAATACAACCTCTTGCACTTAACAACTTTAGAGTTTTGCTTGCATACACGACATGTTTTCTATCGATGTTCATTACAAAATTTTTACTCCTTCAAAGTTATATCATATTTGTACACACACCATTAATGCAACAATTTATTTATATCATTGATAAACTAAGACTTGGTACAAGTTTCTTTATTTGCCTAAAATTAGAAGAAATCACATTCTAATGATGGCTTAATTCCTTTATAGACTTCCTACATCATTAAAATAAGTTTGTGACATATGTTTCGATTTTCAACTTAACGTTATAATAAAAGCAAACAACTTTGGTGTATTTTTATATTTTGGTCACAATGGTTATTAAATTAAATTCAACATTTAATGAAACTTAGCCATTTCATAGTTGGAGGTTCCTTCTTATTTTTTACAAAATGTTGCTCACAATTAGGACCAATAATATCAAACACTAAATATTGATATTCACTAACATGTTCATAACCTTGTTGTTGACTACTAGACAACAATAAATGCATATCAACATCAACACTAATATCAAATTTTTCTTTTCCATGGGATGACCAATACAAAATTTCAAGTATAAATCTTTTTTTAAAGAATGCAAACATTTACTTTATACGAGGCTAAATGCATTTCATTTTTATAGCACCTACATTGACATCTTATCACACCTTCAATCAAATAGTTTGGTTGTAAAAAAGTAAAATTAATAAACTCTTAAAAGTCTTTTAAAATTTTGAGTAAATTGTACTAATATCCCCTGAAGTTTTTTGAGATTGCACAAAACTCCATATTTTTCTAACCACTACAACAACCTCCCTTACAAGGGTACCTAGTGTAATATTTTTCAAACAATTAAGAGGTATTAGTGTAATATATAAAGGGTATCAGTGTAATGTTTTTTAAACAATCAAGGGGGTTAGTGTAGGGATAAAAAAAGAGGGGTATCAAGTGTAATTTGACGAAATCTCAAGAGATGCCAATGTATTTTACTCTAATTTTTTTTTGTATATTCCTTCCAATAAGGAAGAAGCCTATTATACATCCATATTTGATGGATAAATATTTCCATTTTTAGCTTAACTAAAAAATTACTAAACAATAACCGCTTTTTCAAATGTTAGAAAGAGCAAGATAGGAGACATGAATCAAACAATAAAAATCTAAAAATTCTCTTGGTTTTATATGACATCGGCCTATCTAATTCAAGAAGGTTTTTTTTAAACAAAACTTGATTAATAGTTAGTCAATGAATCACAAATCTTTAATTTGACAAAATTTCAATAGCATTTCTTATTAGTCATTAAGTGCAAGACGTAAAAGTGGTGACATTACTTTTACCACAATCAAGTATGTACCCACAAAGTAGAATGAAATACAATAAATCAAAATTTCATCAAATTTAATATATGAGATTTAACCTCTACCTATTAATTAAGTAAAGAATTTTTTTTCTTAAACTATTCAACTTAAACAATTCAAGAATCAATACAATCATTAGTATGTTAATCAATTATACTTAATCACTATATTGAATATAAAACATGAAACTAAGGTTTACTCTAATTTAATTTAATAAGAAACAACACAATTAAACATATAACTTATAAAGCATGTAATTGAACATTTATAAAAATTTAATAATTAAATAGATTCTTTCAAGGTTATAATAGCAGATAATGTAACATCCTAAAAACTTTGCTCTACATTTATATTATGAAATTTAGATAACTATTTTTTTTGGCTTAAATATGTTTTAAGTTCCTACAAATACAACTCTATTTGATATTTTGATTTTAGTCCTTACAAAAAATTTTATTAGTTTTATATCCTTGATATTTTTTTAGTATTTTTTTTTTTAGTCCTTACCATTAATTATGATTAATTTAGTGTTGATATGGCTAACAAAATAAAGAATATTAATTAAGATAATTAAGGTAATGAAAAATATTTAAAATTAAGATAATTACATTATTTTTAGGTATGTAATTAAATTAAGTAATGTATTTATTATTTTATATAAATAAAATAATTACATGTAATTTACTTTTATATTTTTTTAAAAATTTTTAATATATTATCAACAATGATTTTTATTGTTTTTAATATTATTCTAACTTTTCAATCCACTAATTTATTTTTAACATTTTAATTTAAAAAATATATATAATTTACTTAGACGCATATAATTTACTTTTAGTATATTACTTTGATGTTATTTTTACATTTTAATTCATTAATTTTGACTGATTGTAATATAATTTATTTTTTTAATATATCACAAGCAGTGATTTTGTCTCCAAACACAAAAGCAATATATTAAAAATAAATTATAACATTCTAAGTAAATTATAATTTTTTTTTAAAGTACAATGTTAAAAGTAAATTAGCGAATCAAAAAGTAAGAATAATATTAAAAATAATAAAAATAACTGTTCATAATATATTGAAAATAAATTATATGTAATTACCTTATTTATATAAAACAATAAATATATTACTTAATTGAATTATACACTAAAAATAATCTAATTATCTTAATTTAAAATATTCTTCATTACCTTCGTAATCTTAATTAATATTTTTTATTTTGCTAACCATGTTAGTACTAAATTAATCGTAGTTAATGGTAAGGACTAAAAAAAACACTAAGAAAATGTCAAAGATCTAAAACAAACAAAAAAATTTGTAAGGACTAAAACCAGACGAAGTCATATTTGCAGGGACTTAAAACATATTTAAGCCTTTTTTTGGTATTTATTTTTTGCACATTAAATATTATTTTCATTTTGATTTATCAAGATTTTTAAAAAAAAATTCCTAAAATATGAATCAATATGAACTTTAATTAAAACTCTGTAAGAAAAATAAACAAAAATATTTTATACATAACTTGTTTGTTTTAAAATGAATTTTTTAGATAAAAAAGAAGTTCAAGTAGGTAGTTTAGCTTAATTTTGGAATCTTAAGATAAAATTAAAGAATTATAATGTTATTAAAAATAACAATAAAATATTTTAATCACGCAAATCCATTTTTTTAATTAAGTCAGATTAAATTAGAATAAATTTTAGTTAAAAGAATTATTAATACAATTGGTTTGAATGTAAAATAGTATTTACGTAAACTCTAATTAATGTGTAAAAAGATAAATCACCTAAAACTGATTATTTTAAGTCTAAAACTAAAACTACCTAAATTACAAAAAAAAAAATACATTTTTTTATTGAAACTTACAATAGTTATCATAACTCCCTCAGTTAATGTTTCGGCTATCATGTGCTATAAAAAGGAGTAATTATTTTACCTTATCTTTTGCACATGAAGTTAATTCATATGTAACCAATTTTTTACTAATTAACCAAACTAAGTAGCAAACTATTTAAAATTAACCTAAACTAATATAATTCAATTATATTTCAACCAATTAAATCTAACAACTAATTAAAATTTGACCAAAGTAATTATAACCTCTAGAAACTAGGTTTGCAATGTGGCTTAAAATTATGTTGAATGCAAAGTAGACTATTCTAGTCATAAACCTAAGCTAATAAATGTAGGACGCCTAAATACATCAAATTTTACCTAGTTAACATTTCAAACTTCTATAAATAGGGCTTAGGAAATCTAAGTGACCCACACACCACCCACCCACACCTTTCTTCTCCTTTTTTATTTAAAAAATTGTTTTTGACTTCTCATTTAGTACAAGTGTTATTTTAACGTGTAGATCAAGCTAAATCAAGTGATGTTATTTTGTCAAAGTGAAAAAATTTCTAAGGTAAAGGGAGGAGGCTTTTATCACGACTATTAAAGCAATATAACCATGAGTAAGTTAGTGGGGTGTCCCCAATCCCATCTTATTTTGTTTTAATTTATTTTACTAATTTTTTTACTTGTTTTAATTAAATAGCTTTTATTGTGTTAATTAGAATTCTTTGACATTCTTAATTTATCATAAATTCTAACATCCTACTATTTCTTCTTAACTAAAATCAAACTCCTCTTATCTATTTCATTTTTTCCTTGCTTTGATTAGTGATATATGTATATTAATAATAACATTAATAAATTATTCAGCAAACTTAATTACAAATTAATTTAAAATTTAATCTTCTAATTATCTCTTTTAATATTAGTAATTTCTATTACTAGATTCTGTAATTATATTTAACTAAAAGCTACATGTTATTTTGGGTTTATTAACAATTAACCCAAAACATTAGTTTGTAAATGTGTTAGTTATAAATCTTTAGTTCTAAAATTATTATCACTTAATTTATACAAATCTCTATTATAAAAACTATAATTGATGGGGTTATCTAACTTACCCAAGAAAAAATAGGGTTAAATAACACATCAAAGATGATTGGTGTAATTTTTTATATTGTATCCACCATCTTTAAGTGTATAGAGAATTGTACCAATCATCTTTAATGGGGTTGTTTAACTTCATTTTTACTTGAGATAAGTTAGACAACTCCATACTTTATTATTTAAGTCTTTATATATTATTTAAGAGAAATAAACGGACTCTAAAGATAATATGTGTGTGTTATTGTAGAGCTAATGTAGATTTTTAAGGAACAAGTATTTTGTTATTAGTTTGTGTTATTAAATTGAATGGGTAGACAAAATTAATATTTTTAGATGCAAAAAACAAATATGTAATATGATTAAAATTTTAAGAAATAAAATCCGTATATGAAGTCTTTAAATTAAAACTTAAAACTTTATAATTACTTCTTAAGAAAAATTATACATGAATAAACAAAAGTTTAACTAGATTCAATTATCTTTTAAGAATTAAAATTATTGTTTTCTTTTAAATAATTTTTTTTCTTCTATTTGGTAAAATTTTATAAGTATTTGATTTTCCAAAGCTTGAAATAATTATACAAGAACCGTTATTATTCGATTTATACTATATGTCATGTAATTCTATAAATATTTATGTGAGCATATGCATGACATTTCATTAACAAATAGTTGAGCTACAGTTCACCTATTGGTGGCGAGAGTGTGTAAGTGAAGTTTTTATTTAAGTTTGGGAATTTAAATGGGTTTTGGGATTGTATACGAGACCAAGTGCATAGCTCCCTTGTGTCGTATTGCCCATAGCAACATTCATTTATCCTAATTAGTCATTGCACAACTCACGATTGGTTGTTGAGGCACTTGGGTACCATTAATTATGCACATTCTTAATTATTGAATTTTTATAACTAATTATACCAAGTGTTACTCCCCAAATGCTCCTCTAAGTTCTTGCACCATGAATATCAAACCCATATTGTGTAGTTACTTGAAGGAACTCATGATCATCATGATCAATATGAATCTTGCATTATCTTGTTGATAAATATTGGAGACCTTAAGCTCTATCTTGGTCATTTTTACTTTATAGCCATTAGGACTTTCTCAATAAAAAACAATCTTATGATTTCTCTTTTTACCAAAGTTATTGCTTTTGTCTCCATTGTTCATGCAACTTTAGTAACACTCATCTTTTTAACTAGATCTAGGGTAACAAACAAAGAAACACAAATTTTTTTCTTAAAAACTTTATTTCATTACAAGTCAATTATTGGTTAAGATAGAACAACATAACATTTGTAATGAAATTTTTGCTTTTACAAGTGCGATGTAGGTCATCCTTACCTGCAACAAATAATAATTCTCATTTTTTTTTTGTCATGTAAAATTTATTCTCATTAATATAAATAATATTGTGCATAATTTTAAACATTAGATATTATGGTATACATTCAAGCATTGACAAGCAAAATTCCAATTGAGGTCTTATATTTTCTTCTTTCAATAGTGGCTTTATGACATTTGAATGACGTGGTATAACCCCTGAGCTTAGAAACCTAAACACTAAAGTTGGTTTTGTATTTAAGGCACAAGCTAAAGATCGAATGGTTGTTCGTCGATACAAAGGACTTTCTCAAAATTGAGTGTGATCATTTTGAATTCTCTTACGTCCACAAATTTTTGCCTTCCTTTAAAATACATCATGCACCTCATTTTTTATTTTGTTTGTTTTCAAATACTTTCAACAGTTCTCACAAAAATTGAAAATGATGAAGCCACCATATTTGTCATTCCTTTTTGAATTTTCCATCAACATTTTTTTTTGCAATAAAAGATGATAAATGGTTATGCATTCTTTATTACTCAAGATTTTTAGTCTCCTTCCTTGACTTTGGGGCTTAATTTTGCCTCTTCGATGTTTTATTGGCTTGCATTCAAGATTTCTTACATTAAAAAAAATGATGAGATACTATAATATTATAAATAAATTTAAAACCAATAAAATATTAACTTACTAGGATGAAAATCATGTTCTACTACTTCTAACTCAACTCCAAGATTTACATCTAAACCTATTCAACATTAAAATGATAAAATGAATAGGTTCCCATATTTATACTATCATAAACTTATGAAGTTGTACCAATGTATATTTAAAATACATATGACACATAAATTTTAGTCATACCAATATTAGAGTTGGTCTATTCCTCAATGTGTACATTATCATCATGTAGCTCTTTATTTAAATCGAATGAAAGCTGGCGTTAAGATAATGTTTCTGGAGAATCTCGAATAATTTTGAGATCGAGAGCAAAATTATCTTTTACACCAATATTTAAATTTGACAAATGAATTCAAAATTATTTTGCAAAAATTAGTTGAACACCCTTACTTTTAATTTTTGGATTTGTGATTTTAACATTCAAATTCATATTAAATAATAAAAATCTGTCCAATGAAGTTATGTTTGTGGAGTTATGAATCAAAACATTATATATAATGAAATTATGAGTGATCATAAGTTTTTTAGTAGGAAACATGTAATTATTCAAATGAAATTTTTAGTGATATAAATTTTTAGATTAAAAATTGTAGAGGGAACAAGATTTATTTTTATTAAAATAGTGGAGATAAGTTTATTTTTGTTATAAGTGTGTTTTAATTTAGTGCTTGAATGAAATGCTTGTGTTTTAAATGCTAGAGGGAAGATTATAAAATGTTTAACAAAGGAAGGAAATGCTTGAATGGAAAAGAAAAACGTTAATATTTGTTTGAGGTGTGGGAAGAGAATATATGGGCACTTTAGTTGAAAGAGAGAAATCAATGTAATGAAGAAATGACAAGAGAAATCAGTGCAATGAAAAAGTTAATTAACATAGGTATAATAGGAAAAAAGGCTAATAATTTCATCAATGGTCAAAAAATTTATTAATTTTTTTGGTTAATGTACAAAAATCTTAAATGACTGTTATGTAGAAACATATGGAGTAATAAAATTTTAATTGAGTATTAGGTAAGGGTTTTTCAAAACTAAATAACCTAACCTTCACATATCAATTTTTAAATACACTTAAAATAAATACTAATTATTTAAAAATGTAAATATATTTAAATCTAAATCAACTCTAATGTAATTAAGTTAGTTTAAGTCAAACTGTTTAAAAAATTGTTGAGCCAATTTCCAAACCAAAAACTTAATTTTAATAGGTTTGAATTGTTTTTTTCACTCAAGTTTTTCTAGATTAACAAAAGAACCAAGATAATTTATTGAATAAGATGTCATTTCTTTTATCTTCATCTATTGTTCATATAAAAATAAGACAATTTTGACATTGACATTTTCTTTGTTCTCAGGGTTGTGCGCATGTGTGTGTCTATGCTTATTGTTTTTCTTTGAAATAACATATGCTCATTATTTTTCTCCATTTTTTTACTCTTTATAATTATTTGGTTAGAACTTAACTACTGTAACTTTAAGACAATGCTTGATGGAAGAAATATTTCACTTTCAACTAAGCCACTTACTTTTATTTTTAGGAATAAGATTATCATGAAATTTCAATGACATGAAAACTAAACCAAATCGTTAGTTTGATCAGGAATTGGCTTGTCAATTGGTTCACATGACCTATAAAATTGAACAACACAAAAATTGATCAAAAAATCACTAAATCGATACATAATCATAAAAATAAGGTAAAAATAGGACACAAACATGATTCGATTCCAACAAGTTTTTGAAGTTGGTTTCCTCCTTAGGCATGTCCCCATCAACCCTTGGGTGTTTAGTTGAGTGTTTCTCACCAAGTAAGGGGACAAACTCAAAGTGCTTCATTTTTTCTTGAGTTCTTTATAGGATAGGAACTTGTGCAGAATTAGGGCAATGTTTTCTTAATGTGGTTACTCAGTTTCTTTCATAATTTCATGGTTTTTGTTAGTAAAGCAAATAAGGAACAAAATTTAAGGGAAGTGAGAAACTTTGCAGGAATGTGAAGGAAAGTATATATGGTGAATGTAGTGAAGGATATAATGGAATTGTGGAAGGATTGAAAAGGAGGAAGGAAGATGGATAGGTTTACTATGAGTGATATAATAGTGGTAAAAGAATATTTGCTAGGTATTTTAGGAATATCCAATAAAAAGAAGAGTATATTTATGTTTTGTTCTTGATACGTGGTTGCTAAAGTTGACTTATCCAATAACATGCTATTCCCTCCCCATGCTAAATGGACCAACTTTCCTTGTAGATTTCATCAATACTTTATAAGTTTGGAATATTTTAAAGGGAACTTTAATTTTTAATGTTATAAAATTGTCAATATTATGTTATTTTTTTAATATTATTTAATATATTGTATTGATAATTTTGTGACGTTTTAAAAACATTGTGAAATTTTATAAAATATGTTTACTTATTACTTAACTATCTTGGAAATAATATTTATTTTGAACAAAGTTTTATTTCCATGTTTGGTTCAAATAACATTTCTTTTTGTATTATAATATACTTTTTAAAACTATTATTAATTGAAATAAAAAGTACTAAAAAAATGACTTTTGAAGGTTTTGGTGGCGGTAGAGGTAATAATTGCGGTGATTATTTGTGGTGTCAATAGTAGTAACAACAATAATAGTAATAGCAACAATAATAATGGTAGTAATGACAACAATAGTCTTGATAGCGATAGTAATAGTGACAATAATGAAATTAAAAAAAAAACGTGTTTATGAAATTAAAAGCAAATGAAGATAATATAGTAATCTTACAACTTATCTCCTTTACTCTTGAATATAAGAAAAATAAATAAATAAATATGTTAGCCCAAACTATAAGCATATTTTAACTAACTTCACCCTATCTAATGAAACCATCTTCCAAATATCCTTTATTTAATTGAGATTTTATTTGTAATGACCTTCTTTTATTCTTGATATTAAGTTTCAATGAAGGACAATTTTTAAAAAAATTAAAAGATATTAATAAAGTTAAATGATGTTAACTAACTTTTTTAATTAGTGTGAATTTATTTTTTTTACTTATATTTGAGACCAAAGGGAGTATTTCATAAAAAAAACACTCAACCCTTTTTAAGCTTTGTTCTTTTTATAGACATGTACACTAGCTCTACTTTTGTCCTAGTTAACATTTTGACTTTACCTTTTTTACACTAGCCCTATTTATTATGTTGGGTTAAATTACTAATGGAAAAGTGATCCCATTTGTTTTATTTACCTCAAATCTCAATTACTCATTTGTTTTTTATTTTATTTTTTAAACATTAAAGCATAATAAAGATTATAAATTAAAAAAAAGAGAATTCTCCATGATTTTGGTTTTATTTCTTTTCTCAATTTAGTTTTTTTTATTATATTTTCAAGTATATATTGTTTAATTAATATTTTTTTGTAGAGACACATGTATTCCTCACCGGAGACAATTCTGCTTGAGTTGAGGTGGAACCTTTATGGACGACAAAGCTCTCTAAGTATTTAATGTAGTTACATACCTAAGGCTTGAACTTGAGCCAATGGTTAAGCTAGAATAATTTCGCGTCAGTTGATCTGCAGACTCAGTAGTGAATTAATGTTTTAATGTTTGGAAACATGAGTTTTAAAAAAAAATGTTGGAATTTAAGATAAAAAAAAAGTTGAGGTGACTTCTCTATTAGTAATTTAACCCTCAACTTAAGTGAGTAGATACAAAAATACTAAAGCTTAAGTATTAATTAAGACAAAATTATAATTTATAGTGTCTATTTACAATCAATAATTCTATTTAGTACGAACAAATTCTTATGAAAGTGAGCATGAAAAGTAAGAACAAGTACCCATATTGGAAGGAGTATATGTAAAAAGATGTTTTTATGTGATTGAATACCCTCTTCTACATTCTTAACCAATCACTTTTGTTGTAATACTTTTATGATTTTTTTGTACTAAATAACATCTTTTTTATTTAACAAAAAAGCAAAGTATAAAAGGATTATATGTTCTTTGTCTTATTTTTTTTTAAGTTTTATTCACAAATTAATATTTCCAAAAATATTGTATATTCCAAAAATATTTTTATTCTCTTCTATTAAATATGGAAAAAATGATTTTCATTTTAATTTAAAAAATGTTAAAACATTTCATGTGCTACTTATGGAGATTTCTTTGGATCATGAATGTATTTGAGATGGGATTAGGAAATTGATAGTTCCTCCTCTTTCGTATTTGTTTAGGTAAAGAGAGAAGTAGAGAAGAGAAAATAAGAGAGAAGAGAGAATGAGTAGAGAATAAGTAGATTTTTAAGGTGTTTGAATTAAAAGAACTATAAGAGAAATAGAAGAGAAAAAAAGTGAGTGTATATTATAAAGACATATTTATCCTTATTAACATATTTATACAGTTCAAAATTAAAAAGTAGATAAGTCATTTTAATTTTTTAATGGGTCTCAGAATTTTTTTTGTCATTTTTTTTCAAAATATTGTCACTTATGAGGAGACTTTTTTTTTTTCTGTGGGTCCCACCTATATTTTCTCTCTTCTCCCATTTCTCTCCTTTTTCAAATAATCAAAAATTTTATTCTCTCTTATACTTCTTTCTCACGTACTTCTCTCTCTCCAAAATCTACCAAAACAAACGAAGGGTAAAAGTTGAAATTCATGCTAGTGAAATTGAACTTGTAATGTTTAAAGCAATTGTTTATTACCTTTTACCTCAATCCTATAGTGGGCTGCTGCTATGGGCAATAGTGATTGTGGCCTTTGAGCATAAAACATCACAACCCTCAAAGGGAATTCATAATTGTGTTGGGCTGGATAGTGAAACTTTTGCACCCGAATAAAAATATCTCTAAGAGAAAAAAAGAAGGTGCCAAGTTCCAATTCCAGTGCGAGTGCATATTGCACCGTCAAATTGGTAATACTTGTCACGTGCTTCTAATATTTTAATAGCTATTACTATATATCACTTTCATGCTTCTTTCTTTGACAACATTTTTGCTTTAACAATTGACAGTGCTATAATAATTATATAGTATTGCTTTTGGAAGCGGCCCCCTCCTTCCATGGTCTTTTTTGGCGTTTACAACTTGAATCATCATGGGTGTTACATTCATAGCTCGGAGCTCAGTATTGTGGCATCCAATTTTCTAGATGAAAGGGGTTCCCATCACTGAGCATCAATCACACAAGGGGAAGGAAAGTACTTTTCGGATAAAGCTAGAATAAAAGTGGAGAAAGTATTTTTGTGAATTTGAATGCACAATTTTAAATTTTAATGCACAAAATAAAGAAGTAAAAATTTGTTGTTTTGAATTTTTTTTTATTTTTTTTATTTTCTCAACTGAAATCTAAACATGTACTAAGTCAACATTTATATCCAGTGTGGTACACTGCTGCTGTGTGTGAATTTGTAATGACTTTGATGGCCTCCATATACAACTTTAAAAAGGCAGGGCTTATTAACCAATATGGTTAGGACATTGGTTAAGAATTAATTATTATTTTTTACTAAAAATCATGTCCAAGTTGCCTTAAAAAATTACATTAAGAAGGATTAATAATATTTTTGATTTCTTAACTAATACACTTAAGATACTGGTTGCCTAAAAATATTTATTTATTATCGATTTGTTGTTTGTTTTGTTCTTCAAATGTATAAATTTTGTTTAGTAGAACTTAAGCTCCTATATACACATTGTGAATATAAATTGTAATTAACAGTAGGTTAATTAATCAATAGATCCCTAAACCATTTGTAAACTTTTAATTAAGTTTCTAAACTAAAAAAATTTGTAATTAGATCTTTGATTTTGTAAATTTTTTGTAATTGAGTCCCTAATGTAAGCTTATGGTGGTTTGAATTACAAAAATTTAACAAGATCAAAAACCCAATTATATTTTTTTCTTAATTTGAGCACCTAATTAAAAATTTCTAAATAGTTCAAGAACCTATTGGTTAATTTAACCATGACAGTATTATGTATTATGCTACATATAATTCTTATAAATAGGTCGATATTTGCTTTTATTATCTTAAAACACCATTTTTGTAGTCTCTTATTTATTAAAAATGTTTAAGATCCTTATTTTTATTTTTATTTTACAAACAGGAGAGTAAAAGGAAACAATTTTTTTTGGTAAAAAAAATAAGCCTACCTAACACATTTTAAAAAATAAGGACCAACGAGATAAGATTTCTTTTAAAGACTAAAAGCGATAAAATTTTATATTTACAAAAACTAAAATCATATTTTATTCTACTATTAGTAAAAAAATGGTTTATACAGCCATTATATCATTTTATTCATACAATATATTTTACTATTAATGTAAACTCACAATAATTATATTATAGCAGTTGTTTTATTTATTTATTAATTAACACATTCCTCTCGATTTGGAGGGTAAGAAAAAAGGTTCAAAATGGTGGAATTAGATGGAATTTAAATGCATTCCACTCTATTTCTTTCTATTCCATCTATTCTAATAAATCCGAACATAGCCTAATGGTATGTTTTGTTTATACAAGAAAGAAAATAAATGGAATTGGAAAGCGAAACAATTTTGTAGGTTGTTTGATAGGAAAGAAAATGAAAAGAAAAAAAGATAAAGTTTTTTATTTCATCTTGTTTAGTTGTGTAGAAAGTGAGAGAAAAGAAAAAAGAGTGTATATAAAATTACATAAATATCCTTAATAGAAAAAATAAGTATATAAAAATAATGGTATTTTAGTCTTTTTCTTCAACAAAATAGTTTTTCGTCACTTTTCTCTCCCAAAATGGAGGGATCACTGAGTCCCACACGTTTTTTAATTTATCATATTCTTCTCATGTTAGATACCAAACGAAGGAATGATTGCAACAGAGGTTGTTTTCCATCCTCTCTCTACCCATCTTTCGATTTTCAAGCGTAACAAACGAAGCCTATTGAATGAGAGGAACAAAATAAAATAAGGATAACAATAAATTTCTTTGTTTAATTAAAGAAAAAGTAAAAAAAAAGGAAATTTGTCTTTTAAAAACAAATTATTTTTTCAATTTAAATTTAAAAATTTGTTCTCCTCTTTCATTTTGTTAATTACACCTTACTAAACACATGTAAAATTTTCTTTCCAGCTATCAAGAGACCGACGGCTATTGGATCACACTTTTATCATTGTTTGCATTTTTGGATGTTAAAACGCCGCCCATAAACCTAGCTAGTGGCTAACACACCGGCGGTTGACAAAGATAATAGGGCTGTCTTCTTTCCCACCTTTGAATTACCCTAGAATTCATAGCCTTTAGCTTAATTTGAGAGGAACATGGAGTCAATCAAACTTGAGAGTACTATATAATATAATCCCATATCAACCCTCAATTCACAGCTTGTTAGGCTAATGTGTCCGAGGCCCTAATTAATGACCAGTGAAAAGTAGAAAACATGGCTGACTCTGCATTCTTAAATTGATCATTCTTTTTGTTTTGTTGAATTAAATTAATCATTCTAGAGCAGGTAAAACAACCGATATCAAATATTTTTGGAAGCTTGAGATTGCTAAAAGGTATGGGTAATTATTTTACGCCAAAAATTTTAGATAAAATGAAATGCAATTTTTAAGTACTTTTGATGTTATTTTTTAATTGCAGTTAGAGTTTTATTTTTAAAGTAAACATTAATTTTAAATAACAACCTTTACTACACATGCTATTGAAATAAAATTTTAATTTTAATTAACAATAAAGCCAAAATATCTAAAATTTATACGTAAATTTTACCCCAATATTCTTACACTTTTGGTTTACACCTATAGTATTTAGGGTCACTACCACTCAACTGAGTTGCTAACCACATTGAGATACGTGCAACCACTTTTGATGTACGTGAATTCGCTCCAGTCGAGGTCTGAGATGAACAAGCAAAAGTTCACCAAGATGACAGAAGTTGTAAAGCAGAATCAACCGGGATGACAAAGGCAATAAGCAAAAGCAAAGAAAGCTTGGATATGTACAAAGCTCATCAGGTACAAAAAAGGCAAAAAGTATATATAATAAAAATATATATTGAAATCCATTTCAGGTATAAAAGCAAAGCAAAAAGCAACAACTCAACCGGGAAGCAACATATGCAATTCACATATCTTTAGATTGCCCTTGTTGAGTAATATCATAACTTTTTTTTTTTTTAAACTAACATTTTGCAAGAGGACAACAGATGTGGCAGTGAAAGCCTAAGCCACATGACTCAAAGAATAAGCTAGTGCTCGTATCAACATGAGCCACCGACTTCAAGGGCTACTAATCTAGACCCCCTTTGGGTCTAACCACATGGGCCAAGGCCTATGGTAACTGACTAACCACCTTTCCCTCTACTTTGCTGCTATATAAGGCATTATATGTCTTTAGGTACATATCTAAGCCTCATTATTCACTTCTTACAACTGACTTTGGCATCAGAGAGTTTTTGCAGGTGACAATTAGGTGCTACCACTTACTGGAGCTGCTTGAAGCGTCCAACCCATTCGAGGTACAAAAACACTCTTGAACAATATGTATAAACAAACAGACGCTCATTTGGTAAAAAGAATGAGAAAGAGTATGTATGGAGAAATGTATTCATACTCTTTATTATATACAAAAGTAAATAGATTATTATAAATAAAAATATATGAATTATGTAAAAAGAAAGTAAAAAGTAAATATCATCACCTAAAAGGATATTCAGACAAGTTAAAGTAGATCAAGCCTTAAATTAATTTCTCAAAAGATATTCTTTTAGGGTGCGTTTGGTAGAGAGGAAAGAAATAGAGGGAAAAGAAAGGAAGAGAAGAGAAGAGAAATAAGTGAAAAATAAAGTGAAAGTCAGGGTTGTTTGGTTAAAGAGATATAGAAAATAAATTGAGAGAAAATTAATTTTCTAATATTATTTTTATTTTAACTATTATTATTATTATTCATTTTTATTATTAATATTATTTTTATTATCATTAATAATAATTATTTTTATTATTAATATTTTATTTATTTATTATTATTATTATATAAAATAGGTGTAAGGCCTGAGGGGAAGGGGGGAAATCATTTTTTTTGGGGGGGGGGGGGGGGGTGTATTAATCGATTTATGGGGGATTTGGGTGGGGGGAACAGGTATTAATAAGAAAAGTGGAGGAGGGGACGAAAATTGATTTGCCCCTATTGCAAATCGGTTTTCGATTAAGAAAAGTGGGGGAGGATGCATAATCGATTTCATTGTCTGTATAAATTGATTCACATAGGTTATTTATACAAAGAAGAGACGTAGTACACAGTAATTTCGTCGCATTTCTTCGCTTTATTGCAAAGAAATTTTTATCGGTGGGTCCCACGTCCTTTTAAAAAAATTTCGCTACTTTTCTCCTCTACCAAATGAAGGGACTACAGTGACTTCGTCGCTTTTCTGCGCTCTTCTACCTTCTTTCTGTGGTACCAAACGAAGTGTTAATATGGCCCTCAATTTAAAGTAATCGACAATTTCATGCATACTTAATTTAACTTATTTTGAAAAAAACATTGTTTTGTTTTTTATTTTTGAAAAAATTAAAAATAAGCAGTTTCTATTTAAAATTTAAGGATTCTCAAACAAGCACATGTTTTTTATAGTATATCTTTACATATGATTTATATGAATTGAGGATGACAAATTTTAACTTATTTGTGGTCACAGAAATAAAACTTACCACTTTACATGAACGTAAATGATGTGATTTTAAGTGGTATGCTAGAAGTATTTATCGACATAACATTCTTAATATTAAATTTGTCATTCATTGAAAAAATACATGTTAAATAAACAAAACAATAATCATATATAGTAAAAATAAGAACACAAAAATCAATATAAAAGCATATCAATAAAAAAATCAATATAAAAGCCAATTCTATTGTTTAAAAAAATTAATTCTATACCATAATGTCAAGACAAAATTTACTATGTTCAATATTGATATGTTGATGTCAGCAAGTAGCCCCCACCCCACCCCCCAGAAAAGAAAAATATCCAATGCTTGTTGATTGAAATGGCGCCGTAGAATATATTAAATTTTTGCAGTATATTTTTGAGAATTGCGGTCACTGGTAATCCAAGACATGATTGAACCTTGAAGTTCTGGTTGATAGGCTAATAATGACCTTGGACTTTCGGTACTTCATTACAGTAAAGTGAAACGTAGCAGAGATATAGCTTCACATAATGTTTATCTTCTTGTGATTGCTGCTCGCCGTTTTAAGTATAATCCCACTGAAGTTCTTGTATTTGTGATCAGTATCTTCCGTCATTGACCTCAAACAACACGAAGCATTATCACGACAAGACTTGATTTGACTCTAGGCTTGATTGCTTCAGTGAAAGTGCATTATCATATTCATAAGCTCAAGCCTAATGTTTTTAAATCGGTCATTTGTTTGGTATCGAAGAAATAACGAAAAAAAAAAGAAAATTGCGCGAAAAAGAATAGAACGGCTGCATTTCTCTTCGTTTGGTGACGCGAAAATAACGACGAAATTTTTAAATTTTTTGTGGGTCCCACGCCAAATTTAATCCGTCCAAAACTGTAAAGAAATACAAAGAAATACAACGTTGATTGTAAGTGTTCGTTAATATCCTTGCCCTCTGTGTAATATGTTAATCACATATTCGAATATTGTTTTCACATATTCGAATATGTATACGCATATTCGAATATATAAACACACATATTCGAATATGTTATATATTAAAATCTGAAATTCGATTTTTAAAATTAGATAAATATATAAATAATTATTAATATATAAATATTTACTAATATATATATATATATATATATATATATATATATATATATATATATATATATTCGAATTTGAACACAGTGTATTCGAATATGCATATTTACTAATATGTCTTTAGATATATCTGCCATGCATAATCAAATATACAAGAATATATTCGAATACTGGGTGCAAAGTCGAACATATATATATATATATATACACGTTGTGCCATATATTCGAATATGGTAATCACATAATCGAATATATGGCATTGTTATGGCCATATATTCGATTATGTGAATAACGTAATCGAATATATGTTACAAATATCACGGTAAAAAAACCAAGGATATAAGTGTAATTTTGTTTTTTATTCCAAATCTCCAAAAGTCAAAAAGCAAACTTCCACTCTATTTCTTCTCTACTTCTCTCCAACCAAACAATCTCTATTTCCACTCTATTTCTTACCTACTTCTCTTCTCTTCTCTTCTCTTCTACCCACTTCCTCTCCCTCTATTTCTCTCCTCTCTACCAAACACAGCGTAAATCTATCAAAGAATTGATTCAAAATTTAATAATTTAATTGTAGTGAAATTGATATTAATAAAATAATAATAATAATTAAATAATATGTAAAATAATATTAAAAAATATAATTTTATAATTTTATCATATTAAAATTAAAATTAAAAATATAATTTTATAAGTTTTTAATATTTATAATATTCACAAAAATTTAAATTAAATATGTCATAATATTTAAGTCTATGTTTTAATAATATATATCAACATTTATTAATAAAAATAAATTTATATTTAGAATAAAAAAAGACAAGTACTTTAGGTTGATTTTTATTTTCTTAAGAAAAAAAATTAAAATAATGTTTCATTAAGTATTTTTTATTGATTCATTGTGAACTAATTTTTTTGTCGATTTTTGATTAGTTTTAAGTAATTTTATCAGTTTTTGTCTGATTTTTCTATTTTTTGACCAGTTTTTTTTTAGATCAATTTTGTGGTTTATTTGAACTGATCAAATAACTGATTTACCAATTTTTCGATTTGACCGGCCAGTTTCATCTCGTTTTCAAAACATAGCTCAAGCCTGCTAACTAAGGACTTGGCTTGGGCACCCTATTTCCATGCTTTTTGACAATTTTTGTCACTTCTGAGAGCATCATTAGCACCCGCAAAAAGTGAAAAAAATGTTCAAGGCGTAGCAAAGAGCCACTCTTCAATGCCATTATGGCAATATATGCAAATGTAACAATGGCCAAGAAGTAAATTCCTTACCCTTTTGCTCTGCTTTCACGCTGCTAAAATCCAAGGGTGATATGTTTTTGTAAAGTGGAAAAAAAAAAGCTTTTAGGCGGAGCTTGATGACAATTTCAGAGCACACCATTTCTGTCCAAAATTTCACTGTAAAGAAGTGATAGGTACATCACCCCCATATAGAGAAAGTGACGGTCACCATCAATTTTTACCACCTTTACCTTTCTTATCTTTTTCAGGGTATCAACTTTTACTGCTTTCTTTCTTTCCTTTTTTTGCGCCACATAAGCGCATCAACAAAAAGACTAGTGTAAAATATATAATTTTATAAATACATCAGATAGGACCTAATAAACCCCAAGTACAACCTGTAAAAGTTTTTATCCGAACAATACAATGCTGATACTGAGGCCTAGTCTATAAAAACATAAAGGGCACTAAAAACTTCACCCCGGATTGAAGTCTAAAACTGCACATGGTCACGTCCATGATTCAAATAAGCACATATATTCACATTACCTACTACAAAACTTAAAACATGGGAAGCATACAAATTATATCTAGTCTTTAAGCATGCAATTATTTTAATAGAACACACCAAAGGAGGAACTGCCTTGAGGCTCCTGAGCAAGATTTGCAGGAGCTAAGGAATCAAAGAAATTGGCCCAATTCTCTTCTTCTTCATCCTCTTCCTCTCCAGTACCCATGTGGCTCCACCGAGCTGGGGGGTTCATTGCAGTTTCGTCATTTCTTGCAAATCGCCCTCTGATACGTGGCCTGCTATCTGCCAATGTCTTCCTGCAAGCATACTGATTCCCAGAAGAAAACAAATTAATATTTGTATTGCACCATGACTAAACAGTGTTGTGGTGTACCAATGGAGCTATATACAGACTAATGTGTTGGAGAGAAGTATAACATGTCTTAAATGTTCCTTTCCTCCTAGATGTTACAGTAATGGGGCTACTACCTAGTTACCCTATAGAACGAGACAAGTATGTGAGAAGATTTTTCTTGCTTCACAAAACGAGCATTTCAGGACCTGTTGCATACCCCAACACTAACATAAACCTGAAACCACAAGTTTGAGTCTTTAATTAATATCTTTTGTGCGCCCCACAGGTCTCTATCGTGCAAAGATCATGAACGAATCCTTATGTTGAAAGAATCACTAGTTCGATCAGGATTTGTCAGACTTTTTACTATTTCCCTTAATTTTCAACCCTCGATATTATTTTAGCATGATATGATGCAATCTTCGAAAGGGCAGCATGGTTTTTCAGCAGTGATTTTCCTCCTCATTGTCCATTATATTACTGTTTCTTCAAATTCGTCCAAGTCTCACTTTCACTCTTTCTTTTTAATGTGAACAAAAAATATTGGCATATTTTGATGGAATATATAATTTTTAGTCTATAAAAGTTAAATCGGTCCAAAGCAAATTTTATTGAAAAAATAAATAATAAAAGCTTCTGTAAGTTAATATAGTATAACACTGTATCTTAAAAAAAAAAAAAAAAAAGACTAAACCTTAATTTTCTTGCCGAAGTTCCTCTGGTTTCTCTTGCTCCTATATCTCTCAATCCTTACCTTCTTCTCCTCTGGGCTATACGGACTGGTCCTGCTCATTTCTTCTATGATCAAACTACTTTCACTTGACAATGGGGTATCAGAATGAGAATGATAATAATGTAGCATTCCATTGAATCTCTGCACGAACATGTCAAAACAAAAAACATGATTCAAGAATTAATTTTCATGAAATTGGACGAGGTACAACAATATTACGTTACACGTGTCTTTTTTTAATGTGTGTGTATAATTGTGTCCATTCATCACACGATTTATCATCTATGCATTAAGAGGTTTGTTTCACTTTTCTCTAATACCATCATCTCCAACAAAAACAGAGTTTTATTTTAAATTATGTTTATTTTTTAAACCAACCGATACCTTCTTGTATGCATAATTAGAATTAGAATACATTAAAAAAATGGTGAACCAAACAGGGAACAGGTTAAAATTAGTGACAGTACACGAAGAACAGCATGGGGTGCGAAGCAGGTGATCATGATCGTTTAGGCCTCACAAAAAATAAACGTGAGTATATATACTTTTTATTTTGAACTCAGGTATATTCCCGGAGTTAAGTACTAATCTTATTAACATCTATTTAAGAGACTGAACTCTTAAAATAAATATTTTTATATACACACGACTTCTACAACCTCAATTGCAGCTAATGTTTTTAAAACCGGACTTGTCATTGAAGTGGTCAAGACACTGGTTCAAGGTTCAATAGTTCAACCGTGGTTAAACAGTAGTCGAACCGGTATTAATAATAATTAAATAATATTAAAAAATATATAATATCATAACTTTATAATACTAAAAATTAAAAATAAAATATAATTTTATAAGTTATTTACATTTAAAATACTTACAAAAGTGTAAATCAAATATCACATGATACTTAGGTATAAATTTTAACTATATACATCAATATTTATTAATAAAAACAAATTTATATTTAAAATAAAAAAGAAAATAATAAATACTTTATGTTGGCTTTTATTTTTTTAAGAAAAAAAATCAAAATAATTTTATATTAAACATTTTTCATTGACTCGTTGTGAATCGGTTTTTGGCCGATTTTATTGGTTTTTGATCGATTTTTCGATTCTTTGACCAATTTTTCTTCAAACCAATTTTATGATTTATTTGAACTGGTCAAGTGACTGATTTTTCAGTCTGATTTTCAGAACATAGATTGCAGCTTGAAGCTTTTTTGACTCATTGCCATAGTATCATAACTACAATAAGGCCGGTCCAATATTAAGTGAGGCTTAAAACAAATTTTGAAAAAGACTTTTTTATTTTAAATAAGAAAGCTATATGTTAGAGCTTTTTTGCCAACATATATAGCTTTTTTACTAAAATATATAACTTTTTTACTTTACAAAAATTAATAGTAAATAATTTTTTATTGATGGGCCTAAAACTTAAATTTTAGTAATTTTATTCTTGGACCAACCCTATTCACAATTGTGGCCACATTAATCATATTTTCTTATAATGTTAAGAATTGCGACTAAATCACAAAACCATAATCCACGAATTTAAAAATTAAACTCTTAACCACATATTTAAGAACAAGTTACCCTGCATGTTGTGTGTGTATAATTTATAGTGAGACGTATTAAAGTGTACTTATAGGGTTATAATATAATAATAATAGGAAGGATTGGAACCTGAAGGTCACCGGTACTGCAAGCTCTCCGTACGGGACCGTTTTCCGAGTCAAGCAACTCGGCAAAGAGAGGAGAAAAGGGATGGTGGACCCCACTGTTCTTCTGCAGCGAGTGGCTGCTGACGCTCCTCTGCATCAAGCACGCTCGTCGACTCTCGTAACTCGCGAGCGAACTCGGCGACCCCATGTGGCTCGTGCACCCGCTGCTGCAACTGTTGTACGTGGCGTTCGAACTCACCTCCGAGTTGAGTTGCGAGTCGCACTCGCCCGGGCCGAGTTGCTGGCAGTGGTGCGCCTGAGGAGCGGCAGCGTACTGCATTGGAGATGCCGCGGATGCGTCCGGCGGCGAGAGAAAATGGCCGAGGGAGTCGGCGGCGCGTGAGAAGGAGGTGCTGCGGTGTGTGTACATGGCGCGTGCGCGGTGGTGGGATCGGAAAGAAGTGAGGTAGGGGTTGTAGTTCTACTATAGTTAGTAGAAGCAGAGGAGTGAAGGAATGAATGCATATGAAGGGTGGGAGGGGTGAGTATTTAATATTTTTCAGTGTGAGAGACGCGGAACAAAACAAAACAGAAAAAGCCAACAGATTTGAAACTCTTCTTCTTTGGAAAATAGAGAGCGTGTAAGGGGAAGAGGGGATTAGACATTAGACGTGGAGATGATGTCATCGTTTGAGCGCGGAGTTGACTTGTTCGTTTCCAGAATCTTTCAAGTATTTTAAAATAATAACCATCGTAATGGCTGGAAACTAATTTCTATTTCAGAGTTTTAATTAAGCTATTGTCAAGTAAAAGAATTGTTTTAACTTGGTAGGTACTAATATTTTAGTTTGACTCTTAAGAACATAGTTAGCTTTCTCAAGTTTGTGCAAAAAATTTAAAATCTTATTTGAGATGATAAAAGTTTATTGGAATGTCCCGTAAATATAAGCTAGAAGTGTGGAACTACATTAAATTTTTTACTATTTTTATTTGTCATGTTATATTGTGTGTTGTTATCCTTTGATTGTCATTCTGTGTGCGAGAAGGGATAATTTTTCCCAACAAATTTAAAGTCAAGAGAGTTTAATTGAACACATGTAAATTGTGTCAAACTCAAATTAATAAGCTCTTGATCAATTTATACATCACCTCTATTTTGCATTTGAATTTTATAAAATTCTTGTTAAGAAACCGAACTTTATATACATAATCACTGTTTACTTGTCATCTTGTAGAAGTGATAACAACTTGACATTCTTATATGAACAAAATTTAAGTGTAGTTTTTTGTAGTATTATTCTCTAATTAAAATTAGAGTTTCTTTTCAATAATTAGTATTGGCTTTAAATGTTAATCTTTATTGTACAAACTATGTACTAAGATGAAACTCTAATTTTAATTGAAAAATAACACAAAAATTCTTCCAAAATTACACTTAAGTTTTGTTCCAATTATTTGTTTATAGCAGAAAAATGATATGATAATAGTTTAAATAGTTAAATTATAATTTCAATCTTTATGCATGAGATTTTTTTTTATTTTAAGATAGTATTGATTTTTAATTTCAACCAAAGATACAAGACGAAGTAAGGTTAAATGTGAACTCACTTGGGTTTAACATTATACTAGCATCAATCTTATTTACACGACTTGTTTCAATAGAGGTATTAAAATGGGTTTTAACATGTGAGCTAACTCAATCTAATTTGACACTCAAGCTGGATGAGTTATGAAAATGGTGACTTACTTTTTCACGGGTTGTCCACACTCAACTCACTTAATTTATAGGTTGAGGTGGACTGTCCCACTTAATTTTTTTTTAAATGTATTTATTTTCTTTTTTGGTTATGAGTATCTTTGAGATTATTATTTTTATTTCATTTACTTATATCTGGGTTTATTATTATGAATTAGTGTGTTGTTGGATCCTTTATATTTATGTTTCTCTAATTTTTTGTATTTTTCTTATATTTTTCAATATTTTTTGCAATATTTTTTTAAAATTATGTGAGTCAATTCTTGAGTCAATGTACCAATCCATAATAGATTGAGTTGGGTTGTCTATTTTTTACTCATAAAAAAATAGTTTAGTTAGATTAGCTCACTTTTTGAGTAATTTGTGGATGAGCCAATCCAGATGAACGTAGTTGACATACTTTAATCTTGACATTTCTCAAGTTTTTGTGTCTTATAGTCAGAACATTTTTTTTTGTAACCATGTTATAAGTGCTAAGTATCCACCACTTTTGTCGATAATTAATCTTCATCGAGAAACTTAGCTGACAACCTTTAGTAGAGTCTCATCTCTCAACTACTTTTTTTATTCACAAAACTCAAACCTGAGACTTTATTTAAAGAATCCCAGCGTAGTACCACTCGGACCAACGATGTGTTGGTATTCAAAACATTAATTTGAATCAAGAGTGTAAAAATCGTTTTTTCCTTATAATTCCTATTTCCTAGTCATTATACGAGTCTGACATGCTTAAAAATTACAATCCTTGAAATTCAAAAGATAAGACAACAATCTGTGCAAGTCCTCACTCCTTTACTACTTAGATCATATTTCGCAACACATGTGATATCTGCATCATCCACCACCTTTTGGATAAAATGACATGGTAGCTATGCATAATAGGTGCCAGTTTTCTTGATCCAAATCTAATCTAGCTTCCTCCTGCATCTTAAGCCACACATCAACTTTTCCGTATAGGGACAATTGAAACTTTTTTAACATAATTGCGGACCAAATTGAAAATTATCACAATGTATAACAAGCAAGTTGAAAATGAACATTATGTAGAGATCAAAATTATAATTTAACCGTATAGGTTATTATTACGTAATTTTCCATTATTCATGTAGGATGAGTACATCATGCCATCACCATGTTTCAAAAAGGAACTCAATTGAGAATGGTTTTATATATAGGAATGGGTTTGAAAATTTTTTGACGTAAGGATCAAATCAATTAACACTAAATGTTACATAACACCAGTATAATATACCTATTAGAGCAAGACGATGGAATGGAATATGTGTTCTGTTTTATGTTTGTTGTATTTGAAAATGGAACTGAACAAAATATGAAATTAAAAATGATACACTGTGATGTCATTAAAAAAGATGGAGCAATTAATTCTAACTTCAAAGTCTAAAGTCAAAGAGCTAAGGCTGCGGGATGAGGGATGAGGATCCGTCTCTTTTGGTAAATTATAATTTCTTTAATGGTTTGTTTGACAGGAGAAAAAGAAAATAGGGTGGATAAAAATAGGTAAGAGATAAATAAAGTGGATGAAAATAGGTGAGAAATATGATAAATTTTAAAGGTGTTTGGATTGAGAAAAATAGGGAAGAGAGAAATAAAAAAATTGGCTGTTAAATTGATTTTAAATTGTGACAATCAATTGTAGCCATTTGGAAATCAGTTGTTAAAGGATTTTAAAGTGTGACAATCGATTGTAACCATATGAAAGTCGATTATATACGATTGTAGTTAAAAATTGGCTGTTAATCGTACTACGACAGTCGGTTGTAGTTAAAAATAATCAATTATTATACGCTTTGAAATCATTACTGTTAAATTTTCATGCAGTTTAGCAAAAAAATAAAAAGTATGGGATCCAAACTTTTTTATTTCTCTTTTTCGTTATTTTTATGTTGCCAAATGACGGAAATTTCAATATCTACACTATTTTTCTACTCTCTCTTCTCTCTTCCCACCATTTCCACCACATCAAACAGACCATAAGATATTGAATGAATTCAAAGTTATAGTTATATTTACACAAGTGATAAATTACAAACATGGTATTTACATTCTATTGTATATGCTAATGCTTCAATATTCTTTGACATAGTTAAAATTCCAAGCATTCATGAAGATTTTATTCTTCTGAAAATTTCCCAGCAAGTGATTCTAACAAAAAAAGAAGGAAGAAATGTAATGGATCTAATGACAAGTGACATGGTTATGTTATTTGCGGGTGTAATCCATTGTTTTTTTTTTAAGTAAACAACCTTGTTTGAAATACGGTTGAATGCTAATATGAGCATATTTCTCAACAAAAATTTAAACCTTGATTTGTCACGTTCTGGGAAATTAACTTCTTCTGGTAGACCAAACTCCCCATTCATCAATACACTGTTGTTTTTGAAATATGAAAATGTATTTTGTTACATTTTGGGTTGGCCGACCTTCCTATTCGATCGAACCTTTGATATTGGATGCAACCATTGAATTTATGGGTGAGGGAAGTCAACTAAGATCATGATTACTTAACCCATAAAAAAACATCATTAGAACTAAATTTGGCTATTGTACTATCTATTATATCAGTTTCTTATGACGTAAAACTCTCGGTGGTCCAACTATTACGAATAATTAGTGATTAAGGAAGCCGTGTCAATCTAATTAGAGAGTCCGAAAGGTAAAGGTGTCTCCTTCATTCAAATCCTGTGGATCAATGTTTATAAAGTTGAATTGGTAAAGGTATTAATTAGTGTATTGTTTATTGGTTTAATAATGGTTAAGTCAGACTAAAATTGGTGATGGTTAACTGTATATTTTTTACATTTTAATATATTCAATAATAAAAAATAAATTATATAAATATTTAAATTAGTCAAAAAGATCATATTACATATATTTTTAAGATAAAAATATAATAAATAATAAATGATAGTCATTCACATGTAAATCTTATATATGGACTTTTATTTGGTTTAGAAGTTTATTTATTGATTTTAATTCAATTTAATTTATTTAAATAATTATTTAATTTAATTTAATTTATTTATTTTAAGTTAAAATGTTATTTAAGTTTATTTATTTATTTTAATTAAAATTCTGTTTAATTTTTTATTAAATCTTACTTAATTTTAATATTTATTTATTTAATTTAATTTAATTTTTTATTTTTGAAGAATTTGTCATGTGGACAAACCTTTTTTTTTTTTAAAATGAATTGCGTCCCAAATGGCATGTCACGCAGAGTGTAGTTCATTTTAAAAAAATAAAAAAATTACGTAGCACTAAAAATTGCCATGTGACTTAGCAATTTGGTATGACGAAACAAAGGCAATCCCACTTTGATAAGATATTTTAAAATAATCCAATTTTAATAATTTGTTTATAATTTTCCTATAGTTTGGTTAATCAACCGTGAGAGTAGTGTGATAATCATCAGATTTTGGGTAACTATGAAGCATGAGAAGCTTAGTTTGCAAATTGGCTGTCAATTGATAATCATCAGATTTTCTAATTGGGAGCACTTGGAAGATAGAAGAGAGGGAATAATGTGTTCCTAATTATCAAATATTCTTCTATCATTAATTATTTTATAATATTATTTCTTGCATTTTTAATGCACAATGAACTTTATGAAAAATAAGAAAAAAAAAGGAAAAATTGGGACATTTAATAAGAAAAGGCAATAATCATAAATGAGAAGAAATTGAAGCTTAAACCAACTACCTTAATGTCTTGCTAATTACACGACCTTGTGAGAAACATAGTAACAATCTCCCATTAGGTGTTGTATTCAGTTGTTGTTTGTTTTTTTTTTGTTTGTTTAAGTAATAGCAACAGACACAAATTTATTTATTTAATGTGATTCGACATCTCTTGCTTACGTTTACGACAACATCTCAATATTTTATTCATTCTCTCAAACACAATTACATCCCGTTACAAGTTTTTTGGATAAACTTGTGAAACCCTCCATGACCCCCATTCTCCAAGTAGGGGTGACCCCCTCTACGAGTTGAGTGGTTCTTCTCATCTCAAGAGCCCTTATTTATGTAACTTGCATCTTAATATAAAAGAGGAAACAAATCTCTAAAACAAAAAATAATATTTTTAAATCTAAACAATATCCTAGAGATTTAAAATTGAAATTTGAATTGTTTCCTAACAATTCCTCCTTCAATTAAAATTTCTAAACTTTCTCTTCAATTCTCATCGTCATGTATGCTCATTGCAATCTTCTTTGATTATGCTTTCACTCTGCAAACTTTGGTGTGTTCTCACATCTACTCTGCAAGTATTGGACGGTGGCACTTTTTCTACTTGTACCACCGTTAGCTATTAGGACACATTGCTTGACTTCCCCATTGTCAAGAAGACTTTTGATACAAGAATTTACACCTAATACTCATTTCACAGGTCATTAGGCCATACAACCATCAGCTTTGATACCACTATTGGGAAAGGATACACTTTTGTTTAACATGATTCGCATGTCTTGCCTACATCTACACAAACATCTCAATATTTTATTCACTCTCTCAAACATAATTACATCCCATTTCTAGTTTTCTAGACAAATTTGTGAAACCTTCCATGACCCCCCTCTCCAGGTTGGGGTGACCCATTTTATAGGCCAGGTGGTTCTTTTTAACTCAAGAACCTCTATTTATACAACTTGCATCCTAATATAAAAGAGTAAACAAATCTTTAAAACACAAAATAATATTTTTAAATCTAAACAATATCATAGAAATTTGAAATTGAAATTTGAATTGTTTCACAACATTTCTAGTTAGCAAAAGCCCATGTTATCATTTGCAGGTAAGATAAATAATTTGTGCCCCCTTCCCCCTTAAAAAAAGTGGATTTCATTAACAACAGTTTTTAAAGTCGATTTAAACAATTAAAAATAATTTTTTTTATTAAAAATTAGTTATTATATTGAAAATAGAAAAATACAATAAATATTTTCTTTTTTAATAAGAATTATTTACTCTTTATTACTTAATGGCAAATGTTAACAAAACTTGTTTTTAAAAGTATTTATTTTACAAAAGATTAGAATTCAATTGGAGAAGTTGCCAAGTTATCATTCAGTTAGTTTAACTGACTATTTAACGATTTATTGGAATGGAACTTAACAGTTAACAGTATAATAAAAGTTTTTGGTTGAGATCTCTGTTTCTTTTTAACTAATGGGCACAGTTTCTAAGGTCCTAGCTTCTGTTATCATCTGCGGCTAAGAGATAATTAGTGTCCAAATTCATATGCATGCAAAATTTGAAAGGCCCACAAATGTGCAAAATCTAAAAAATGTGGTAGATGCTTTGTTTTGTGCCCGGAATAGTTTAATAGAGCAGGACATGCATGTAGGGCAAATCAAGATAGTGTGGATCATGGGAAATAGTATTAATCTCCCATTAGGTGTTTCATATCAGTTAGTCATTGTTTGTATTTAAGTAATGAGTATTGTTACTAATCTATTAGTCCTCTTGTTATCATTAGTCGGTAAGACATGCCTCCCCCCTCCCCCAAAAAACATACAGTTTAAGGTCAAAAAGCTAATTAAGTTATGAAACCGATGGTGAAAATTTCAAGTCATTATTCGCTAATCGAGTTGTAAAGATTTATTTGGAATGGATTTAACCAATATAATAAAACATAACCAACTAAAGACATATTTAATCTATGATTTGACCAGTTAAAATATCTGTCAGTTAGGTCCAAAATTTTAAATATTTGTTCCAATGGTGACTTCGGGTACTTTCAAGGGCGACTCAACATAAAGTGAGGCCTAAAACAAATTTTGAAAGAGATTTTTTATTTTATTTTAAACCAAAGAGTTATATGTTGGATTTTTTTGTTAATATATGTGATCTTTTTGCTAACATATGTGACTTTTTTGCTTTATAAAAACTAATAGTAAATAATTTTTTGTTAATGAGCCTAAAACTTGAGTTTTAGTAGCTTTACTCTTTGGTCAGCTCTAGGTCCGATTAACTTGAATGCCAAAAAATAAAAAAAAACGAGTCAGCTATACGAAAGATAATGGCTATGATTTAAGTAGGATGATATAATACTTATCTCTATAATTATATTTTAAGAAATGTTGGCATCTGAATTTATATTTATGTGAGCAATAATTTTAATATTTGTATTTTTATTCATTAAGCATTCATATAGCTGAATTCGTTATTTGTATTTTAGTTAAATAGAATATGGTCAAATATTATATATTTATTTAACAAATTAATAAAACATAAAGATTAATAATGAAAAACTAATAAAAAATAGTTAAAAGTAAAATATATAATTTAAATGGAAAATATTCTAAGATAATTTAATTTCTATTTATAAATTGTTACAAATAAAATTCTTCAAATTAATTAAAAATTTATTTAAACAACTTTTAAATTTTAGTTATAAAATATAATAAATATATTATGCGACTATAATGATCACGTGTTAGGTCAAGCCCAGTTTAAGAAAATTTCACGTCAAAACGATATTAAAAAATTGATTTGGGTTCGTTCGAGTTTTTGGTACTAACTTGATCCATTTGAGTTTATTATCAAAATGCTAAAAAAAAACAAAGTAGAAAAATAAAAAAAATAAGGATAGAAAATTATAAAAATTAAAAAGAAATTGATTTCCTATCTCAAAAGTTAGAATTATTTTATAAAACAACCTACAAAATCACACTAGGTAGCGGTGTAGGTAGTCACTAGTGTAGTGTGGTCACAGGTAGCAGGCATAGTGGGTAGGGCTATGGAAGAAGTTTGAAAATGAGAGATAATCGGGATAGAAAATAATAAATAATGAGTTTTTTAAAAAAGTAAGAGATGACAAATAGAGATGGTTGAAGGAGAAGAGATAATGAGAGAGAGAGAGAGAGGAGTGAATTACAACACATATATTTTAACACACATTTTATTATTGATTGTAATTAGACTAAACTAGTATTTTATCCCACGGTTGAAATTTAGAGCATTTATCTGTGTATTACACGGACCAAATGTAATATGTAAAACTCATTATTATGATTAATTATCATAAAAAACATGAAAATTTGATTATATCATATATTAAAGTAAATAAAATAAAATTTAATAACTTCGTTTGTAAAAGAACAATTTTTCTTCAATAATAAAAATATTTTAAATATAAATGATAGTAAATATATAAGAATGATAGAGAACATTTAGAAAAATACCATAAAATATAATGTTGCATGAATAGTATAATTAGAGTGAAGATACAAAAAAAAAAAAAAGAATTAACATTTTCACTTAAAAAAATAATCAATATGAAAAGTTAAAAATATATTTATTATTAATTTTAATTGAAATATTCTATAGTTTAATTAATTATAAATTAATGATAAGAGAAGAAGATTATTGAAGGTAAGAGAAAAAGGAAAGTAGAAAATTTTAGAAATAAGTGAGAAAATCATGGAAAAGATGATATGTTGTTGCTAATTTTGAATTAGAGGAAATATTATTGTTGGAAAATAATGAAAAGAGTATTGCAAAAGAGGAGTGTGTGATTCACCACTTCACGAGGAGAAAGTATTTAAATGAAAATGAATGTGAGGAAGAGTGAGCTCTTCTAGTAATAGATAAAGGTTCTAATTTAATATATAGAGTGAAGTACACTGACACCTCCTAAGATTTTTTGAGATTGAACATAACCCCTGCCTTTTTAATGTTTATAACAATTTTCCTTATAGGGATATATGATGTAATATTTTTTAAACAATTAAGGAAAATAATGTAATGTATAAGGGATGTTAGTGTAATATTTTTTAAACAACTAATGAGAATTAGTGTAAAAGTAAAAAAAGAGAAGGGTATTGGAAGAAATTTGACGAAACTTCAGGAAGTGTTAGTATAATTTATTCTAAAATTTATTGAAAATTACAAAATCAAGAGGGAGATCCACAATAAATTGTGATTTTTAATAAATTTTTATTAATAATAGAGAGTGTGTTGTTAACATTTATCTTTTTTTTTTCTCTCTCTCTCTCTCTTACACACATATATGGATTTGCTAACATACAGTTACTTGTTTTTTAGTTGAAGTACATTAGCAAGATACATTATTTGTGTATTTTAAGATAATCTTAGTTATAACTTGTTAATGTACGCTAACTAAAAAATAAGTGGGTGAATATTAGCAAACTCTACAAATATTTGTTAACGTACAACCATCTTGGATCGAGCACTTATCACTAGGCCAAATGCTATAGCTGATAGTCAGGGCGCAACTCTTTCTACTTAACCGTAACAGCCCAAACGCCACGAGTTGACTGTGACTTGACCCACCTGGACGAGACAATTGATGTCATATATCGAACAACAATCTCTCCTTCAGCAATTGCCTCGCTGGGAATCGAACTCGTCACCTTGGCTCTGATACCAATTGTTAGATCGAGTGCTTACCACTAGGCCAAAAGCTATAGCTGATAGTTAAGGCACAACTTTTTCTACTTAACCGTAACAACCCAAGCGCCACGAGACAATTGATGTCACACACTAGACAACAAACTTGTTTTTTAATAGGAGTATGTTAGCAAGCTACATTGTGGGTGCATTTTATGATAATTTTTAGTTATAAATTGCTAATGTACTCCAACTAAAAGTCAAGTGGGCGTATATTAGCAAATCTCTCTCTCTCTCTTTCTATATGTATATGTATATATATGTATATATGTATGTATGCAAATATACATACACATATACGTATATACTGTGTGTATGTATATATGCATACATGCATACACACATACATATATATACATGTGTGTGTGTGTGCGTGTGTGTGACATGGACAAATTGATATGAATACTATAATTTCTATACTTATTTCCACAATTTTTTTCTAGTATTTATTTATATTTAAACCCAAACTTATTAAGTGAGTATTTACCTTATTTTTATAAATATTTTTCGTAGGTAATCTATGAGTATAAAACCCATTCTAATCCCTAATGGTTTGTTTGTTTGTTTGTTTTAGTAAAGTGAAGGAGGAATGGTTCAAGAGAGATGAAAAGTTGCTTCATATTTAGTTCGTTCATCATTTGAAACACCATGAAAAATGAAGGAATGAAAGGGTGCATATGGGTCCCATGTTGCCTTTATGTTTTGTCCAAATTTGGACAGAAAAGGAAGAAATGAAATTCCTTTTTTACGTGAAGACAAAAATATCTATATATCATATCTCATTCTTTATTTTAAGTATTTATGTCAATTTACACAAACATTTTTTCTTTCCTTTCACTTGGTAGTTAATAAAACAAGAAGAAAGAAGTTTTTTCTTTCTTTCCTAACCTTTCATTTTCTCTTGTACTAAACAACTTTTTTTTTTTTTTCTATTTTCACCCTTTTTTCTTCTTTTTCTCTTCATTTTCTTTGTTAAAAAAACACACACACACACCTAAAGTAAAGTACAAGGCATGGGACATTGCAAAGACACTTTCATACAAGCAAATGTAGTGCACACATAATACATTAGAGGTATGTAATAGAAGTGTCAAAATAAGTTGGGACCCAGTGAGCCAACCTGACCAAGTGGAAAAAAATAACCCACCATGATTTTGGCCCATTTGTAACTTAGCTTACTTAACTCGCGAGCCAAATGGGTTAGAGTCGGGTTGAGTTGAGTTGGCTTGTATTAAAATTAAATAACATAAAATAAAAATGTAAACTTCACGTTCACGGACTCACCACTAAGGTTGCGACTTTTTTTTTTTTCACTTTTATCATCATCAAACCCTAACCTCACTCAGTCACTCTTGGTCTCTCTCACTCAGTCCTCTACGCCACTCCAGCTAGGGGTGTACATAGGTCGGCTTGGGTTGAGTTTGACCAAACTCGTTACCTAACTCGATCAAAATAATATGGGTTGGGTTGGGTTCATACTTTTTTTTGTGTCAAACCCGACCTAAACCAACTCGATCATTAATAGGTTGGTTTGGGTAAGGTAATTGGGTTCCTGTATTTTATTTTTTTTTTAAATTGTATTTTTTTCTTATAAATTTTGACACATTATAAAAATATTGTGTTTAGTTTTGGACTTTGTTTCTCATCATTTTTGTTTCTAAAATTAATATAAAGCTTACAAGAAACTTGGAACGAGAGTCGAGAGAAAAAGAACATCAACAACATGCATGGAGTATGTAGTGATCTAAAATTAACATGGATTCACGACTTCACGGGTGTATAGGGTGTCTTTACTCTTTGTCTTATTTAGTATTAGTAATTCACTAATTAATAATTATTAATATATAAAATAATAATAAATTAAATAAAATGTCACTTAACGGGTCGGGTAACGGGTACACGGGTCCGTAAATTAAAACTCGTTACCCGACCTGTACTTGAACAGGTTGGGTTGAGTGCTTGAACACTCATAAAAATTGACTTGAACTAATTGGGTTTGTTCGGGTCAACGAGTTACCCGTAACCGTGAACACCTTTAGCTCCAGCCACCACTTTTGGCAACTCGCGCTAGTTGTCTGCCACTGCCAGCCACTCTCTGCCTTTCTCATTCACGATGCGCCTTTGTCATCGAATTTTGTGTCACGTGTCATGTAACATCCCGGGCGCTGACGAGGGTGGGGAGTGATCGCCGGTGCAAAAGAGATGAGGCACGGACAATGAGCGGCTCCTGGCAGGCTTCCAGTGGGAAGGGTACATGATGAATTGAATACACACCTGAACGAGAGGGATCCAGAGGCTGTGTGGGTATGGGACTGTATAGTTGAGAATAGCTTAAAGGAATTAATAAGTGCTACCTATACCAACAGATGCATCTACTTTTCGGTAGCCTATCACTTAAGAACTCCACAGTTAAGCGTGCTTGACTTGGAGCGATTTAGTGGATGGGTGACCTCCTGGAAAGTTTCCTAGGAAGCGTGTGAGTGAGGACAAAGCACGTTGAAAAGTCTTGTGTTGGTTGTGGAGACAGTCACTCATCCTGAAAGCGGTCAGGCGTTACATGTCACGCCTTTATCACTACTAGCCCCGGACCACTTATCTTCTTCGCCACCAGCCCACCACCGGCCACCGTACAACTCTTTGTCTCAGTCACTCATAACTGCCAGCCTAGGATCACCATTGTTGACTACCTCTTCGTCACCGCTAGGCTAGGACCACCGCCCACCACCGGCCAATCGTACAACTCTTTGTCTCTGTCACTCACAACGCGCCTTCTTTATTGTTATTTCGTGTTGCCCATTTGTCACCTCCAAGCTAGGATCGCCACCCTCGGCAGGCCCTTTGTCACTGCTAGGCCAAGAACGCCATTGTCTGCCACCTCTTCTCTCCACCGTTGGCTTAAAACGTTATTGATTTTTTTTTACTTTTTTATTTTTATTTTTAAAAATTTGATGAGCCAACCCACTTAACCACCAACTTGTGGTGGGTTAAGTAAGTTGGCTCACCAAATTTTTAAAAATAAAAATAAAATGGTGGGTTAAGTCGGGTTGAGATTTTCTTGACTCACCAGAAGGTAAGCCAAGTTGGGTTAGCCCGTTTTTGAGCTCAACTTGTAATGAGTCCACTCATGTGAACTATATTGGTTCATTTTGACACCTCTAGTACGTAATATCCACCCTTGAATTATTTTCTTGACTTATCCATAACCCAAATGCAAGGCCAACCCAACATATTTCTAAGCCTAAAATGAATATTGAAGTGAGACCTTTTTAAACTTAATAATAATATTTTTTGATAGAAAATAACAATATTTTATGAAAAAAATTATATTTTTATTGAAAGTTTATCTTTCGAGCGTTTAAGGATGTAAAATTATTGTAATCAATTTTGTTTAACATTTCTTTTTCAATCGATAATAAAGTCAATCCATTTAATCTTTGTTGAGACGTCATTGATCTTAAACTTGCAAATTTGTCCATTGACTTGGATCATATATATTTTTAGTAGTGGCTTCTTCTAATTTATTAATTTATTTTTCTTTTTCATTGTGAGTATGAGAATCAATATAATATTGTTCACTAACTAATACTTTTTCTCTATTTTCATTTTCATCTATGTCTACGTCGTCAACTTGTTCATTCAATGAGTAATCACTTATATTTTCAAATTTACTTTTTTTATTTGTTTTGACAAATTTATCTATAGCTCCTTTTTGCGATTCAATTAAAGCATCATCTTTTTTTTTGTTTTTTAAGTTTTGAATAACTTGATTCATATTTTCAACTTGACATTTTAAAACGAAGCAATTAACGTTTCACACTATGTCAAAATATAAAAAAAATAAACAACTATATATCAAGACTACAAAGAAGATGTTAGAACAATAAAACCTAATAGCCAAGGGATTGTTTCACATAAAAACTTCTTCGAGGTGCTCCCACCAAAAAGAAATTGATCAACTCAAAAGCTAGTAAATTTGGAACACTACAAAATAAGAAAGGAGATATGAGAACGATTAAAAATTGTATAAATACAATGTTAGAAAATCAAAATAGCAGGCAAAAGAAACATACCAGGACAAGGAGCAGCAACAAATGTATGGTCTTTTTGTTTCAAACACTGCAAAATAAGAAAAACTACAAAACAAGAAAAACCTCGTTTTAGCAAGCATTTTAAACACTGTAAAACAAGAAAAATAGCTACAGGTGTTTCAGATGCTCTAAAAAAAAAAGAAAAAAAAAGCATGACCTAGGCTAGTTTCTGCCTTCTGAAAATTGATGAAATAGAAGTGCAATATAAACTAAGCATAATGTATGAACGTGTGCTAATTGTGAAAGAATAATGGTCTTAGATATTGAGAGTGTGATAAGCGTAACTTTTGATATTGAGAGTGATATATTTAGAGAAAGTGACTTTGGGGCTAATTTTGGTGGGAATCAGAGAAAAAGTGACTTTTGGAATAATTTTGATGAGAATCAGAGAACGATATATTTAGAGAGATTGATTTCTGGGCTAATTTTAATGAGAATTAGAGAATTGATATATTTAGACAGAGTAATTTTTTATATAACCAATTAAGAGATAATTAATTGGAATTAATGACTAATTAATTTTTTAAGTAGGAGAAAATAAAAGAAAAATTATAGGCCTTACAAAAAATTAAATTAGTTTTTTCTATAGTAGGATTTGAACCCAATTCCCTAAGGAAAAAAACAAACCTTAGTTACCACTATACTAAGTTAGCTAATAATAAAAATTTTATAAATATTAATATTAAATAATTTTTTGTTGGGGAACTTAAAGTAAAGGCTTGGATCACCTTGTGCTTGGGCAGCCTTGCCCAAATGTCATAGTGTTTTTTGTTTATTGAAGAACCTACCCCTCAAATCAAGACAAAAAAGTACGAAAATATCTGAAGAATGAACACGTAGAATTGTTGTCTTTTTCACAATAAAATTATTGTATCCTTCCTTGTGTTTTTAACTTATTGTTACAACCGGGGTCGCAGCGTGACGGCGAAAAAGAGTTTTAAAAAATAGGGAGTCGCCACCAATATTTATTAAGGAAAAACATTGGAAAAACCTAAAAGAAAATGGTCTACGAAATCAGATTTTGGGCTCGAGAATCAATTACATGTAGGGAAGGTATTAGCATCCTACAACGTCCGTCATAAAGACGGTTACCTCTAATTGATTAAGCAAATTGTTAATGACTTTTAAAATATTTATCTCACCCTAAAAAAAAATTTGCAAGAAGAATTTTATTATTATAAAAGATATTTTTATTTTATCTTAAATTTTATTATTTTTGAGATTGACAGGAATGGGCCCCTGCTCTTACGTATCTCCCGGTACAATGGAGAATCAGACTCACGTAGTTCTTTTGGTAGAAAATATTTGTGTGTTGAAATATTTTAATTTTGTTTATTAAATTTTATGATTTCTAAACCGTCACGGCTTATATGTCCTAAAAATAAAATCAATAGAGGTATATACCCAAGTTAATCCATTGAAGCAAATTAATTTTAGTTTAACATTTTTAATTTTAGAGAGGAGTTTAAAGACATCAAGTTGTCACAACTTGTGTCTTAAAACCTTAGGATTAAAAAGATGTCACATCCTATTAATCCTTTCTCTAAAAAATTAATTAAATATAAAATATTTTTAATTTGAAAAGGACATACAAAGAACAAAATTTAACAAAATAACAATGACAAAAAAAAGGAAATAAAACATATATATATATATATAAAATAAGATAGACAAATTTACCTCAAGATACAATTTGTAGTGAATACAAAACAATCCATTACAAGCTTCTAGTAAAAATTTCAAGAGAGAAAAAATAAAAGAGATAATAAAAAAAATTAAACTTTCATAAGCTCCATGCTTTGCATTAAACTCATAATTAATGGATTTTTGGCCTTTCCTTATTGCTTGGTAGGCACCTCTTTATATGGGGGAAGGAGAAGATTCATAAGTCTAGATTGTCCAATGTGAGACTTCTAAGTGAAGGAAGGGAATGTGGGACTTGAGTTTTTTTATGATTAAATGTCTCACTTTGGGGTTAATTTTCATCAAGATAGAAATTGATCTTGGTTTTTGAGATAAAGATATGAGTTGTAGATCTTTCTACAAGCTTTTCAACGGTGCAAAGAACACTTCAAACGGACAAGTATAACTCAAGATAAAACATTTTCTTTTCATGGTATTTATCATAAATAAAAAAGCTTTTTTCCTTCAAAAGCTTTCTTATTTCTTATTTTCTTGTCTTTTATATTTTATTTTTATTTACCCGGACAAAATTAGGTGTTCACACTTATTTTCTTAATAGTTCATTCAATTATTTTCAACAAATTTAAGTTATTTTTGTCTATACTTATTTTTTAAGACAGACTTTATCTTTTTATTTTACCTTTTTTTTTTATTTGAGTGATTTCGGGATCTTGTCAGCACAAAAGACATTCAAATCTATTTTGGAAAAGGATGACTGGATACAATCTTTACCCTGCGAGATTGTTTGTGTATTTATTGGTCTCAGTTTACAAATATGCTTAACCTTCGTAAGACTATGGCTATATATATGTTGTTTTTTCTAGCTAGATCTCATTTTGTTTCTATTGTTAGTGTCACTAAATTTTTGAATGTGACAATTCGTGTAATTAATTTAAACTAAAATAATGATTTTTGAAAAATTGGCCTGAACTAGAAAAGAATCTTGAAGGGGGCGCATATGGTGCTGGAGCTAGAGAACGGAACAAGACAAGCAAAACGACGGCTTGATGTCACCAGATCTTTTATGAATTCTTTTCAATTATTCTGAATTCTTTATATCAATTTGGATATTCGGAGCTGGCTTGGCTCTCGAATTGATCAGAGGAGGAACGAAGTTACAGCATTACCTGCGTGGTCCTAACTTCGCGCCAATATTAGAAATATTATTCGTATAATAAAATGTGCAGCAAGATTTACAATTAAGAGAGAGAAATGTAAGATGTAATAAATAATATAATAATAAAAAATATATAAAAAATGATGTTGTATAAATTATGAGTTTAATGACTATATATTATTAGTGTAAAAAATTTTACACTATTAACTAATCGGCAATTATTATTGGTATGACTTTTAAGATAATTATGATAAAAATCAACAAACTTATCATACATGTTAATTTATGATTGGATGACAATATACATAGTTTATTTTCTCATAAACTATTATATGAATTTCATATGAAAATATTGTCTCTAAAATGTTATCAAATCATACCCAACTTGCATCCGTCCCCACCACTTATTCCGCAGAAAAAGTAATTTTCTGCATCACTCCACGTGAGAAGATAGGTACGCAGAAGCAGCTCACATTAGTAAATAGCATTCATTACGTTGAGACAAAGCATATTTCTTAGGATAATACAGTAAATATTTAGGATTTTAAACATCGGAGGTCATTAGTTTTCATCATAATCATCATTAGAATATAGAAAACACAGTAAATATACTGGTCGTGTGCTGATGCTGCTTTGGACAGCATGCTAAGAAATGATGTTAAATTTGGCCTAAAACTTTTTACATTCAACACCTACTTGACTAAAATTCTTAAATACAATTAAGGGAAGTATATAAGTGCGTGTTTAATTAAATTTATTTTGAATAAATAATATTTTTTGTTAATTTATTGAAAGAATTAGAAAAATATTTTTTTTTTCAAAAATAAACCGTACATGCACTAAATCAATAGCTCAACGCACCACGTTTGCATGAATGTATATATTTTAACAGTGCGTTTGGACACATGCTTCGGAAAGGGGACGCGTATCCAAGTGAAGTTAACATAACTAGCTTCTGCTTCTTTTATATGATTTTGACTTGAAAAAACCCAAATACGGGAGTCACAAAATTGGAACCAGACACACACAGAATTGATGAAGCTTGTATGAATTAAAGTACTTTACCTGTGCGACTTCCGTTTACTTTTCGTTTTCAATAAGTTTATTTTTATGAGAAATATAAATATTACTGTACTCAAAATGGCTAGTCTCTCTCCTCTTAAGTCTTACATTTTACTAAAAAATTCTTATACTAAAACTCACGTTATTAAAAATAAAATAAAATTAAAGATTACACTATTAGTAAATTCAAATAACAGTAATATAAAATAGAAATTTATTTGTACCACACAAATTTCTACGGATTATTTAATATGCATTAAGAGAAAATACATTTTTAGTTTTGAATATCTTATATGAGTTGATTTAATTTGAATATCTACGAAGTGAATATTTGAATTAGTTTACTGTATTAGCGATAATTTAGTTAAATTCAAATATTCATTTCTATGATTAAGATTATTTATTAATATTCTTTGTTCTTATGAAATTATTTTAAACAATAAATAATTTAAATGAATTGAATTATTTTTACTTTTCTTTTTATTGTAGAATTTTACTAATACTTCTTTATTCGATCTTAATTACATATTGTATATAATATATACTTGATAGCTGATAATAAGAATTAAAATCTAATAATACTTTTAGTTATTTCCCAAAGTAATTTTCTGTTTAATACCTAACAATTAATAATGGTGTACTTGGCAAATATGCCTTAAAAAAACTGTGAGAACTCCAACTCCTTATTTTATTGCTGTAACCCAAAGAGTATTGGGCTGAAATTGTAACGAAACCTCTCAAAGTCTCGTAGCTTGGGCTGTTACATATGATCCTAAAGAGATTTTCCATTTGGGTATAGAGATTGCAGGAAGTACCCGTATCTCCTTGGGTGTGACACAGAAGCTAGTCCTGAATGAGAAAGGTCTGTTCAATTTGGGGTTTGTGATCTTATTATTATTACTGAATAGATTTATGATTTATTGAAATTTGTTTTTTTTTGTTTTTTTGTTTTTCCTCGACCTTATTGAGAACATACAATGAATCAAGGAAGGGTGGGGACCTCAAAGTAGCATCTTCGATCAGAGTAGGTCCAACAGAATCGTCTATGTCAACTCAAAATTTAGCATGCGTTTCGTTGCAAGAAAAAAAAAAAAAAGTGACGAAATCAATTGCCACCAAGACTTGGAAATTGAAATATAGCTGATATAAGCTGAATGCAAATATAAAGATCCAAAAGTAACTAGCTGGTCACGAAATTTCCTAAATCGGTTGGGCAATAACCAGGCCGAACCCAGGCTGAGCCAATTGTGCGGTTACTCAATTGATTATTACATTTCATAGGTTCCGTATTACACCAACTTTGATACATCTTTGTCACCACTTCGTTGTCCCCACATTGCACCTGCATAATCATTTATTTTCTAAGCTGCTTCCGCAAAGCACATGCAACACCTGAAACTCACATAGACTTGGTTTTGCATGTGAAGATGACATTCTAACGAATATAGATCTTGTAATTATAAAGTGAGGGATGTTTTTAGAAATGGATTGAAAATAAGCTCCGTCATGGAAGATTAATGGCCTTGAAAACAAAATTATGACAAATCTATGGTAGTATGGTACCAACTTGATGCTCAGATTTGATCTCCAACATTTACACAACTACGTACTTGGAAGAGAGAGAATTATGGGAAGAGAGGAAAGCCCAAAATAGATTGCCGCACAAAACTCTACACTTACTAGGGTTTCAATGGCATCAATGCTACTGTGTGAGTAATTTTTTTAATAAAAAAATCGAATCATAAATTAGAAATAAAGGGCCATATACACGTATGTCTTCCAACAACAAAAATGATAGTAAATGGGTAATCAAAATATTGAAGAATAATTAAAACCTTAAATCTTTGGTCCAATAGTTTCATGAGTCAAAAAGGAAGTTGACTTTATGACACCAACACCTAGCCATATGCGTGTTGTTAATACAGCTATAATATATGTCTCAATCCTCTAGCACCTCGTAAAATCAATTGGAATGAGGTAGAAAGATATCTAAAAACCAAACATGAGTTGGTTTGGACAATGTGGGACATGTAAGAATAGAAGACTTGCATGCCACTATATCAACAAGGGATTAACTTCAAAGAATATAGTGTAGAATAACAACTAGCTTATGAGAAATTAAGGATTTTTCTGCTTACTTATCTGATAAACATAATTATATATGGGTCAATTTTGATAAAAAAGATTAATATATAGCCCCAGTTAGTCTAACCTTCGCCGCAAGTACCCTAATTGGCTGCTTTTAGGAGCTAAATTAATTACTGAAGGATTGATAAAACAAATAAAAACGATATATATATATATCTTAATAATTTTTTTACCATTAAGGAAAAAGAAGACAAGCAAAAATCATGATTTGAAGAATTGAAGTGACAATGTATTATCATTGAAATGTTCATCATAAAAAACATTTGTATAGTACCTAACCTCAAAATCTCACGCCAAATAAAAACTTATTATATATTATATAAAACATAGTATTTGTTAATTCACTTTCGACAACATTGGATATAAACTCGGACGTTCATTTAGCTTTGTATTAGAGAATGCGTTTTTAACCTTTAATTACAGTTGAATTTTTGACAATGTTATATCAAAAGGTTTTAAGAAAATAGAGTTCCTTGGCATTTATGAGTCTAGTACATTGTTTTTTTGAGTGTAAATGGACAGAAAAGAAATGAAAAGGAAATAGATGGATAAAAATATCAAGTTTTTATTGTTTATTCAAGAGAATCAGATAGGAAGTTTTTTTTGTGACACCCACAAAAAAGTTTTCTTTTTCATACAACGTTTCTTTTTTCATTTTTTGTTTTAATTTCTTTAAAAATTAAATTAGTTTTTTATAATATAAAAAATAAAAAAATTTATGTTAAGAAAAAATAATAGAATAAAATGTTTGATTTTTGGGTTAAATTTAATTTTTTAATTAGTATAACAATATTTTTCATACAATTTATTTATTTATTTATTTATATTTTCTTCCACTCATCTTAATAAGTGGAGAGAAATTTCTTCACTTTTTTTCTCATATTTCTGTCTATTCAAATATCATATCTTTCTTACTTTATTTTTCTTTTATTTCTATTCTTCCTATTTCATTCATTCTTATATAGCATAAGGAATAATGATTAGAAAATTAATCAAAAATCTCTGTATATATTTATTGAAAAATTATAAACATACTCTTAATTTTTCTTCCTTCTAATTTTTTCTTTATTTTTTTTCTTCTTCTCTTCTTTTTCCATCACATCTATTGCTTTCTTTTTTTACCTTTTTTTCTTCTTCTTTTCTTTCTTCTCTTTCCACTCTAAAATGGGATAGACATTTATCATAAATCTATTTATATTAGAGTTAGAATAATCTTTAATTAGTCCACTAATTGTTTTACCATATAGTAATAAATGTTAAAGCGTATTAAAGTAATTAATAGAGATCATCTTCTCTAATATTTTCCACTTGGTCCAACAATGACCTGAATTCAGCTTGATTGGCAAAATTCATGATTCTCTCCACTAATAAAGTGTGCCCTTTTATTTTAACTTGTGCATATTTGATATTGTGTTGAAATTCAGCTTAAATATTGAAGAAAAGCATCTTTGAGCATCGGTCCAGCTTGTGGTAGCTAGGTAAAATTAATAATGCAAGCCAAAATCCTACCCTGCAATCATGTGCTATGTTTCAGTTGAGGAACACGGGAGAAGTGGAGTGGGGTTCTGCTTATATGGAAAGTTGAACTTTTGCAACGAAGAAATGGAGTGGGGTCTCTGCTTACGTGGAAAGTTGAACTCTTGCCAATATGGAGAAGACAACGAAACTCGTTATGGCCCAACAAGGTTCTTTGCAGAGGTTTGTGCCCTCTTTTCAACTAGACACAGTTTCTCCACTACTATCATTCATTCTCTGACATTTTTGCCAGTATGCCGTATAGTATCTCTCATCAGTTTTAATTCACTAATAAAAAACAAATTAAAATGTAGTAATTGTGCTTGATACCATCACTTTTGAATATTGTTTGGAGCCTAGTGCATTATATTATGACCCACATCACCTCACACCAAAGTAACAAAATTAGAGTATTAATATGAGACCAGCAGCAACTAGATGAAAAGAACGGTATAAATGTGGGGTAATGCGTATATAAAGTGTGCGTCAGTAGCATTATTTTCATTTTTTAACGGAAGACTTCTTAAAATTCTAAGTGGCAAGAAGCGAAAAACTCACATGCCTCCTCCATGACTCGTTGATAATTTCAATTTCAACCCAATCCTTTTCCCACATACAAAATAAAGAAGGAAGAATACCTTCTCTTTTTCCGGGAGATCAGAGAGAAAGAGAAAAAGAAAAGGAGGTGGGGGTGGGTATTCTCTATTTTACATCGAGTAAAATAAGAAGCTTAATATAATACTTTAAGTTATGAGACTATCTCTTTTAATAGATTAGTTTTTTGGATTAAGCTCTTTTTTATGCTTTAACAATTAGTGATTTCATTAAGAGTTGAGCCATGATAAGAGCTACTAATAAACTGAGTTAAGGTATAATGTATGGAATACTAGCAAGCTTGAGGCGTCAATGTACGGACATTGGGTGAATGTCATTAGTGTGAAGTCGTTGTAGACATTGACTCTTAAAAGAGATGCAATGTTATGAGTTTTACATTAAGTAGAATAAAAAACTTAATGTAGTATTTAAATCAGGAGACTCTCCTACCTAATAAACTAGTGTTTTGGGTTGGACTTCCTCTCTTGCTTAAGTTATAAAAGTGGACAACGTTGTTACGATTTTCTAATCATGACAATATTGAGAATTTTATGAAGGACAAAACTTAAGTGTAGTTTCTTAGGTGTTTTTGGTGTTGTTCTTCAATCAAAATTGGAGTTTAATCTTGGTAATTTGCACGCATTAAAAATTAATTTACATTTTCTAAGTTTTTTTCTTTTATGAAACTGTCATTACTAATACATTTTGATTGACACGTATTTGGCATTTGAATGTATAATAACTATTGTTTAATAGAAATACCTCTAATTAATAATATTATAAAATCTTCTTTGATATAAACTTGGAAGAGAAGAAATACCCTTAAAAGGTGCGATGAAATGGCAAAATTAACATTGTATGATGGCGTGTACTGTGCACATGCATGGTGCATCATTTTCATTGGAATTAACTATCAATTTAGTCCCTCAAGTATTATCATCTCTTTTATATAGTCTCTAAAGTAAAAAAATTACATAGTCCTTCAAGTATTAAAAATCCATCAATTTAGTTCCCGAGTTAACATTTTTTACCAATGTTGAAGGATCAATATGATAGACTTTTCAATGCTTGGAAGACTACTTATTATGATTTTTAATACTTAAGGAATTACATATATAATTTTCTTATTTTAAGAACAAATTAGGAGAGAGAATAATACTTTAAAAATGAAATTGAAGGCTTATTCATTTTCGTTGTTAATAAACTTCTTCGTTATTCTCAATCTTTCGGTTTTTATGTTTTGAAATGTGTCATGGAATTGTACCAAAAAGAATGTGCTTTGGCGGAATAAAGTGGATTGGAGGATAAATAGGGTTAGTGATAGATCCCCTCTGTTGTTCACCTAGTACAGAGGAAGTACTTTTGTTCACACTAATTGAGAGAAAAAAAAAAAAGAAGAACAACATCGCTATTGCTTCAATTTTCAAGTAGCCAAAGAAATTTTAAATTAGATGCATACACGAACACGTTGTAATTGAACGAAAAACAATAACATCAATTAGATATCCATCAAAGAGTAACATCATATCAGAACGCCAAATTCTTTAGAGAATGATGCGTATGTAAAACTGGGGGCTCTATGCCAAGTCCTTGTAGTAGGATAATGCGTTATCACGTAACATAGTAGATAGAAAGATACCTTTGTCACTATTAAGAGGTTCGCTTCAATGTCTATTCCAATTATTATGATAGAAAAGAGAGAGCCAAGTGAGATAGAAAGTGATGGAACGAAGAAAAGAGGAAACGTATATAAAAAATGAGAGTTGTTATGATACGCTATGAAATTTAAGGGTTTTGATACAGTTGTCTTTTGAATTAATAGTTAAATGAGTTTGGACACATCAAATCAAATGAGAGGAGAAAAAATTTCTTAGTAACAGTACAAAGACCCTTCAATTTTTGAAGATATCATAGAACAGAATTTATCGTAAAAAATTTATTTAAACTGTCGTCTTTTCAGCATTAGTTGTAGTTGTGTAAACCAATCTCCATGGGCTATTGATATACGATTTGTTTAGCCGGCCACAAAGTGTCCTAATATTTGTCACAAGTTGAAAAAATATATCTATGTTGATGTGTCATTTCAAATTGGACCTCAATGGAAATTCGAGGCTTCAAGTCTTGACCCCCATAACATGCCACGTTACTAATGGTCATTTTTTATTGGAAGCATTCGAGTGGGAAGCTACATCCCACACTCTATATATTGGGTGGACGGTTGACAAATGATTACCATGAACCAAAAAAAGCTGTGTGCGCAAGTGCGATGATATATGATAGCAACGGATTGACAAGCATTACGTCCTTTTCATGTGTAAGTGCACGTTCATCCAAACAAACCTGAACCTCCCCAAATTAATAGGCTTTTTGGTTAATGAAATTGGGGAATGGGGGCTAGTGTGGCATTGAAGACGTTGTATTATGAGCGGAGGTCAACTCAATCTTCTCAACAAGACAGTTAGACACTAGTTAACCGCTCATACGACATCGTTGTGGAATGTTGAGTCAAAAGGGACCTCGGCTGACACGGAATGCTAAAATCACGATTCGGAAGCACACTTTGCTGCTGCTACGGATCGCTGCGTGCAACGTCTATGTGCTTAGTAAGTTGGTAGTGCTGTCATTGTGACAAACAATAGCCCTATTCATGTCTCACGACTTGCTAGTACCATTAATAATAAGGACAAAACTTAAGACAATTAAAAGTAAAGTTTCATGTAAATTTTTATTATGTAAATTATCAAGGTAAAATTTTAATTTTGGACTGTCCAACCAAGAATAACAAACAATTGCATCTTTTATGTTTGACGCTTACGGAGTTATGAATTGAGATAAAAGTTAGGCATTGCTAACCAAGTAGCTCTTCTAGTGCACCTAATTCTAAGGATTCAACCATGTGAGTCTTCAACGAATACAATACTCAAAGTCATACCCATTGATTGACCGACCATTTAGCGCGACCATTGCAACCAGTCTATTACATTACATAACTATCATGGGGTCAAAAACTTCTATGGGCTTTTGACCCATCAATCTATACCGAAGAGGTTCTAGACCTTTCTCACATGTGACTAATAAGGTGCAACGGGTATCACCCCTCTTGCCAATGAGGGATGCAGAAATTTTAAATAGTGGAAACAATACTTACATATATAAATTAGTGGGGGCGATACTCAAATTATATATTATTTTTTTAAACTATATTTCAATTTATGGGGGGCAATTTATAACTATACATATATATTATATTAAAAAAATTAAAAATTTAGTGAGAGCAGCTGCCCCCAATCTCTTTAAAGCAGATCTGTCCCTGCCTCTAGCATGTGAGAAAGTACCAACACCCCGGCACTTGAAAAGCGGGAACTATTACAAGGCCGTTAGAGGACTACTCCATAAATAAGTGTGATTATCCGTCGGTCACCTTAGGTTACATTGTACGTGGGCTTGATGAGATTTCTTGCATTCTTAACCAGCTTTGGGACTTCTCAACGATTGTGTTCTCTGGCGTGAACAAATCTTAATTAATAAAATGTACTAAAGGCAAAGAATTATATCTAAGTCCTATCTGAATAATAATTAACGCTGGCTAATTTAAAAAAGATGCAAATTCTTTTTATTTTCGGTATTCAATTTTTCTCAACTACAGCAACAAGTTGATCCGGAGAAAAAATATTGTGGCAAAACATAGCGTACTAGTGAAACCATATTGTAGGTGGGACATTTACCCATGTTTTGTTATCTTGATCCCACCGGTAGAATGAAAAATCGTTGGATACTATGAAGAAGCAAGATTCCTCGCATCTGTGTGTTCTGTCCCATGATTCAGATAAGTACAGGAGGTATTCCTTGGAGGAGAATTCGTTGACTTGTCCAATGCAAGTCACTGGTGGCCAGATATTGCTTTTACCGCGAGGAGGCAGAGGAATCTCGGTTGTATTTAGAGGAGGAATAACCTTTGACACCTCATAAGCCTTGTTGCCCGAACATTTGACGAGGATGCTTTTCTGCTTCTGGGTGTTGTATATAGACATTGTGGCAGCGGTACACATGCACGAATCCAGCAATAATAGCACGATGGCAATTGTTAAGTGGATGCTGTTCTTCATGGTTAGAATTATATTGTTCTGGAAATTTATTTTCCAACGACCACTCTATATTCTGTTCAAGGACCTACACATTAAGTTGTTTTTGTTACACATTTTATCGTTACTTTTTTGTTCCTTAGCCTCTTGGCCCTCCTTTCAATAAAAAAGAAGAAGAAGGAGTTATGACTTATGAGAATACAGAGCGTTGGTGAAGTGTGTTAATGATAATTTGCTAGTAACGTGCGTTAGATGGAAACGCGTCAAATAAAACCCCATAAAACGACCAAATATAATCAAACCGTTATATTACTTAATTACATTTTTGTCTCTCTGTCACGATGAATAAGTGATTTTGATTTTTGGATAAAACATTTTTTTAGAATATGTTTGAGACTGCTTAGAAAATTAAATTATTTCAATAATCAATTATATGTATAATCGATTATTATTATAACCTATTATAATTAGAATTGGTTTTTATATGGATAAGTTTGTTGAAAAACGATTTTAAGATAATTAGTCTCTTTAAATTTAATATATTTTTTGTTCCTACATTTATCAAAAGTGATGTAGTTTTAATCTGTCATTATGAACTAAAAACATGTGTTATTGTATAAATTTTTATAAAGAATAAAGCTAACATTTTAAAATGCTTTGAGAAAAAAAAACATTTTACCTTATTTTTTAATAATTTTTTATTCAAATTTAGTCCTTCAGTTTTAATTATTATAATAAATTCTTTCATCACTTTCTCTTTTAATTAGGATTTTAAGATGTATTTGAGATACAAAATAATTAAAGAGTTTAATGGTTATGCATTATCAGTGTAAAAAGTTTTATACTGTCAACTAATCAAAAATTACTGTTGATATTACTTTTAAAATATTTATTATAAAAATCAACAAATTTACAATAAATGGTAGTTTGTGATTGGATGACAATATAAAACTATTTTACACTGTCAGTGCATGACCTGTTTTCTCATAATTAAAAGGGATAGAAGTTAAAAGTTTGATTAAATTTAAAAGATTATGCATGGTGTGAATTAAAGTTTCGACGACGGTAAGGATTATGATTTTTTTATTTTGGGTAAAATATGAATTTTTGATTTAGTAGATTTTGAGCAGGATTTTAATTGGTTTAACCGGTTTAATTTATGAAGATTTGGAGAGAAAAAAAAAATTGAGATAGAAAACTTTTGATTAAAAAGAATTGATTATGACAATTGATAAAATTTCAAAACTTAGTTGTAATAATTAAAAAATTAAGAGTTTAAATTCAAGTAAAAAGTTACTGAAAGATCAAAATCGAACATTAATTATAATAAACAAAAAGTACAATCGAGTCTATAAAAACAAAATTGGGCCTCTATTATTTCCGAAAGAGTGGTCCAGGTTTGAGGAAGGGCCGAACCCAGTCAAAAGCATTCATAGAAACAGTGTTGCGCTTGAGGCTCGTAGTTTGGACTTTCAGCCTCAATTGTTGGATCGCTTAATGACCAAAAAGATATTTTTTTGATCACTTCATTTCTAAATTATTGACCTAGTTCGTGTTTGTTAAGGTGTTGAGAAATGCTAATATTTTTTTAACGCACTTTTTTGAATACTCTCTTTATTATTGGCTAAATTTATTAAAAATTACAAAATTTTGTAGGTTTCACTTATGTAATAAATCTCACTCACAATTTTGTAATTTTTAATAAATTTTAACCAATAATGAAAAGTGTGCTAAAAGAAATGTATTAGAAATTGTGTTACTAGCACTCCTCAAAGGTGTTTGGACACCCATTCCACACGAGAAAGAAACCAAATGTGATATGAGATATGTGATGGATTTACGTTGAACGAAAATCCAATATTTTTACAAACAAACCCTTAGTTGTAAACTGAGCCTAGGGCTAGCCCTAAACATAGTCAAGAGGTGAGACGGCCCATGGCTAGGAGGGGCCCAAAGAGTTAAAAAAAAAAGTTATATATTTGTATGATAATTTTTTTCTATATTATTTTATGTTATTTTTATAAATAAATTGAAATTACTATCTCTTATCATATCCCCTTTTTTATATGTAAATGAAAATGTGACATGTGATTATAAAGAACTATTCTCTTAATAGTTAGTTTTTTTTTTTTTATGGTGTATTACATTCTTAAGTTCATGTCGGTTGAATTTCTAACTCATTGTGACAAATGAACATGTAGTGGGTATACTATATAATAATGTGTAAACTTAAAGTTTTTGTTTTTCCAACAATTAAAAAAACGCAAACTAAAATTCAAATTATAAAGGAAACGCATTATACACATTAATTCAAAATCCCTAACTTGGATAATAAAGCCCTCACTCTCTTAATTAGAGATTTTTAACAACTTTTCTTATTTCTTTGAAAGGTGCTTTTCACACACATTCTCTATAATTAGGCAAAAAATATCTTTTTCAATCATCTCAAACTACCCTCCATTTATCTTTAATATATACGTGTGTGCGTGTATTCATTTTAATTTAAAAATAACATTATATCATAATTTAAATTATTTATCATAAATCTAAAATATAATTTATATATTTAAAAATATTTATTTATTATAAAATTTAATAATAATATAATTTAAAATTTTTAAAATGTTTATTTATTATGAATTATAATATAAAAATAAATATTTTACTTGTGTAATGCACAAGCTAAAATACTAGATAAAACTAAAAGTAATATATCAATAAAGAGCAAAAATACATGTAAGATTTAATTTAAGAAAATAATATTTTGTCGATGATAGACAATAATATAGAAATAAATTGAACAAAAAATGTGATGCATCTTTTTGAGATTTGTTAAAATTATTTTACTTTTTTAATGAAATAAAATATATCATTTTTAATTAAATTTTATGTCTATTTTTTAATGTAATATATGTTTATATTTTTGAATATTTACATATAAAGGACCCTTATTTATTAATTTGCCTAGAACCTATAAAATATCAAGATCAGCCCTGACTAAGCTAAAACAAAGTTCAGAAGTATGTAAATAAAAATAGATCACAGAGAACTACTATAACAGAAAATGTTTATGATATATATATCATACATGCATATATCCACATATATATTGAGTCTCAAGAGTACCATTATATAGTACATACTAAATTTCTTCAGTATACCATCTTAATATAGTATAATTTACTAGGGTATAGCTAAAAGAGCTTGTGATTGCTTCTCATAGCGGAAACCATTTGCCATGGAGTCATCAGCAGACCACACAAAGATACCATGAAGTTTTTGCTCACTCTTTAGCGTATGGCATGCCGTGAAGAACCCACCATCCGGGGACAACCCACCACTCCCATCACTAATGAAGCTCACCAACACCTTCCCACCGTTGTAATTTGAACTTTGTGTATTGAAGTAATCGATAAATTGGTCCACGTTGGTGCCTTTATCATACGCATAAAATTGGAAGTTAACGTAATCTATGAGGTTCCCATAACTCTTCCACAAGGCCAAGTAGTGGCTTTGAACTTGGTTGTCATCAAATGGGGCAATAGAAGCAAATTTGATGACCCCATTAGATTTTAGAGTTTTGATTAGCCTCCCAACACACTCAGTGAAGGTGTCAGGGTCTGCCTTGAAATGCTCGTAGTCAATGTCGATTCCGTCTAAATTATACTCTTTGATTATGCTTGTGAGTGAAGAAACCGCATTGGAAACCCACGAATCAATTGAAGATGGGTTGAAGAAAGCATAGCCACCTCCAACGCTATCCCCTCCAAGGCTAAGGGCTACTTTGACATTTGAATTCTTGCTCTTGATGGCGGAAACTTGGGTGGGGCTAAGGTTGTTGGTGTCCCAAAATATGTTGAACTTTCCGTTGGTGGGAGAAGGGGAAGACGACGTGTCATAGTCAATGGCGAAGGAGAGAATGAAGTGGAATTGGACACTTGGGTTGATAGGGACATCTGAGAATTTAACGTTGTTGAACTCGGCTCCAATGTATTCTCGGAATAAGTTTGGGCTTGAGGAAGGGGTTGCTCTTGCATGGGTTGATGTGAGTAAAATGAAGACGAAGAAGAGAGGTTTAAGAGTGAAAGTGGTAAGACAAAGCTTGGGAGAGGGAAATTCCATTGTCATGCCACTAAGAAAAGCTTGAGTTCAAAGGTTGTTATTGTGCTATGTAATATGCTTGGTGTTAATGATGATGCACTGCTTTGATAGGCTTATATAGTAATGGATGAGTATGAATATAGAGGGTGGAAGATGAAGTGCAACAATATAAAATTAAATTGCATGCATGCCGTTCCCATATGGTCGCCCTTCATTTATTGAATAATTGATTTCAAAAGCGTCAAATTGAACTACTTTAGTTGGCTTTGGTTGAAGCTAGTTTTGTTGTTTTTGCCAGTAGAAGACCGCGCCATTCACGGCCAATCGCCTCCCAATATTTTATTTTCCTACCATCATTCTTTTCAGTTGTGATCATTCAAATTAAAGTGTGTCCATACTTCATAGTATCCTACATAACAATTACAGAAAAGTAACCTTAAAAAAAAAATTATAGAAAAGTATAAATCTATTATATAATAATGTATTATATTGTTTTTACGTAAAGTATGTTAAATGACATTGACTTTAACAATTAAAATTTCAATAAAATCACACCTTGTGCATACACGCACACACAAATCTAATTAAATATCTGTACCGAAAAAGATTCAATTTAGTTTGAGTGGGTTTATATCTATAGCCAACTAAAATGTAAAATGTGACATGATTATTTGATACATGTAACTTTTAGTAAATCCACACATCTAGTACTTTTTTATAACTGATAAGTATTATCAATTTAATCAAGTGATATTATCAAATTTTAAATAATTTAGATATTTGTAGATATGTAATCTAATAATAGGAATTTATTTATACTTTTTAAATAGAATGTTAAAGGTTAAAATAATCAAAGTGGTGAAATGCAATATCAATAAAATTTTCAGTTGAATAAAAATTTGTAGATATAATTTATTCCATGAAAATGTTCAATCCATGCGATTTATTAAAAAGAAAAAAAACTGAAAGGGTAAGTTTGTCAAAATTTACATATAGTGTTATTGGATTATGTCCAATCCCATAAAAAAAAAATTCAAAGCAAATTACATTTTTTAACTTTTAAAAAAAATATACTTATAAGATAAATTAATTTCTAAAATATTTGGTTCTAAATAAATTCTACGAGATAACATAAAGTAAATCTGAATTCAGTTTCTTAATTAACGTGAACTTTTATTTTACAAAGTAAAAGAGATTGATTTTAATTTAATATGTATTAAGAAGTTGTTATTATAACTAGCAAGTATATTGTGTATTGAATAGATATTTTTAATTTAAAACATTTTAAGAAATGAAAAATAATTAATTGAAGGGTAAAAGAGTTGATATTTGAGACAAAAAATATAAAAATAAAAATTTAAAAGTAGTTAAACTTAAATTTGAGAAAAAAATCTTAATATTAACATAAAAGATGTATTACAAGAAATTAAAAATAATTGATAATTTGAAAAAATAAAATAAGTATTAAATAATGGTAAAGAGATGTATCATAAGAAGCAGTCAATGAAAAAGAAAGTACAATAAGAAATATCTTCATGTCTGAGAATAAATAAAAAAACTAATTTATAATATAAGGATAGTGTTCGCACAACGAACTGCAAGGGAGCTCCGGCCTGACAAATTTAGTCTTTAGCAGGCTGCGTACTGCAGTGACGAAAAAGCGGTGGCCACCTATAAATACTCTGATGCTCAAGTTAGTGACAGTGATGGAAAGGCAGTAACCACTTGCAAACATTTCGACGCTTAAGTCAGTGAGAAAATGAGACAAGTGTAAGAAAACGATGGGATCTGAATCATATCTAGGGTGCTAGGCCCTTATATAATGTTACAAAATAGAGAACCTGATGTTTTTGGTTTGGTCGGGAGTACACGGCAATCCTTAAGTTAATTTATCTTGGAAGGCAAAGTGTCTCAATCAATCCTAAATTGACCGCCTCTTTCAATAAGAAATCCTTTTTCTGGGCAATGAAGTTACTTGAGAATGTACCAAAATAAAAGTCTGATTGGCGCTGAATGCTGATAGAGGCGGGGATGAATCAGTGTCAAGTGTCATCCGAGTATCAATAAAATAAAATGAAGAAAATGGGCCTACCTTTATGGCTTAAAAGTTAAAACACAACCCAATCCAATTATTGTTTTCCTTTCCGAGCCCAACGGTCTCTATTAATCAGCTATCTTAAGAGATAAGAATTGTAGACCAACAAACAAAAAAAAAGGTGCTACCCGTAGACTTAAAAAGAAAAACGAAAGAAGAAGAATGATGCTACCCAATCTTACGGTACCAAGGACAAAGGTGAAGTTCACCTTTGAGTTGCTGACATGTGTTACTTGTGACAAAGGGGAGGTTTGTTTCTCCGAATCTAGTAATTTTGGGTTTGACTCTAAAAAATGTGAGTTGGAAGAGCCGAATCCTTTGTATGTACTCATGAGGCTTAATGCTTCTCTATGCACTAATATATATATATATATATATATATGGAATTTGCTAATGTATACTCACTTAATTTTTAGTTAGAATATGTTAGCAAGTTATAACTAAAGATTACCTTAAAATATACCTACGGTATAGCTTGTTAACGTATTTTAACTAAAAAAACAAGTGAGTATATATTAGCAAATGTTTGTAAAATTTGTTAATGTACATTCACTTATTTTTTAGTTGGAGTAATTAGCAAATTATAACCAGGATTATCGTAAAATATACTAATGGTTTAACTTGTAAACGTATTGCAATTAAAAAATAAGTGGGAATACGTTAACAAATGTCGCCACCATCATCGCTGTCATCACCTCTACCACCACCACGGTTGCCACACCCCAACCGTCACCACCACATGTGGTGGCGATGGTGGGGGGGGGGGACGATGGTGGTAGGGGCAGTAATAGTGGTGACAACAATATTAATGGTCTCACGAGAGGTGTTTTTAATAGATTTTAATCTTAGCAGTCTATTATTTTTAATCTTGACTTAAGGGTTGTTATTAGTTGTTGTTGTTATTAGTTGTTCTCACATAAGTAAGTGTTCTCATGGGAGTCGCTCCCTATATATACTAGATTTTAAATCAGTGCGTTGCATAGGTTTGTTTAAATTATATTTTTTTACTTATATTTATATTATTATTTTAAAAATATATGTAAATAAATAAAATTATCAATTTTTAAAATATTTAATAGTAAATTAAGTATAATTACTTTAAAACTGAGAAAGATGATAAATTGTATTTTTAATTGAATAGATGTTGTGTTCAAAAATATTAAGCCTATTAAAATTTATTATGATTTGTTCTTTATTCAATTAATGATAGTGCTATAATATCTATATGAAATGAATAAATTCAAAGTGAAAATAAGCATAATACATATGAATATATAAATATTTAAATTTGAGTGTTCATTTTTAATATTATGGATATTATGTTAAAACGTACTTGATTTTTGTGTATTTATAATTAATAATATTAAATATATTTATTATAAAAATTAAAAATGAAAATTTGTTGAAATAGTATGATTCTTTTAAATATATATTTGTTAATTATTTTAAAATGATACTTTTAATTATTTAGAAGATATTAATTTTAATTATGTGATATTGTTAAAATTTTGAGTTGGTTAACTTAAATACGAGATAAATTGAACACTCCCAATCAGTACAATGAAATTTGTCTATTATTATTGTTGTTGTTCTTTGTTATTTAATTTTAATTTCATTATTTGCTAATTTTTAAAATTATTTATCTATAAAGATTATTATGTTTTAGACTTTATATCTTGTAATTTAACTATTATAAGGATTATTTATATATAAGAATTATTTGTGTTACTAATTTTTTAATATTATTACATATTACTTTTTTATATTGTTATAATTTTTTCCTCATTCTAAGTGAATTCAAAAAGAGAATGTTGTTAATAATGATTACTACACTATTATTACATACTCTACAACTGTTTTATATTTATGATTCTTTAAGGTATGAATTTATAAGAATAAAAAATCATAATAACTTATAGTTGACCGTTATGAAAGAAATCTATTATTATATTTAATGATTATTATTTTCTTATTTGTATATTAATTATATATTAAATTTAATCAACGTTGTAAATTATGTACTATTTAATTGATCAATTTAATATATTATTTAACATAACTTACCTAAAATAAACATGTGAGACTTTTGCATCAATTTACTTATCATTTTTCAAAATGTTATATATATGTGAGGGGAAAATTATGAAATGCAATTAAGTGAACCTACTACTACTATTATGATCATTATATTATTATCATCATCATCATCATCATTATTATTATTATTATTATTATTAAGATTTCAATTTATAAAAATAAAAAATTATAATGTTAAAATTGACCCTTATGAATTTAAAAAGACTATATTTATGATGATGATGATTATTATTATTAACTTTTAATTATTAAAATTGTGTAATAATTATCATTAATGTAATTAATTTAATTCTTTATTAAAAGTAAACCTTAGAGAGAGAGAGAGAGATTAGTCTATAATTAATTTATTTTATGAAAATAATTTATTTTTAATATCATAATTTATTTGAAACAATTAATAAACATTGAAGTAAATAATAAACTATATAAATAATATGTATAAAAATTTAATTAGGCAATTGAATTAAGTAGAAAAAATAAAAATAATTAATGAGATAATTTAACTATATAAAATTCATTAAATTGTGTTAAGTGAATTACATAAAAAATATAATAAAGAAGAGAAATTAATGAATAAGAAGAAATGTTGTAACAATAATATGCTTCCCTTTATATCTTGTTAAAAAAAATTATGACTTAAATATAATAATCAAACATAAAATAACATAAAATATAATATTAAAGAGAAAAATATAAAAAATATATGAAAAGCTTGAACAATAATCATCAAACATAAAATAACATAACAATAAAATGAGAAAAGAAATGCACAAAGATGATACATGTAAAAAGAACAAAAGAAAAAGAAACACAGAGTAAGATGATATAGCCAATATTGGTTTTTAATCCCCACTTTCCATCCATCACCAAATTCATTAGATGATACATTGCTGTAAGGACTTTCTTTTCTTATTTCCACAAAAAGTGTTATTGCTGCCAAAAAAGAAAGGTAAACAAATGAAAATACAAAGAACAAAGAAATACACCTGCTAGTTTATCCTAAACCTCAATGGAAGAATATATAAGAGAGAATAAATGCACGGCGATGATTCAAGCATTTATTTAGTTTTACAAAACTGAATCAGAGAATTAATTAGACTTGAAAACAATACATTGAGCTTTACCAAAAACTAATAATTATCCATTAGAGGAAAAAAGGTGATCTTTCAGTTTATTTTGTAACTTTAAATTTTAAAAACCATCCACTAAAAATAGTTTTTTTTTACAATTTTAATTTAATATAAAGTTTGAAAGACTAATATAACTATATTAAATGCAAAAATTTAAAATGACTTATATATATCTAATTTAGGTAGAAAAAATTACTCTAACAACCTTTCTTTATATATATATAGAAAAAGATTATATTAATTCTTATGCTCAAATGTATTTTTTTTAATTGATTGCTTTAAACCATGTACTATGAATAATAATTAAAAATAAAAGATTTAATACATGCATAGTTAAATTTAAAATAATTAATTATAATTTATTTTAAATAATAATTATGGATAGAAATTAAGAAACAAATTCTTATATATGAGTCTATTTTATTTTTATTTTGGTTACTTTATAATATATTTTACAAGCAATAATAATTAAAAAGGATTTTTTTAGATATTTAGTAATATATTCACAATTTTCTCTTTTAAATAATATTTTATAAACTAATTTTTTAAATAATAATATATATGAGAAATTTTAAAGTATATATATCTATATTAAATTTAAAAATAATTACTTTTTATTTCATCACAAATTTTTAAATATATAAATATAACAATAAATACTATTTAATAGCATTAAATATCATATTATTGTTTCATGTTTCTTTCCAAAAAAAAAAGAGTGTATAACTCCATTCTCCACAATCTACTTATACTTAAATTGCTTCCCTCTCAACTTTGCAGGACCTAGATTATTCGTCATTTATTTTAGTGGTCATTGTCGATTATCTTCATCCAGATATGCTTTGGTGTTAGGATTCATTAGCCACCCCTGAAAGCAAAATCAGACCAATATCTGATTTTTTACTTTGCTTGTAGAGTATCCACATGTACCTCATAGCATGTCTACTTTTTCCACATGGCACTTCATCTATGGCAATTTTCGAATAAGTGCATAAATAACCATCATGTCGTAACTAATCCTCTCCCTCCCACCTGATCATCCATAGAGTCTCCGTAATTTAGTCAGAGAATAATGGAAAAATGAAAGGTTACAGTTTTTTGATTTTACAACTTAACAACCTTGCGTAACTAGGGAGACAGCATTGGCTTTCTTATTAGTTGCAACCTTTTGGGGAGTAAAATAAAATAAAAAATTGTTCCTTGCTCTACAAAGTCGTCTTGGCAAAAAGGCAAGTGGTAGTAGGAGAGCATATTTTCAAAGCAGAAAAAGAATCAGGATTCAGAACCGCGTCATGTGTGAATGTCAGAGAACAGGGGTCATCTGTTGAGAAAAATATAAGAGGAGCGAAGTGAAGCATACGTAGCATTAATATTCAACTATAAACGAGGGAGTTTGTTACAAGTGATAGTTGTTGAAAGGAGTTTAGTTTACACAACTATGGCAACTCTAGGTGGACTGATGATGTCGTACATTTTCAACAACTGAGATTTTACATAATCTTTTAGATTCTTTTGTCACTTGCATTATTTTTTGTGACATAATGTAATATAAAGTGTTAGGAATGAGAGCATTCAAAATTTTATAAGAAATGTTATAAAAATAAAATAAAATTATAAGAAATTAAATTTATAAGAGCAATAAAAAAAAAAAACTACTTTAATGATCTACATCTTCGCCCTTTTCTCATTGAAATTGGTAGGATTAATTTCAACTCATTTTTATTCATAAATAATTAGAATTAGAAAATTAATAGGAGTATTATTTTTATTTGATTTCTTATTTTTAAAAAATGTAAGTAAAAATAATATTTTTATAAGATAGATGTGAAGAGAATACACAAGGAATAGAGATAACAATTTTATCTATACCCCCATGGGTACATTTAAAAAATATCCACAATGAATACAGTAAATATTCACTCAATAGAAATAGAATTAAGGGTAAGTATTTATCAACCCACCCCCACGCCTACGGTCTTTTCCTGTGGCCCCCAACTCCCCAAGCTTCTAGTCATTTCCTCTGCCTCCCCCCCCCCCCCCCCCCCAAAAACCTCGTTTCCTTCCCCACCCTTCTCCTCTCCCCCCAAGCTTCTGGTCTGTTCCTTCCCCACCTGTCTCCTCCTCTCCCCCCACCCCAACCTCCATGCAAATCATCTTCCCCACCCCCAACCCCTATGCGAATCAGGTCCCTCTACCCTAACTCCTATGTGTCTCCTCTGCCCCCACCCCTAACCTCGTCGCATTGATCTACCCCCCCCACCCCCACCCCCCAACCACATCGTGCTTTTCTCCCCCCACCCCCAAAGTTGTCGCATCTCCTCTCCCCCCACCTCCTCCACCCTTTCACCTCAACCCGCCCCTCTTTCCCCAACACCCCTCATTGTCCATTTTGAAGCTTTCTGCTTCTCAACAACTACCTGGCGCGCATCCACCCCCTTTGTCAGGGCCCATTGCTGCGCCTTCGATCTACAACCACTGACTCAGCCGCGCCTTCAACGACCTCCCCCCGCCTCCGATCTACCACCGTTGTGACTCGCCGTTGGAGCCTCTCATCACCGGCTTGTAGCTTGATTGTTGTTTCTTAAATTTTGTTATTTTTTTTCTTAACCGAGATCTATTCTTCTGTTTGGTTTGGCACTAAAATTGGTTATGTAATTTTGTTGTTGGGTCTTGATTTTTTGTTCTGGAATTTATTTCTTTTCTTCATTGTTCTTTGCTTCGTCTTCTTTTTCGTCTGTCTTCATATCGTTTTTTTCCTTATTTTTCTCACAAATATTGAGATAGTTGTTAATGAAAAAAATAATTTTTTAATTATAAGAAGAGTTGCCTATACAAGATATGTTGCTTCAATTTAAGCAACTCTTGTTGCCACGTAAGTTCTCTCCAACGCTCCAAAAAATTTAAGAAATGGTTTCATAATTTTAAGCAACTGGGAAGGAACCGTGGTAAAGTTGCTCTTAGTATTTTAGTTTGTACATTACAAAAGATAAATATTATTTGTATATAATTATAATTCATTATATAAGTATTATTACATTTATAAATTGTATTATAATTAAAATTTACAATAAATAAATATTTTTAAATATATAAACTATATTTTGAATTTATATATAATAAATAATTTAAATTATAATATAAAGATAAAAAAGGTAGTTTAAAAATATCAAAAATTAAAACATGACACATGCCTTTTACTTTTATTAAGCCATTTTTACTATATATTTACACTCAATTTTATGGTTTTAATAAAATAATGCATAAAAACATAAAATAAATAAAATATAAAGATTTTTTAAAGTAAGAATAATGTGAAAATTAAAAAGTTATAATTCATTCTGTTCTGTCTCGTTTTTAAGAAATGAAATGAAATTTCGTTATAAAATATTCAGACAATGGAATAATATTTTTAATTCATTTCATTTCATACCAGTTTGCTCTATTATATTTTGATTCACTTCATTCCATTATCTATCATCAATCCAAACATAAGAACCATAGTGTGCGAGATTGCAAGAGAAGAAAAGACAATAAGAGTTATCATTTATCAATATGAAATGAAACAAGTAACCAGTGGGTTGGGCTAGCTTAACTATAAAGTACTAAGCAATAATTTAAAACTTCTTCTACACGTTTACAATGTTCGAGCCGGGGCTGAGTAATCTAAAGATCAACTTGAACATGTCCTACTTGAAGTTGATTAGCAACACAGATAGTCTTTTTGTCCCTTTTCTTTTGTGGGAGATGGTTCAACCTGACCTGAATCTATCTGGCTAGGATGGATCACCGAATTGGGTCAAATCCTACATACCCCCTACTCCTTATTCATTGGATACTCTATAACCTTCTTGCCTCTCTAGTAGAACAAACATAGAGAAGATAGAAGAGAGAGAACTTAAAGTTAGAATAATAATAAAAAAGAGATAAAGAGGCTAGAATTGGGCATATAGGCCAAGGCCCGTGGGCCACTCGTGTAGTCCACAGCCCATGCAAGCTACGGTCCTAAAAAATATGGTCCATTTAAGAGTGTGGGCTTTTCAACCTGGACCGTTTAAACTGTGGTTTAAGTAGATTTATTCGCAGGCTTACGGCCCTACTCGCGGGCTTTCAATGAGTCCTTTAAGAAAAAAAAAATAGATTTACTTAGACACTTAGTTACTTTTACTTCAGATTTTGTAAGACACTAAGACTTAACTTAGGGTTCCTTTCCTTCTCCTTCTTCATTCTCGTTGAGGACAAGAGAACCCACATGACCCCAGTTCTTCACTGTTGGCCACCGCTCGACCTGCACCATTAGCCAGTTCACTGCGTGACCCCAACAACGTTCGCCAGTTCACTGTGCGACCTGTGACGCTACCTAATACCCACGACCTCCGTCACGTGACCCAAGAGGCCACAACCTCTGTGACGTGACGTGACCCACGAGGCCATGACCTTTGGCTTCCGTTCACCAACCATCGCGACCACTGACTTGCGACGTTCCCAAGCAGATCTTGGAACTAGACCTTCGTGCAACCACCACGACTTGTGACTTGCGACCTCTGTGACACGACCTCCGCAACCCGCTACCTGCGACCTTTGACCTTTGAGACTTCCACGATCTGCGAGCTCCAACCTCTACGACCTGCGATCTTGCACGTCCAGCCTCCTTCTCACGACCAGTGTTTGTCCACAGCAACAGCAAGTCAACTTAGACGATCTTCAATCCTGAATCCTCACCTTGAAAGTAATTGTTTTATCTAACAACCTCTATTTTATTTCACGAGGCCGTGCATTGGCCCATTAGCTCGCAAGCTATGCAAGGCGGACGCAGGCTTCAAAATTCAGGACTGTTTATCTTGAAGGCGGGCCTAACTCAACCCATTTATTTTATGGGTTTTTGTGGGCCGGGCTTAAACGGGCGGGTTGACCCATATACCCATATCTAAAAGAGGCTAGAGAATTGGAGAGAGATATTGCATGAGTGGATTGTAGCCTACTCTTTATTATCAAATGGGATAAGTTAAGCCTACCCGGGGCCTTTACCTATCAAGTAACAACCAACAGTAAACAGTATCAGAGAGACAGAGAGAGCACGTTAGTGTTAGTGTTACTGCTGTGTTAAGTGGTCCGGTTTCAGATTTTTTTTTTTTTTGAAAAAGATCTTTTACTACTGCTTGTTTGTAACGGTCGCGTGATGCGAGAAACGTCCCAGGTTCGACGCCGTTATCCTCGCCCATTACTTTTCAATTGCCGTCCCACTATTTTCAAACGTCTCTCGCAACTCATCAAAACCATAACGGTAACGCCTTCTTCAATTTCCATTTCTTCTCTATTTCCATTCTCTCTCTCTCTCTGTCTTACCTTTTCTTCCAGCTTCCATAACAGAGACACAACTCCCTCTCTCACTCCACACTCTCTCTCACTCACATATTATATTATTAACCACTAAATAAGTAAATTATCTCTCTGGAATCAAGTTTCTGACACCGCAAAATTCCATCTGAATAAAACACCGTAACTAACCACATTCCAAGTTAACGATTATTTTTTTCTTTCCTTTTTCACCGTAAGTTCGGATTTCAATCCCATAGTTCTTCATTCTCCAACCACACATTCCGCTATTATCATTGGTTCGGATTTCAATTCCAAGTGTTTAGGATTGTTCAGTGCAATGGAGGCTCAGCAGAGAAGAGGAGGATTGGTGCCGTTATCGCCGGCGCGCTCCAGCGACAAACCGGCGCGAGATCTGCGATCTGCGGATTCTAATTCGAGTGGTAACAGCAAGTTCGATAAGGACAAAGGCGTCAATGTGCAAGTCCTCGTTCGTTGCAGGTCACTGAGTCGAACTCCGAGTTTCACTGCACTGAGTTCGGTTTGTTCGCGACTCGCCGAAATTCTCTGATCGCGTTTTTTGTTTTTGTTTAGGCCGTTGAATGAAGATGAAGCGAGGTTGCATACGCCGATCGTGATTTCGTGTAACGAAGGTAGAAGAGAGGTTTCGGCTGTGCAGAATATAGCAAACAAACAGATCGATAGAACCTTCGCATTTGATAAGGTCTTTTCGTGTTTTGCTTTCTTATATGATGATCTTTTTTGGTGATGTAAAATTTGGGGAATTATTATTATTTTCATTGTTTGAAGTGAATTACTCTGTGGATTTTAAGAATTCTGCATTCAGATGAAAATATTAGTATTCTTCAACTGAATATGAAATGATCACTCACTTGCCTCATTCTGTATCATACATAATCAAAATAACAAACTAGTACTCGTTTTTCTGTTATTTTTTTGTGAATTCTGCACTTGCCATCGTGCATTCATTGGGATTTATGGTTGTTATGGAATAGGTTTTTGGTCCTAGTTCCAAGCAGAAAGAACTGTATGAGCAGGCGGTGTCTCCTATTGTGAATGAAGTGCTTGAAGGCTATAATTGCACCATTTTTGCGTATGGTCAAACAGGGACAGGGAAGACATACACAATGGAAGGAGGTGCAAGGAAGAAGGTTGTTATTTTTGGCCCGCATTGCTCTTTATAGTATTTCTTGTTGCTTTGAGCTGAATCTGTTCCTTTCTGCGTGTTTTTGGTTATGTAGAATGGAGAGTTTCCAAGTGATGCTGGTGTCATCCCAAGAGCTGTGAAACAGATTTTTGATATATTAGAAGCTCAGAACGCCGAGTATAGCATGAAAGTAACTTTTCTAGAGCTTTACAATGAGGAGATAACAGATCTTTTGGCCCCTGAGGAGACTTTAAAATTTGTGGATGACAAATCTAAGAAACCTATAGCTCTTATGGAGGATGGAAAGGGGGGTGTTTTTGTCAGAGGTTTAGAAGAAGAGATGGTTTGCACTGCAAATGAAATTTATAAGATATTGGAAAAGGGTTCTGCGAAAAGGCGAACAGCTGAGACTCTTCTTAACAAACAAAGCAGTCGTTCCCACTCCATATTTTCTATCACTATTCACATTAAGGAGTGTACTCCAGAGGGTGAAGAAATGATTAAATGTGGGAAGCTAAATCTTGTGGACCTCGCAGGGTCTGAGAATATTTCACGTTCTGGTGCAAGAGAGGTATCAAATGATTATGGTGTTTATTTTGGGCGGTGTGCATTCAAATGATATAATTTTGAACAGTATGACAGCCTGTTTGTTTTGTGAGAGTATTGATATTAAAAAAAATGCCCCTTGACTACATAAAATTCCAATTACCCCTTGTCTATTTAGTCATCTTCAGTTCTGGCATTATATTTATCTCACTCTGATTTGTTATTCAGCATTTTTTTGAAAAGAGTAAAATGTTATAGCTTTTTTGAGCTTCATTTGTTAGAAAATGCTCGCAGGGTAGAGCAAGGGAAGCTGGGGAGATAAATAAAAGCTTGCTTACACTAGGTCGAGTGATTAATGCTCTAGTAGAGCATTCAGGTCATGTTCCTTATAGGTATGAATGGCTGCTGTTCTTCTGGTTATTTCTCGTAGGCATCTTTTGATTCTATTTTCAAACCTAGAGAAAAATGCTTTTGTATCATTAAGATGTCCCATTATATCAGGGATAGCAAATTAACAAGACTGTTAAGGGATTCCTTGGGCGGTAAAACCAAGACATGCATCGTTGCTACGATATCACCTTCTATTCACTGTCTCGAAGAAACTCTTAGTACCTTGGATTATGCACACCGTGCCAAAAATATCAAGAACAAACCAGAGGTGACTTTCATAGTTCCTACTTTTTTTGTCAACCTTACCATGCTTTTTTTCTCATCACAGATCCGCAGTGCAACATATCTAACAGTTTGGAGTTCAATACTTTGTTAGATCAATCAGAAGATGGTGAAATCTGCACTCATTAAGGATCTGTATTCTGAAGTTGACAGACTGAAGCAAGGTTGTTCACTGTTTACACATTAAAATAGTTTCTGTTAGTCACTTCTCATTCTCCCTCTGTCAGTGCTGAAATGTTGAATTTTTTTATATATGTGGTTTGCAGAGTTGTATGCTGCAAGGGAGAAGAATGGAATTTATATACCGCGTGATCGTTATCTTCATGAAGAAGCGGAGAAGAAGGTTTCTCTAACTGTATCTTAATATGAATTGGGAACACAGTTATGCTTTTGAGACATTGCTATTGCTAAATCTGTATGTTCTATAGGCCATGGTTGAAAAGATAGAACGCATGGAACTAGAAGCAGAGTCTAAGGATAAGGTATTTTCCATCGTAAATTATTCCAATATAGTTATAATCACTTGGATATTGTAATACATCCCATAACTTGTGAGCAGCAATTGGTGGAACTTCAAGAACTCAATAATTGTCAGCAACTTTTGACTGTCGAGTTAAGTGATAAACTTGAAAAAACTGAGGTAAAAGAAAGTTCATAAGAGGTGGCTTTACCCAACTGATTTTTCTTTATTTTGAACTTCTGATCTGGTTCAAGAGTTAAATTTACTTATGGCGTATGCTATCTCAGAAAAGTCTTGAAGAAACTGAGCAGTCATTATTTGATCTTGAGGAAAAGCACACACAAGCAAATGCAACAATTAAGGAAAAGGAATTTCTAATATTGAATCTACTGAAATCTGGTTAGTGAAGTGTAATTATACCATTTATTCTGTATCAACGAGCTTTCTGTTTGGGTATACCTTTTACCATACCTTTTTTTGGGTTGGTTGTTCAAAATCATTTCTCTCATCATTCCAATGTAGTATGCAGTAGTTGTGTCTTGTATGATTTTTCTTTGATCTTGCTTCTTCCAGAAAAAGCACTTGTGGAGCATGCAATTGAGCTACGAGCTGATCTTGAGAATGCTGCATCCGATGTGTCAAACCTGTTTTCTAAAATTGGTGAGCATCATTTTTCAACTGGTTTTTCTTGTGGGTGTCAATTAGAGGGAATAATTTGACATCACATAAATTGTTTTTTTAAACCTTAGAACGGAAGGATAAAATTGAAGAAGGAAATAGAATACTTATCCAGAAATTCCAGTCTCAGTTAGCTCAACAGCTAGAAGATTTGCACAAGATGGTTGCAGCATCTGCAAAGCAACAAGAGCAGCAACTGAAGGAAATGGAAGAAGATATGCACTCTTTTGTATCAACAAAGGCAGAGGTGGGTTTCCATAGGATGCAATCATGCTTGTTATTTATATTATATCAGATTAACAAATTTGTTTTGGTATGCCTCTGTTAGGCTATTGAAAATCTTAGAGTGCGGGTAGGAAACTTAACGAACATATATGGTTCTGGCATTAAAGCTTTGGACAATTTAGCTGAGGAGCTTAAAGGAAATAATCAGTTAACTTTTGAAGAGTTGAATTCTGAAGTAGCCAAGCATTCATCTGCCTTGGAGGATGTAAGGGTGTCTCTTCCACATTATAAATTGATTCTACTTGAGCTTTCTTGGTGTGTTTAATTTAATTTTTGTGCTTCAGCTTTTTAAAGGAATTGCATTAGAAGCTGATTCATTACTAAATGATCTTCAAAGTAGTCTCCAAAAGCAAGAGGCCAAGTTAACTGCTTATGCTCGACAACAGGAACAGGTGCGTGATTTCTGGTTTGTTGGGTGAACTTCAGAGTTAGAGATGCTAAATTCTATGCTATTGCATGTAGGCACATGCCAGAGCAGTGGAGAATACACGTGCAGTATCTAAAATAACTGTGAACTTCTTTGAGACATTACACATGCATGCATCCAATTTGATCCAAATTGTGGAAGAATCACAATTTAGCAATGATCAAAAATTGTATGAACTTCAAAAGAAGTTTGAGGTGACTGAAGTGCCTTTTTGCAGAATTTGCGCAAATCATGATTGGAAATTTTTTAATACTCCTTTCTTTTTTAACTTTGATGCATCTTATTCTTTATTGGGTGTAGGAGTGTACTGCACATGAAGAAAAACAACTATTGGAGAAAGTGGCAGAAATGCTTGCTAGCTCTAGTTCTAGAAAGAAAAAACTGGTAGCTGTTTCTTTTGGACATGCTAAGCTTACCTACAGTAGCTTCTGTTACTACCTTAGTGTAAGTTCTTACCATTCTTTATTTGCTTGTTAGGTCCAAATGGCAGTTAATGATCTTCGGGAGAGTGCAAACACTAAAATCAGTAGGCTGAGGCAAGAAACATTAACCATGCAAGATTCCACTTCTTCTGTCAAAGCCGAATGGAAACTTCACATGGAAAAAACGGAGTCCAACTATCATGAGGATACTTCTGCAATAGAATCTGGAAAGAATGACCTTGTGGAGGTTCTTCAGTACTGGTATGGAATATGGATGTACTGTGTGTACTTTGTCTCTGTTATATTCTCTTCTGTTCACTGAACCCTACCCTAACCAAACAACTGCGCAGCCGCAAGAAGGCAGAAGTAGGTGCACAACAATGGAGAAATGCTCAAGAGTCCATACTTAGCTTAGAGAAGAGAAATGCTGCTTCTGTGGATACTATTATTCGGTATGTTTTTCATTCCCTGTCGAGATCAAAACAGTCAATATATTTTGTTCATTTTTTCCCAATTGCTTTTGATCAGGGGAGGAATGGAAGCTAATCATCTCCTACGAGCCCAACTCTCAAGTGCTGGGTCAACTACACTTGAAGATGCAGAAATAGCAAACAAGGATATTAACTCATCCATTGAACGTCAGTACATGATCTCATATCTATGCATCATAAATGTCTTGGTAAATCATTGCCACAGATGTCAATCGACAAACTATTTACTCTTGCAGATTCATTGCAACTTGATCATGATGCTTGTGGGAACCTAAACTCTATGATTATCCCATGCTGTGGTGACTTGAGAGAATTGAAGGGCGGTCATTACCAGAGAGTTGTAGAGATAACTGAAAATGCAGGGAAATGTCTTCTCAGTGAGTACGTGGTAAGGGACTTCAAGTACCAATTCCTTAGTGTGCACATATGTAGTATGTATAGATTTGGGGTAACAAGCAATCCTCATCCAGCCAAAGCAGTTTGGAAAAGCACTAATTTTTAACATGTATAGCATGCTTGAAGTGGTTTACATTAGTACCTACTTTTTTTTTTTCCTCAAGGAAATAGGTGTTATCTCTGGCTGCTGGGTTCTAATTTTGGCTGTTTAAACTGCTATGTGAAATACAGGTAGATGAACTATCTTGTTCAACACCAAGAAAGAGACCCTTCAATTTACCCAGTGTTTCATCCATAGAAGAACTAAGAAGTCCATCATTTGAGGAACTACTGAAATCATTCTGGGATGCTAAGTCTCCAAAACATGCAAATGGTGATGTTAGATACATTGGGCCATATGAAGCTGCTCAATCCGTAAGAGATTCCAGAGTTCCTCTTATAGCAATTAACTAGAGCAGTCAAAACTCTGTAAATAGCATCAAATGTAACTCCATACAAATTACATGTTCATTTATTGTTTATTTTGGAAAGAAAAAAGAAGAAAAAAAAATAAATTCTTTGTGGAGGCAAAAACATGTAAAAGGTTACCCTTTTTTAATTCAGTTTTGCTTCCACAAGGGTACATCTATTGTTGATGTCAACTGAAATTGGATCATAATATGATTTTAACATGTTTATGTTGAATCTCAAACCTTAACAAATTCATTGTCGTGGCAAACGAGAGCCAGTGAAAGAGTAAGACAAAGAACTGGAGGGTTTCATTGCAGGGTGTCTAGAGTTGTACATTTCGTCTTTACCTGCATATATATGATGAAATTGGCAACTCACTACTCAGAAAACGGAACAGATAATTTTTTTTCGTAGAAATACAGTTCACAGGAGCCTCACAAGACAAACATGAGCCATTAGATGTGAGTGGGGAAGAAAGTAAGAGGGGAAAAGATAAGTAAACGTGAATGATTGTGATGAGATTTTGGGTAGATGAAATTGGTTTCTAATTATTATTCAAATAAAGAAATTCATAACCGTGCACTGTGTAGAATTGTAAATACTTTTGTGCAACTATCACAACTCATTACTCATAGGAATTCGTTCTGGACTGATAGATGGGGTCTATGTGAAGGTCGTGCCTGAAAAATTGAAAATTGATTGAAGCACAAAACTTTACCCTAATTTGCAATTGGAACTGATCGTCTCCTAAACTTGGGAAAGGGTGGGGATTAATTCATTGGCTTCTTCCATCATTTAATAATACAATATCGTGATACTAAATTTTAGTGTAAATATTTTTGCGTCTATTTTATCCATGAATTGATTTCAATTTTTTTTAAGTAGTGCTGCATTACAAATTAAGTACTTTCATCCTCATAAATCATTTATTAATTACAACGGCAAAGTTTACACCATTTCAATTCAACCCTTTAGCAAGAACAACAAATGCTTCTACATATTTTATAATCCGCCCCAAAAATTCTCCTACCCCTTCAACGTTTATCTTCAATATAAAGCTTTCCCCGAGTCCAGTTTAAATGACTTTCATCTATTTTCGGGTTAAAATACGGAAATGGGCAAAAAATGAAAATCCAAATAGCTTATAGCAGGCCAAAGCAGAAGTGAAAATGCAAAATACCACTTCTTATTTACAATTTTATATTAATCTCTTTAAGGTCCCTTGCATACTGTTCAGCTCGGGTAATCAGAAAGAGTTATTTGCAACTGGGAATTATCAGGCTCGGCTGAATACTGTCTGATGAAGGTCCTTCTCCACCAAATCTCAAATGCCTTCTGAATATTAGGACAGTCATCTCCTTTATTAAGAAATCTATCAAACCAATTCAGCAACACAGCCTGTTGTTGGAGTAAAGGAAGTGTCAATATAGTTTGGCTCAGTCCATCCTCAACCAATTTCTTATCAACAGCTCTAGAAGCTCTCCTCATCCATCCAAAATCTTCATATAGAGCTTCTAGCCATGTTGACAACAAGGAAAATCTAATTTCTTTTGGCACCAGTATGTGTCCCCTTCCAATGCCGATGCATAGTTGTGCCGTGATTCTACTGATCTCATGGCGGAAAACTGTTGGAACCTTGGAATGAAGTGTAGCAAGCTCTTTCTGTTCTGCCCATATTTTCACAAATTCATCACCCATCTTTTTGCCAATCAAAATGTCAACAATCCACTTAATATTGTCAGCTTCACGAGTTATGTCACTCATTATAACCCCCCGGTCCGGCCTCTCATTGCCGCCGGTTGCTTCGGATAGGCATAGGAGAAGAGAACTGATGCACTTGTGGCAAAGATGATAAAGTGTGTCCTTAGAAACATCAGGTCTGCTGCTGTCATTAGATGCATTCTCTTTAAGCAATCTAGACAGCAGAGCTTTCATTTCCCTACGAGCTTTGTCGTCTTTCGCTTGTAGAACACCACTTAGCAGGTTCAAGAAGATGTCATCAGCACTATCAGCAGTAGATGGATCAGATGATACTCTAAGAAGAACTTCGGTTGCAGAGTCATGAAGCTGCAGATGTTCTAGCTGAGATATGACTTCGTCCTGTTCATCCTCAGTCCACGGAATAGATTCCAAATATTCCAGGCATGACACAACCCCAAGGTCAAACATGATAGCTGCTGATACCTACAAAAGAAGGTAAGTAAAAAGTATGAACATAAATAACAAACCTCAGTCAAGAAAACAAAAACAAAAACAAAAAGAAAGGACAAAGCAGTGAACATCAAGAAAGCACTAGGTCCTGTTTGGATAAACTTCTCATAAGCACTTATAGGAAAAAAAATAAGAAAAAAAAATGAATTGAACTTCTCTCATAACCTAAAATCAACTTATGCACTTCAACTTTTAGAGAAGTCAAATGAGAGAACTTCTATAAAAGTTAAGTGCACAAACTAATTTTAGCTTATGGAAAAAGCTTAATTCATTTTACCTCCTTATTTTATTCTCCTATATGGGAGAAGTTTACCAAAACAGGACTCTAATGTGGTTACAGATAAGATTCAACAGGGTATAAATTTTCCTAAATAAGCATGCTGTACAAGGGGATAACATGCATTATCAACATTACAGTTGCCTAGTGCGTGAATAACTTTGCCAAAAGTATCAACTAAGTATTAATGTGGTTTAATTATGATATGGAATGTGGAATAACTGTAACCAAACACTACATAATAACACCTGGTCGTAAGCAAAGTTGCCCAACAGGTATTTAACCTACACCTGAGTAAAGAACAGTCGACACACTGAGATGAGCTATAAGCTCTAATACTATGTTAGATTTCGTTTCATAACTAACTGGCATTAAGCGAAGTTGTTCAACATATATTTAAACCACACCCAAATAATTGAGACAGGCGACGTGAGACTTTCCAACAACACATTTAGTTAATCGCTCACTCCATAACATAATTAGCCACAAGACAAATTGTGTACAAAACAAGTTGATGCATTTGGAAGAGTTTATACAGCAACAGAATTTATTCGAGTTTATCTCATCATAAAAGCACTTAAAACTATGAAATTCTTTTCAACTCATTTCATTAAACTTCTCCACATAATAAGCTTTTGTAACATAACCTCTTACGTGATAAATTCCCATTAAATAAGCACTTAATTAGACTAACTATGCGTAGTGCGACTTTGGCAACACACCTTGAGCAAGCTCAAAATCTTGGAAACCCCTTCACCCATGGAGCGCAACCTCGTCTTGAGATCCTCACAATGCATCAAAACGACAGCCTCCACGTAGACCTCGACGTCGTCGCAGTCACTGATCTCCACGGAGTGGGAGAGGCCACTGTCGCAGCGAAACCTCTCGGCGAAGAAGCGACTCTTGTCGGCGAGAACGCTCTTGTGCGCCTCCATCGAAACCCTGAAGCCGTCCCTCCCAACCACCGCGACCCTGACGTCGCCGCCGCCGCCGCCGCGCAGGGCGGGTTCGTCGAGGAGTCTGGCGACCCGATCTTGCATTTTGCGGCGCTTGTCGTCGGAGAATTTGTGCTCCTCGGACATCATGTCGAAGAGGGTCTGGGTGTGAGGGTGAGTCTGGGAGTGAGTGTGACTCGGGCGAGTTGAGGGGGAAGGAGGGGAGAAGGTTCTGGAAGGGGAGAAAGAGAAGGTTGGGTCGGGGATGAAACCCTGCTTTATCAACGCCGATACCTCTCGGGATTTCAGAGCACTCTCTCCGCCCATCGAATTCGAAGAGATAGGGATCGCCGAGGCAGTGAGTGTTGTGCTGTGTGCTGCTACCACACAGAGTTAGTTGAAGGAATCACAATTGGAAATTGGGAATGGAGAAACTCACACTCACAGTTACACGCATTAGAGAAAGAGAGAGAGAGAGAATCCAAGACGATGGTCTCAAACAATAATAATAAACAAAATACAAGTGTTTGTTTGTGTGAGGGAGAGAGACTGACGGACATTATTACTGGCATGTGCTTACACCTCCTCTCGTTTTCTACTTCACTAACGTAATGTCATTTTACAGATTTCAAAGGCTTCTTACTTAGTTTAGCAACAAAATAGTGTTTTGCTTTTGAGCAATGATTTTTTGACATCTAATTTTTTCAAATACTTAACTACCACTGATAATTTCTCTCTATCTCTCTCTTCCTATTACATTATATCATTTATAATGTTTATACTTTTCTTTCTTTTTTCAATCTCACTAGGTGTCAATCTGCTTTGTGGGTGTCCAAAAATTATTTTTCTTTGCTTTTATTCAATTCTTCTTGACGGATTTGGAGATTAAATCATTAACCACATGTTTAAGGGACAAATATGAATGATAATGAGTAGAGTTTAAGTAGAGTTATATAGTATCCGTTCTCCTACCCACTTTTCAAAAAAAAAAATACTTGTATTCGACTCCATACTTTACGGGTAACACCTTTAATTCCATTTTCATACTCGATGGATACTTAAATACCTATACCCGCATCTGCTACCCACACTTAAGGGGGTGTTTGATATATGAAATCTTTTTTCATTCCTGGGAATTATATTTCTTGGGAATCATGTTTCTTGGGAATGTCACAAATATGTTTGTTATGTCTAAAAATTTCTGGAGAATGAAAGACATAATTATAAACAAACTTTTTTCTTTCATGGGAATCTTGGATTCCCATTCCCTTTCATGGGAAAGTTTTAGTAGAAAACTTAATTAAAAAATAATTCCTGGGAATGTTAGATTCTTGATAATGATTTTTAAAATCCTTATACCAAGTATAGGAATTTAACATTCCCAACTTAAGATTTTTGGGAAACTTAAAAGAATTCCCCTACCAAACACCCCGTAAGTGTAAAATCAATAAATCAATAAAAATATTAATTAAAAAATTGGTACAACTGAATTGAAAAATCATTATTAAATTATCCAAACATAATCATACAAGTAACATTACGAACATAATTATTTAGCATAATCATTCTTAAATGTAATGTTTTAATTCTTAAAGTTGATTAGATTTAACAATAAACTTCAACAACAACAATATAATATAAAATATAAAATCATATATAAATTGACTGCACCTAAACTAGATTTTGTTTTATAAGTTGTTACCCACTGCACAATAAGTTTATGGACCGATAAACTTACCATATTTAAGGAATTTCACTTTAATAATAGACCATGCCTAAAGTGCAAATCTTACAAATTATAGAATAATTAGAAACAAAATCTTCACATTGGAAGGCATATAATTGGATTTTTTTCCATAACAGTTTGGATTGCTGCACAATGCAGCTTAAATATCTAGCTTAAAGTGAAATGAGAAGAAATTTGACATGTCTAATCAACGTTAATAATAGTCTATTACCATAAATACAATTTGGTGTAGTCAAGAATACCTTAATTAGATTAACATAAGTTTAGGAATGTCAAGGATGAGGCTTCAAGATTATCCAAAAATGTTCTGCATAATTTAAAAATTAGCACCTTAGAATTTGTCCCTAACATGTGTAGAAATAAGTAACCAGACTAAAACTATATTTTAATAATTAAATTAATAAATAATATATAATTATATATATGAGAAAGTTCAATTATATATATATATATATATGTAGAGGGGGGATGGATATTATAGTACTTGTACTCGCACTCATCCCTATATATTTTGCGGGTGAATATCCAATCCTAACTCCATTTCCATTGAATGAATATTTACTTTATCCATTCCGGGTGTTTTTTGTAGGTACCCATAAGGTATGAGTAGAATTGTCATCCTTAGAGACAAAATTATCTACCAATCACACCACGCTATATTAGTGAATGTAATTGCCAATAATACTTTTATGAATTTAATTTATATGTTGTAAAACTCCTATCTTTATCTCACACAAAAAAAAAAACTCTTATTCTTATATTATCCTGTTCATTAATATAAGGTAACATTAAAATGAATTTCTATTGAATGTACGTGAAATTTCTATTCAATAGGATTATATTATCCTTATATTATGATTATCCTATTCATTAATATAATGTAACATTAAAACATGTAGCTTATGTGTCTTTCAATAAAAATTAGAAGGATAAAATATTTTTTGATCCCTCTAAAATTCCCAAATTTGATTTTAATCCCTCAAAAAAATTTCATCTTATTTTGGTATTTCTAATTTGAAAATGCATTACTTTTAATCCTCAAATTAACATTTAATAACTGTTATAAAGCGTTATCTAAACCATTTGAGGACTAAAAGTGGTGTATTTTCAAATTAGAAGGACCAAAATAGGATGAAATTTTTTGAGGGACTAAAACCAAATTTGAAATTTTTTAGAAAGACCACAAACATATTTTACCCAAATTAGAATATATAACTCTTTACCATTGATAGATAATATAAAGAGTATCAATTCATATGTTTATGTTCTATTTAGTGAAATAAACATAAAATATAAATTAGCTTTTGGAGAGATAACTAATTGGCTGATAGCTCTAGTCTTGAAAATTAGTATAATTCGAAACAAATAACTATCGAGGGTCTAAATCCTTCTCTCTCTCTTTTTTTGGCGAACCAAATTGTTTATTTGATTAGTTTTTATCTATTTTTTTTAAGTTGGGTTATATCATCTCGTAGCCTAGCCTTAAACAAAAAGATTAGATAAAAATGAGAAAAAGAAAAAGAAAATATTATTTCAATACATGCTTAATTCAACCCAATATGTATAGTAAAATATAAGTGATGTATACTTTATTAGATCTCATATTTTAATTAAGAGTAAAACTCCGACTCTTCTCACTTTTTCAATTAGATATTCTTAATATTTTTTATCTATTCTCTTTTAAATGTGCATTTCACACACTATTTTTGCAACTAACAAAAAAGTTTCTCTTTCAACTATATCAAACTACTCTCCTATTGTCTTTATTTGTATACTTGATCTTTTTAATTGCTAACCCTTGTCAATGTATCTTCTTTTATTTCAATCTCTAAATTGAATTTTAGTAATTTTTAAAAAGAAACTGTTAATAGTTAAAAATAATCTTGCATCACAATTTAAATGGTTTAATATAAATTTAAATTATATAGTATTTTTTGTAATGTCAAACCTCTTCAGGATCGACAATTGTTCCCAAAACCAATATACGTCTTTTTAGCATGTTTCCTTGGAAGCTTTCTCGATGCATATCGAAAAGAGGTCCTTTAAGTGATGAGCTACTAGAAAGAAGATGTATCTCGTTGATATATGTAGTACAATTCAGTTTTATCTAATTTTAAAACAAACGGTGCCATGTAAAGTTTTAAAAAAAGTTTGCTCCTTAATATGCTTTTTTCCCCTCTTAAGTATAGAGGAATAAGCAATAGCATAATTACGTCTTCGTTATTATTATTTTATTATTTATAATTTATAGTCTATAACAATAATAAAATAATATCCCATTTTATTTTACACGTTCTTTTACCTATTTTATTTTTTAAGTACATAGTATAACTAATTTTAATTTTCTCATTTTCTATTCAATTTCCATTCTTTCTCTTCTTCTTCTTTTAGGCTGTGTTTGATAGAAAGGAAAGAAATGAGTGAGAAATAAAGTGGATGAAATTAGATAAGAGAGAAATAGGTGAGAAATAGAGGTGTTTCATGTTTGGTTTAAGAGAAATAGGTGAGAAATAAGAAAGAGAGAAATAAAAAATAAATTTTAATTGAGTCACAGACCAATAGTTGACTATTGTGTGTTTATGGTTTTGGATAGTCGACTATTATACTTTGTGACGGTTTTAAACTGCCACAAAATGTTAAAAATTGCCAAAAAATGACATTTTCTAGTAGTTCTTAATTGCCAAAAAAAAAAAAATTAAATTGCCACAACTTGTTCAACTGCGCCTTTTCCCTCTACATTTCCGCGTATCTCAATGCGAAAATAAAAAGTTGTGGAGCCTACCTCGATCCTCCCTCCATTTCTCTCTGTTTCCTCCTACCAAACAACTACACATACTTATTTTTCACTCATTTCTCACCTCTCTCTTCCATTTCTCACCCATTTCACTCCAACCAAACCAGGGGGTTAACTTCTCATTTGACATAATTAATTGTGCGAGTAAAAAGTGTAATTCTTATTGAGTTTAATGACTATGTTCTATCAACCAATCAAAAATTATTGTTGGTATGACTTTTATGATAATTATTGTAAAAATTAACAAATTTACCATACATGATGGTTTGAAATTGAATGGCAGTGTAAAACTGCTTTACATTGTATAACATATTTTCTCATTCCTATTTTCTATTCAATCTTACTCTCTTCTTCTTTTCCATATTCATTTATGGTATCTTTATATTTATCCAAAAAAATAAAAATAAAGACGCGCACAGATCCACTAGTAATTAAGTAAAACAGAAAAAGAAACCGTTTGCTCTTTAACATGTTTTTTTATTTTTCAAAACGACACAATTGCGTCCTCGTTATTACGTTATAAATAACAAATAATCAGTCCTCGTACTAAGAACTACAAAGGTCTGCATTGTTAGTACTCCTACTTTGGAGGTAGCCGCCAACTTGTAAGTGCTTTGCATTTGTACGATGCCAAGCTCAACTTGAAAATTGAAAGCACATACTTTAAAAAATCGTTTCAGATCTCCATTTAAACTTCGTACAAAGAAAATAAGTTAGGCTAAAATATGTTTTTGGTCTTTCTAAAATTTGTCAAATTCGGTTTTAGTCTCTCTAAAATGTTTTATCTTATTTTGGTTCTTCTAATTTGAAAACACACTACTTTTGGTCTTTAAAGTAGTTTAGATAACACTTTATAACCACTATTAAATGTTTTTTAGAGGACTAACAATGGTAAATTTTCAAATTAGAAGAACCAAAATAGGACAAAAAATTTTAGAGGGACTAAAACCGAATTTGACAAATTTTAGAAGGACCAAAAACGTATTTTACCCAATAGGTTATGTATGTTATTCAATCACAACTCATTATGTATGGTAAGTTTGTTAACTTTGATAATAAACACTCTAAAAATCACATTAAAACTAATTTTTGATTAATTGACAATGTAAAATTTTTTACATTAACAATAAATAGCAACTAAACTCCTTTGTTAAAAAACGTCAGCGATAACACTCACCATAATTTATTTTAAACATGTTTTTAATTCCTATTCCCTTTTTATAATCTTTTATTTATAAAAATGTGTTATGTATAATTCTTAATTTTATAAACAAGAGATGAAAAAAGACGACTTTTTGTATAGTATAAGAACTACATACACCTGACACTTTTTAAAAAATGAAAAACTAAGAATTTAAAAAAAAAAAAAACTAAAAGCGAACAATTTTATATTTAAAGAAATTAAATACATATTTATATTTAACCTTTTCTTAGGATAAAGTATATTTTTAATTTCTATGAATATAGTTAAATTTATTTTTAGTTTTTAAATTTATTATTAGTTTTAGTTTTTACATGTTTTAAAATTTTTATGGTATCCTACCTAGATCCTATTCATTACCATCTTTAATCACTAGTCCCCTTAAATGTATTATATATGTATTGGCCAATATTTTTTATTCTTTACCTACGTATTTCCTCCACCCCTTCATATGCATATGAACTCTTTTCTTATCTGTATTCATTTTGTTTGGTGCATCACATGTAATTCTCTTAAGCTGAGCTGTACATCAATTCTTTTAGAAGGGAAGACAAAGAAATGGAGTTAGAAGAAACAAATGACAAAGAAAAAAAAAAGGGAAAAAGTAGAAAAATAAAATGAAGAAAAGTAAGGAAATTAAGAACATAGTATCCACAAGGATTTAACCTTTTGAGTTACATATGATGTTTCTCAACCTAATTAATTGATTTCCTTCCTTTATATTTCTTTTATCCCTAACCCTTAGTCTTAGATGACTTGTTAGAAAAGACCCTTTGATCCTCAATTGTGATTAATCTGTAATATTTGTGGAGAGTGACGAGAAGTAGCCTGTAAGATACAAGTTTGATATGCATGTGTATTTCCATAAATATATTTGCACGTCAACTTGAGTAGGAAAAAGTCTAGTTTGCATGCTAAGATGATAGATTTTATTTACAAGCATGGAAAAAGAATGTTGGCATAAGATATAACATGCATATGTTAGACTGAAATTGAGATATACTGTGTAATGTGTTATAAGGGTTTATGAACCCCGTTAAAGATAACACCATGCAGTGATTTAATATTATATGTCAAGATATACCTAATTGAATTGTTTTTCTCAAGACAAGAAAAGATTTAGATTTGGGGTTTGATAACTCTCTCAATTACAGTTGTTTGGACATGATTAGAGATATTATACTGTGTTATGCTTTTGTTAATAATGTGTTTTTATGTATTATGCGCTTTTAGACATTAATTTCACAATTCTCCATTAGTTTATCATTACTTAGATTTAATTAGTTAATTCATCAATAATTTATAATCTATTAAGAAATCATGCTTACAAAAATGATATTAGTATTCTTTGTTAATGTGGGTTAGCACAAGTGCTCAAGAATCGAGAGTTAACTCTTATCTTTCCTATGAATGTGGGTTCAATTTCTCTTGACACTGATAAAATTCCGTTGCACAACCCTCTTCAAGGAGATCTCTTGGCACCCTGGGACTAGTTGAGTAGCTGCATCTAAATAAAACGTGGACTTCTACTAATAGCCCAACATGCCATTGATGTCCTATCCGGTAGGTAGTATTAGAGGTGTCTCCCGTTTTACCACTTTTTAGTCAGCAACCAAAAAAAATGATACTCTTTCTCATCTCTTATTCGAGGGTAGGTAAGATGTCATATCATGATTAAAGGAGTAGAAGTGGTTAAAACAAGTTTAGACAGGTCAATAAACGATTTGTTATTTGTTGGTGTATGGTGTGTCATGTGGTGGAAATAGTGAGGCGCGGCTATCCATCGGCATCGCAATAAACCAGGCAGAGAGAATGAAAGGGACAAGGAAAACACACAATAATATTAAGACAAAAAAGATATACGCCATCACTAGGTAACTTAAGAAACATCACACCATTCATAAATTACAATGAACATGTTACACAATCAAACTTGGATTCCTTAACTTGGCTACCACCGACCCAAGATCGCAAAAAACTCAAAAGTGTATTCGTGAACTTCGATTGTATAACTTGGCTACCACCGACTCAAGAACGCAAGCAACTCAAAGTGTATTCGTGAAGTAGATATAACTTCATCCTTCAACCTGCAGTACAGTAGACAATAATTTAGCTAGTCATAAAATTGTAAGTGTAGGGTGATCATGAGAGAGATGTGAGAAACTGATCTTGACTTATAACTACACCTAAGAGTGAATGGTTAAGATTATCTATTCTCACACACTCATACTTGGCTTTCAGAAGACGTTCATCTCCTCTTGCACTTGATCTTCATATTTGGCTTCCTTTTTTTCTTCAGTTGTGTCGAAGAGAGGAGCATCTAGCTCAGGAGGTTTCTGGTAAGACATGAATGTTTTACTAATCAAACATGTAATGACAATATAGCATAGAGGATGGAGTAAAACATAATATAGCAATAGTTGACTCATGTTACCGTGCAACGAACTAGGGCCCAATTGACCCCCCGAAAGAACGGATGATTCTTAATTTCATTTGTTCCTTCTCTTGAACCCAATCTGCTTTTGGGTTCTCTGTTCAACAACCGATACATTAACTGCTTTGCACTGAAACTTACCTGCATCATGATTTTATCTTATTTATTTACATATAGATGAATTTAAACTTTGGAGGTTTAATCATTCAGCATGATACATCTCCAGTGAGTCTAATCAGATGAGATTTTCATAAATATTTCATGTGAAAGTCCAAATTTGAGTTCTTGATATTAAGCAAATTGTTATATTGTTTTGCAGTATAGTTTAAAAGCATAGTTGGTAGATAGCTATTGGTGAGTACTGCTTGCACATGAATACATGATTATCCAATGTCAAATTATTTGCATTCTCAGAATGCGCCCTTAAATCAAATGAAAATGATTAGGCCAAATTGTCCAAACAGATAACTTTGGAAATATTATATTTCACAGGTTTAGAAATTGGGAGTTTTCAACCAATTGCACCTATTCTAGTTTAGAACCAGATTTTCAAAAGTTCTATTTTTAGGTTCATAAAAATTGACGTTAAGAGAGTTTGTCTGAGAGGCAAGAATAAACTTTAATATTTAGTTGCAAAATAAATATGTAGGATTAAAAGGCAATTGAATGTGCTATTTTAATCCAAAGTCCCACATGGCAACTATAAATGCAATTTGACATCAATGACTCATATTTCAATTTCCTTCACATTTTGATTGAACTTTCAAGAAAATGGCTAGACTCTCTGACTCTGGTGACAGTATTAACCTATGTCACACCAGGTATATATTCTAAGCATCAAATGTGAATATTAAGTTGCATTAATTACTGCTTCATCTAGTTTGAAGAATTATTTTTATAAGTACAGAGATGGAACTAATGCCACACAGAAATAATATGTAAACAACCAGTGTGAACATTAGGTTGTGCAGGAGAGAAACCTCACCTGTTTACTTTTGGGAAATTTAAGGTCCTTGTGGAGAATATTTGTAAATGTTCTTTGCCTAGTCTTTCCCCTGAATGGTGTATACCCATAAAACATTTCATATAGAAGAATTCCTGAAAAAAGTAATGCATGCAATCAAAATATGTTTTTTAAGTATATCCGTCTGTCTTTTATGTGAAAGAGACCAATAGGTTAAGTTTCGGCCAGCGAATTCAATTAATGACAATCCCTATAATGAGAAAGATGCAATAAGGATGTTTCTTAAATGTTTGTCTTTAGCATTTCAAAAATCTTTTTGATTAACTTTTCTTCAATTCATTCTCTCCATAACATAAAATCTACTCGATTGAGGAAAAAATGGGCATAGGCCAAAGTCAAAAAAGGGTGAAAAAAGCAAAGTATTAAGAAGAAGAAAAAAGAATTAACCTCAACTCATAATAGAATACCATATGCAGAAAAGACAGGTAGAATGCTATTGTCTGATTCAATTAAGGCAAAACTTTTCACCGATAGAACCCCAAACTTCTACTATTTGTTATTTTCAAAATCATAAATATATCTACTACACAATAAATATACAGTGCATTCAACTTTTCTTTTCAAATTTTTGAGTTTTAAAATTGATTTAGTTGCCTAATAGCCTTTATTTATTATAAGAATTAAAAAATTACCAAGAGCCCACCAATCCACAGCACTTGTATGGCCTGAACCCGTTATAATTTCCTGCACAAGCGTTGAATTGTTAATTACAACAAATTGTGAGAAACGTATAAAAAATTCAAAGAAGTTTCAGTAATATGAATGCAATAATCTGTATGTCCACCAGGATCCCACCCCCGGCCCTTCAGAGGTGAAAAAGGGTCTATCCCTCCATATTGGAATAAGAATAATGCGTGTCTAATTGGCAAACTTATTAAGAATGATTGTACAAACAAACTGCAAGTCCTCTCCTCCTTAACTATATCAAGTATAAAGACTATACTACAGAACTTGTTATACTTCTAAGGGGTTCAACTTGATCTTTCAAATTATAAAGTGAAACACGTTAACTATATCATGCATGCTTCCCTAAGAATTTGGTGTCTATAAATGATTTGCTGCTAAAGAAATAGACGTCCAGAAACAACCAACCGGAGCTATGTACTCTTCTGTGCCCACAAAAGAATTTGATGCTCTCATAGGTTCAGCCATAAATATTGGAGCCTGTTGGCCTTTCTGTGCTTTCTTCTTTTCTTTTATAGCTGGAACTAGAAGCTGTAAAGAGTGCAATCAGACATAACATAAATTTGTTTCAGTAGAGTTGAAAAGTATTACTTCTAAATATATTTCATTATCTGAAGTTCTTGTCTCTAAGATACCTGTGGTTTGCAGGATGTTAGACATGACAAATCAAAATCTGTTAGAGACACGTGTCCACTGCTCTGGAGTAACACATTTTCTGGCTTCAAATCCCGATATATTATTCCTGTGAATTCTCACCAAACAATATTATTATATTAGATGTTGTCTGAGTGTCTTAATATATGTAAATATAAATTTTAAGTGGCAAGATTTCTTGCTAGGACAGAATTTCACTACAAGAAAGGATCATATAATGCTACTATGTCAATTTATAACATCTGATAATTTGTGAGAAAAATATTTTGGAACATCTATCGATGATTGCCGCCTGATATATTGATTAAGAGGTTTGGAAAGATTTTGTCAATTAAACACTTCCCAAGTTGAAAAGAAGTTGACGAGTTAAAAGGTAATATCACTATTATCGTCATTACCAAAACAAATTATAATAATAACAATTATTGTCATCATGTCGTATGGGTGATGAATAAGAACCTACCTTGGCAATGAAGATACTCCAACGCAACAACTACTTCAGCAGCATAAAATCTATTGTTATTAAGAACATTATGTCAGTAAAAGAAAAGCACAGAAACACAAGTAACTGACACTGTTGAAGAAGGATCATCTGCTTTAATAGTGAGCATAGACAACTATTTAATAAAGTTGCAGTTAAACATGTACGTGTGTGTGTATGTTACAAAGATTAGACCAATTTTTAATAAGGAAAGGATAGGATTAATAAGGAAATGTTTGATGGCAAAATGATTGAAGACAGTTTTAGGTTGAATAAAAAGACTCATGAAAAAGGAATACATATCGAGGGACTCAATTTATTGTGACAACTTAAAATAATAATAATAAAAAAATACTTGTGATTGTTTTCACCCCCCCAATCCCCCGCTACCAATTTTGATTGTCTCCAAACTCTAAAGTTGTGATATACACGCATATATACTCTGCATATTAGCATAATATACCTCACTGCATCTTCCCTGAGAACCTTAGCTGGCTGTCGGTCAAGAAGAAGGAATAGTTCTCCACCAGCACAATAATCAGTAATCAAACAAACGTGTGTCTTGGTCTGCAAATTAATCAAATTTCAAAGAATTTACAAATTCATTTCATTGTAAATTAAGTAGTAATGTATGCATCCTTTGTTATCTAATAAGTAGGAACTTTTGAATTAATGAAATAGGAAATAAAGGCATAATATACAACAAGACAGGGAATATGATGCGTGAAACCATCCTCCATGGAAGCAAAGGAGTATGTTAAAGAGCTTGTGAGTTGTGACATATTTGCATTTTTTAATAACAGGCTTGAAGAGAGTGGCGGCAGGGTGAGTGATCATTGATCAAGTAATCATAAGATCCTGATGTTACTCTAGTGTCTAATTATTAATAACTATCTTACTTTGAAGTGCACTGGAGTTTCAAACCTGAAAGGAAGCATATAATGCAGGAAGAAATGGGTGGTCCAGCATGTCGAGGATCTCTCTCTCTGTGCAAGCTCTATGCACCTGTAGTTACATTTATTGTTAAAAGTAAACCATTAGGATAAAATTGTTTTAATTAACTGATAAAAAATAAAATGTATTACCAAAAGGCAAAGAAAATGAAGCCAATATAGTGCTGAACAACTTCCATTCCATGGAAACATTTCTAAAACTATTGATGGCAGGAGGTGACAAGTAAAACCAAAAATAATGTCAAATAATTATATTCTGTACCTTGTTACGATTGAGCATAACACCCTTCTCCATAGCCTTCATGGCAAAATATTGACCAGTTTCACATAGCTCCACCAGATAGACACTGAAAGCCAGTAAACAAGTGATATAATCACATTCCCCAGAAGCTTGATTGGAAAAAATAATGAACAGAGAAAAACTTTACATCACTCAGATCAATGAAGAAATTCTGATCAAGGTTGTAGAATTTCAGCAAGTTTTCATCTAAACTATAGACTAGTTCATCTATAAGTCTCTAATATATGCCGAAATGCCATTGAAGAAATATTAAACTTGCTAGTTTATAAGTACTCATTACACCAAGAAACATAGACGGTTGGACTTATCTAGTAAGTGGGTAATCCTTGGAGCAATGAAATCACTTAAACTTTTAGGTTCATAAGTTCATAAGTGGTTGTTGCAGCTAAAATCCACCATGCTGAAAGGGATTGAACATTTTATGAACGTATAGTTTCAGGTTTTGATTCTTAGATCCCATGTTATATGTTTCCAGAGCATCACAGTCATACAGTTACAATTTGTTTCAGCTAGCAATTAATTTAAGCCCCATGCCACCTGTTCATGCACATTTCAAATATTGGGAAGTTGAAAAGAGAATCAGGGAAAAAACCTGCCAGTATCTCCTGATCCCAAAGGTTTAACTGGCCTAAAATGCTTCAAGCCTATCTCGTCTCCACTATCTAGGATCTGCAAAACCATGATCACATAATCAATTTGCAAAATGTAGCTTACATGAGATATTCAAAAAGTGACTGGGAAGAAAATTCAAAATATAACAACCATATTGACAGAGAAGGATCTTTGATGTCATATTTACCAATTAAAATATTCTCCAATAGAATACATAATTAAAAAAATATCATTTCCAAAAAAAAAATCTAAAAAAAAGAAACATAAAAGTATTTCTACTCTAGAACTCTCAATTCTAGAAAATTGAAATCTGAAAAAAACAAACAGTGACATAATCATAATATTTGAATTTATTGTGGGGTTAAAAAAAAGTCAAATGGTCAAGAAAAGGCAAGACAAGAATGGAAGCCAGCACAAATGTCAAATGGAACATGTCGAAATGTTCACCACATATGTCAATGTTAGTTGTTTATGGTCATGCTTTGTACTAGTACTTCCTGAATCTTTAATTAGTTAATAGCAATACCGAGAAATACTGGAAAATATGACAATTTCAAATACATAAGTAATACCTTCTGAATAGCTTTCCAAGCAGCTTCATCCCTCCTATGAGGCTTGGGGTGAACCACTTTTGAATGGTTTATCCATAAATCTTCTGGTTTCTGAAAGTAGCCAAAAGATTATGAGAAAAATTGAATGCAAAAGCTTTTCAGAGGATACATATAATCAGGAGACATTACCAAATTAGCATCTGGAAGTTCTCTCAGTGCATCATCAACATTTTCAGCAGTTTGTTTTACCTGAGGATGGATGTCAAATAAACCTGTTATAACTTGGAAAATACAAAGCATAATAAATTGAACAAAGTTTCCTACTATTACAGATAATACCAACAAATTATATCCAAAACTTTCTCTTTGGTAATAATTGGGGAACTATAGGCTTTTATAGACTTTCAAACTAAAAGCCTTTATTTGGAAATGTAGAGATGCTGAAACCCAACAGAAAAAGGGAGATTTCAATATATATTAAACTATTGAAGCGCTTGGATAGAAACCAAACCAATTGTTCTCCCTCTTCTGCAGTATCGTCTGCAATGCGGTTGTGAAGAGGCTCCACATGTTGACTACCATCGAGTTGAACTCCAATAAAATACTGTACCTCTCCCTGTTAAACAAAGAAAAAGAGAAACAAGTTAACCTTTGTTTCTATTTAAAGGTTTGGTAAATGGGATATGATTAACTACGAAAAACATAAGTCATATGGCAAGACATTAATATACAACACTTTCAGAGTACTATCATAAACTGTACCTTCTGATCACGCATAGGTTGCAAATGGAACAAGTTCCAGAACTTTTTACCTGAATTGAGCAGAATAATATTAGCAACCTTATTTAGCTTCAAGTTGCTAAATAGTTATTTTCCTTTGAAGACTATGAGAAGGATTCATGATATGAAAAACAAGGACATATGTGAAAATATTGAACCATTTTTCATCTCCTATTCATACAGGTTATTCATGGAAAAAAAATATGGAGACAATAACATTCTTGTTTCTTTTTAATAAAGAAACTATAGTGTGACATTGAATATTCTGAGAACTTTTTCATCATATACTGCTATACCAATTATTCATGTAATACCAACAAAAATCCAATCTAAAATAAATTAGCTTATTGAACTGGGTTTACCTGTAGATATTAAATAAGCTTACCACTCTTTGTATAATTGATGAGCTGCACGGTAACATCGGTTTGATTGTCAATAGCCTCTCTAATTTTTCTCACTGTAACTGGATCCGTTTCAGGTCCTTGCAGAAACCTATATCACCACGTAGCATATAAATAAATACCACTGATTTTTGGCATTATACAAACACCTTGTAGATAATTTCCCGTTATATCAATCTTCAGAAGTTATTACAAAGGAAATTAAATTTGTATTTCTAGCTTCCATCTGGCATTAGTAAACCTGTCGTATAACAATTTTAGAGTTTAGTTTGCTGAAATTTTTGGTATTTGGTTTATATGTAATCTGTATGCAACAATTACACTCCTTTTTATGGAATTTTTCCATTGATCCTTCACGGAAGCATTCATACTCCAGTAAATGAAACCTGAGATAAAGCTGGAAGTACCAATTCACAAATACTCTATGTAATATCAATTTCAGTGGCTATATATGAACCAATGTATTTTGATATTCATTTTCTTGGTAAGTATATATTAATTTAAAGCATACCTGCAATTTCTTCCCAAAATTTCTTCACGACTATACTCTGTAAGCTCCAAGAAGCTATCAGATGCAAAGATCTGGAAGACCAAATAAAAGATTAACCCTCTTATGCTCATCTCCAGTACACGAATCCCATATAGAAATTCAGCATTTTTGTTGCTGCATAAATGATGTTAAAAATAAAAAAATCATCTTACAATGGGGTTATCAGGCAGCCTTGGATCAGTAATGACAAAGTTCTTCTCAATACGTTCAAGTGTGGTAGCAAGATCAAGACCCTTTCTCTTTTCCCTCTTCTGTACTTTTCCATCAAAACTATCAGGCCTCTCATCATCCTCATCACTACTCTCAGAGCTGTCCTCAATAACTGCTTCATCATCAAAGCTTCCAAAGTTGGATTGACTTTTCCTGATGAACCTGAAACATAGATATATAGAAATTAGAAAGACGGTTGAAATATAGGATCAAACATAAAATTACATATTATAAGACTTGTAGAGATCACTCAAAAATTAGTTTTAAAAAAAAAGAGACTATTTTCTGATATGATCATACCCCATGAAAGAAAACTAGTATTTTTAAAAGAATTTAATTAGAATATACCGATAAAATAAAGGTTTTTACATTGTTATATAATCATAAATTGTCATGTCTAGTCAGATTGTTGACTTTTGTAATAGTTACTTTAAAAGACATACTTAGAGAGTGATTTCTAATTGGTTTACTACATAAAATCTTACAATGTATCAAAATTATATTAAACTCTTTTTAAAAATAGTTCAAAAACTAGTCGTTCTTGTGTGTATAACTTAATAAGCATGCATAAATACCCCATGAAAGAACGGCGACGAGAGTTCTTGTGTTTCTTTTCAGGTAGCTCAGTGATTTTCTCCATTGAACTTCTGTCTCCCGCGTGTGATTTCCGTCTAAAAGAAGCCACACTCTCAGATTTTCTCCTAGATGACTTTTCTGGTTTCTCTTGTGCATCATCACCAGATGCTGACTTTCTGATCAAGGGACGGCTTGCTGATTCACTCAGTGCCCGGGGCCTCCTCACAGCCAGCACTAACTCAGTTACTGAAGTATTTGCCTTCTCTTTCTGACGAGCTGCATGAGCAATATGCAACCTGTTAGACTTAGCATAATTGTTGAAAGAGTAATAATTTTTGGACATTCCAACAGTGCAAATCATCATTTCTCTTTATCCTTTTTCTTCTTGTCACATTATATTATCACCGATCACAAATATACTTCTCTCTTTCCTATTTCTTTCTCTCTTTCTAGTATCTCCTAGCATGAGGCGTCCATGCGTCATTTTCCAAAATATATGTGACATGACAACACTTTCTTTCAACTTGTAAATTGTGGCTAGTATGGTTTGAAACACACTTAGTAACAGCATGATGAGTGCCTAGCTATTTCCATTGTGATAGATCATAGGACATTTTATGATCATCCGTTGTCTAGTTTTGCTTCTTCTCCTCCTCATTGGCAGTGTTAGACTTCCATTGTTATAATTTGGATCAGAACTTTCCATTTAAACTTAGGCTGAATCTTTATAATTTGTGTATACCAATTGAATTGATCTAGATTTAAACTAGCTCTGCCATCATCTTCATCCATTTAAACTATTCAATTATAATATTTATTAAAAGATTTATATTTTGATGTTAATTACTGTATAATAAATTAAAAGGATGCCTATATATAGCTTGACAATTATTTATAAATATAAAAGTTGATCAAGTTTATGACGGGTTATATATTTATATATATAGAGAGAGAGTTTAATGGTTATGCATTGTCAGTGTAAAGAGTTTTACACTATTATTCAATCAGAAATCATCATTCGTATGACTTTTAAAATATTTATTATAAAAATTAACAAACTTACAATAAATAGTAGTTTGTGATTCGATGACAGTATAAAACTACTTTACACTGTCAGTGTATAACCATTAAACTCATATATATATATATATATATATATATATATATATGTATGTATATTCCTTTTCCCCTCTCGTTCAATAGGCTCTTTTTTCAATGGAGATTCTTTAAACACCACTCTAGTAGTGAGGTTTTCCTTATACAATAGCAGAGAGTAATATTTAAAAAAAAAAAAGAAAAAATTTGGAACTTTTGTATACTTGAATTATAAATCCCGGATAGCATTACTATTGATTCAATACTTCATTTTTCGTTTGATTAACATTGTCATAGTTCTATTAATTAACTCCTTGCATAGACGAACCTACAAAAATCGAGTCTATGTTTCACGTATGACTATGCTTTTATTGATCAGACGAATTATCCGAGGCTCACTTGATGTAATATGATTAACTGTAGATTAATTTGTTAATTATATGTCTAATTTAATTATTTAAAAATAATGTAATTGTTTTTTATTAAAAACAGGGCCAACGGCCCAATAATGTATTTATTCATTAAATTTGTTACATAATTTGAGGTTGCACAATCCTTTAAAAATAGGTCAGAATGTCTCTAATACATACCATCGTATCGAATCAAGGATTCGGGCAATCCATTGGGACGTAGCATCTTTTCCTTGGTCCCCTCTGTATGCTTGCTAACCTCCACTTGCATTCTGCCACCATCTCCCATTTCCATACAGAGAAAATACTTGCCATAAGCTCAAAATGGTGCATAAAGAATAAGTAATAATATATCTTTATTATTAAATAAATTTTGTTATTTTAAAAAAAAATGGGTTTATTTTCATTTTAATATGATTTACATAAAATTTAATTAATAATAAATGTTCAAAAGAATACATTGTGAGCATTTCTTGTGAAATATAGCTGTTCTAAAATAAGGGATTCAGTATAAAAGTTAAATAAGGAATCATAGTTATTAATCAAAAGATTAATAATTAAAATTATGATCAAATACATAAACATGAGATATTATAAAATTATATAAATTTCAATAGTTAATTTTTTAATTAGTAGTTATGGGCCTATAGCTATGAAATTCTTTTTTTTCTTCTAAAAGTGAATATCAGACTTCTGGAGACTCAAATCTTGTATGACACAATGATGCATGCTATCGTTCCATTACATCAAGACCCACGTGCAATTGTAACACACAAAAATAAAATAAAATAAAATAAAATAAGAGACCCACGTGCAATCAATGCCCTCCTTTTGTCTCCTGTTTGTCAATCTCATGCAATCAATGCCAAATAATTCAGTCTGTAGAACAGTATCAAAGATATGCATTTAACGAGATCCATTTGGCCTAAAATATTTGGGAAAAGGATCCCCCCAATAAAAAATAAAAGGAACTTTTCTCTTGAGTTTAATTATTTCAGTTGACGTACCAAAAACAAACTACTATAATTGGACTGTCCGTTTTTATGTTACATCAACTTAGTTCACAAGTGTAACAATATTGAGATATGTTTTGTCGATATTTCAATTTCAATACAAATATACAACATTCACAGTTACCTGGCAAATTTGGATTCAAACAATTGTAAGAATAGGTGGCAAATTTCAATACGATGTTTGGAACAAAAACACCACAATTTTTATAACTGAAATTGATAAAGAGCCCAGACAGGTGAATGGCCCAACGCATCAGATATGAGATAACACACAGGGGGCTGCTATTCCTATCTCTCTCTCTCTCTCTCTTTTTGGGTTGCTATTTTCACATCTTACTTTTACAAAAACATGCCAATTATTATTTTACAATCACTTTTTTTTTACTCTCTCTCTCTTCTTCTCACTTTCACTTTATCGACGCAACAGAAACGCATTTTCATTGTGTATAGAAGTAACACAACCGAAATACGTTTCTGTTATGTATAGTTCTAAGATACATATCGGAAATGTGTTTTCATTGTGTAACTACGATACACAACATAAACGCGTTTTTGTTGTATAAATTTTTTTGAAAAAAATTAATTATGATATAATTTTCTTTTTTAATATTAATCGTATTAATTATGATATAATTTACCTTTTTTAATAATAATCAAATTAATTATGATATAATTTTAAAAAATATACGATACAAGCTACCATTTTGAATAGTAATCAAATTAATTATGGTAACTTGTATCATATATTTTAAAAGTGTATCATAATTAATTTGATTACTATTAAAATAGTAATCAAATTAATTATGATGCAATTTTTAAAAATATACAATATAAGTTATCATTTTTAATAGTAATCGAATTAATTATGGTAACTTGTATCATATATTTTTTAAAAGTGTATCATAATTAATTTGATTACTATTAAATGGTGATTAAATTAATTATGATGTAATTTTAAAAAATATACGATACACGTTACCATTTTTAATAGTAATCGAATTAATTATGGTAACTTGTATCGTATATTTTTTAAAAGTGTTTCATAACTAATTTGATTACTATTAAAAGGAAAAATCTGCATCATAATTAATTTGATTATTATTAAAAATGGCAATTTGTATTGTATATTTTTTAAAATTGTATCATAATTAATTTGATTTCAATTAAAAATGACAATCTATATCATAATTAATCTGATTAATATTAAAAGGGATAAATTATATCATAATTAATATTTCAATTAATTTTTTCAAAAAAATTAACACACATTGTGTTAAGTGGGTGTGTCCTCCATACACATCAGAAACGCGTTTTTATTGTACAATATACACAACAGAAACACGTTTCCGTTGTGTATGGAGGCGCACCCCCTTAATATAACGAAAATGTTTTCATTATGTATTTTGTATAATAGAAATGCATTTTTGCTAGAGGTGTTTTTGGAAAAAAAAAAAAAAACAAATAATATATGGTGTGAAAAAAGCAAAAAATTGAGTGGAAATAGTAGGGCCTAGCACACATTTGACATTAAGAGTCCCACTGTATAGTAACCGCAATTAATGAAATCAATGAAATTGTGTATGTCTAGGCACTAGTATGAAAAAAATTCCAAGCTCATAGTGCTCCCCTTAATAAATAAACAAAGAAAAATTTTGCATTTTTTTTTTAATTTGATCAGTAAAAAAACTTTCCATTTAAGAATTAGAATAAATTACAAAAAAAAATCGATATTATATAAAATACATTACATAATATTTTTTATCAGCAAAATAATTTATTAATAGCATTACATAATATAGCTAGTAGGATTTGGAAGCTTTTCTGTCACTGGATCATTCTATTATAGAGGTAAATAAAAAGAAATAGCATATGATGAATTCTAAAATTTTTACTAATTAAATTCATCAAGAAACCGGATCCTCACAGTAAATAGTAAGAGAATATATTTTGAATGAAAATAATTGACATAACAGAGGGCTGTTTAGCATTTTCTAAAGCCAAAAGAAAACGATATTACAGAGGGGTCATTATCACGGTGGAGAGTGAACTGAAATTGATCCAGCTCGCCCCTCCTTCTTATCTTAGAATTTGCAAAGGACATCTTGTGAACAATGACCAGACCAATGAAAAGTCAATTTGTTGTCACTATAAGGTCCCAACCATGCCATAAGCCAGAATAATGACAACAATAATACAAAAAAGAGAAATTAACTATGCTAGATTCAATTATTAATATAGCACCATAAAGAACTGTTTAGTAAGAAAAACTGGGGTAACGTACCCGATGAATTTGAGGACTCTGCCATCGTCGTCTTTGATAGGAGCAATAGTGAGAAGGTTCCAAAAGGGTGTCCCATCCTTCTTGTAATTGAGTAACCTTCCACAATAAGTAGACCCAGTTTGTAAAGCTTCCCTTATCTTTGCCACATCATCCGGATCCGTGTCTGCTCCCTGTAAAAACCGACTGCGCCCCACCCGGCCCGTTTATAATTTCGTTATTGTCGTTTTCCTTACAGTTATTACAGTTAAAGAGACCCTTGCATATTTCTTTTTCATTGCTTTTGGTGCGGATTCAATAAAAAATATTGGTTCAAGTCCTAACTAATGAGTTTACTCTCAATTAATCCCTATCAGTTAAAATTTCCCAATAAACAACTGACATAAAAAAAAAAAACTAAATTCACATGTTAAAAATATGGATTTAATCCATAAATAGCATAAGAGAAATACTAATAACACACAATTTTGAAGAAAAAAAAATTGTTATCAGCTTAAATTCATTAAAAATTACCAAAATTTGTTGATTTCACTTATTTAATAAGATCACTCATAATTTTATAGTTTTCAATAAATTTTAATTAATAGTTGATAATTTCTTAAAAAAATTGTATTAGTAATACTCTTCATAGGGTAATATTTACTTTTAATTCCTACTATATTATGAGTGATCCCCATTTTTATAAACTATAAAAAAAAATAAGACAAATATTTTAAAAAATAAAGATCACAACTGACATATTTCTAAAAATGAACAAATTTAAAAAAGATGCTTTTTTTTTTTAAATGACTAAGCATAAACATTTCTGTATGAATTTAATTTTCATATACGGTTAGGACAAAGATTTATAGTGTTAACTTGTCATAAATCATCTTCCATTTTAAAATAATTATTGTAAAACTTAATAAATTTATTGTATACAATAATATATGATTAAACTAACAACACATTTTTTATTGTTATCTAAAATTTATTAGAAATCACAAAATTTTATAAATTTTATTTCTTATTTAATGAATCTTGTCCATTATTTTACAATTTTTAATAAATTTTAAGTAACAATAAAAAGCGTATTAAAAAAACATGTTAAAGAACGTATTGTTAATCCTCTTTGTTCAATAACAGGGTAAAAATACATTGTAATTAAATTTTTTCCTTATTTACTCAGACTAACTCATAAAAAGTTAACGGTAACATACCAGTTTCTCCCTATGACCTCCTTGGATGTGTAACCCGTCATCTTAAAAAACCCGGCACTGGCATACATGATCGGGTAATCGGGTTTGGTAGCGTCCGAAACCACGAAAGTCTGTTGAAACGCCGACAGAGCGTCCCTCAGGTCCTCCGAAACCCTCGGTATTCCCCCCCGGTACTCCCTCCCGTCGTCCGACGACTCGCCGGAGCTCCTCACCGAGTTGCTCGAGTCCCTCCTCGACCCGCCCGCCACCTTCGCGCTCGGCTCCTCCCCGCCGGAGGTCCGGACCGCCACTCCCTGCGGCTTACCCGTCTCCGTGTCCGTCTTCAGCACCAGACCCCACTCCGCGGCTCTCTTCGCCGCGGTCCCAACCTCCCCCGCTGCCGGCAGAGGCTCGCCGAGCACTGTGGCGAGCGTCGGCGGCGGGGGAGTGGAGTCCTTTAGCGCCATCCATGACGTCGCGGTGACCTCGTCGCAACCGCGCTGTTCCGGCGGCTCGTCGGCGCGTGAGTCAATCCACGTCTTCCACGTGGACTGAGACCGCAGCGGCGAGTTCGCCGGCTTCTCGGTGGAGTAAGAAGAAGAAGAAGAAGGGTTGAACACTTCGAGCGAGCCACGTTGGTCTCTTGGAAATGCCTCCATCCCTCTCACTCTCTGTTCCATTCATATATATGCGTGTTAATTAATTTCTTCAAAAATAGGAATTAATTATGCAAATTACAAAACTTAGATCCAGTTTTTTATATGCTGTTTTGTAATCAAAATTGAAGTTTTATGTTAACAATTTGCATAATAAGAGTTTGTGTTAAAGAATTATGTAAATTATTAAGAAGAAACTCTAATTCTGATTAAAAAAGCACGAATAGTCTGTAAAAAATTATTTCTAAATTTTTTTCTTATGCAAATTACTTGAAAACACTAAATTAGTAATTTCCAATAATAAACAATAAAACCCTGCATTTTGTTCTTGGATGAGATAATAGATTCGGTTGAGACTATTTGATGTGTACTTCAGAACTAACGTATGATGTTGTCCGAGTATTATCTCATGGTGGTGCATTGTTGGTAATTGGAATGGCATGGACATGTGATAAGAGTGGGACTTGTACAGCGAATGATGAGTTGTGTGGGGCTTTTTGGTCATTTCGAGTTTGTTCGTTCAGCTAATTGTGAGCAAGTCACGTTTTTTTCAGGCTAGTTTTGTTTGCTTGAGGGGTATATTATTGGAATGAGTGGTGGAGGTGGATGCAGTGCTTTTACTTCGAGGGGCACTTAGGGGGACACCAATTAATGCATCGAAACTAAGACTAAGACAGTGTCTGGGTTTTATGCTAATGATGTCAGAACACAAGTGTCCCCGAGGGCCAGAGAAATCCCCAGAGGAGGACCCGTGATGATGGAAAAGAAATTAGGATGACAGTAATTGATGGAAGCTGTGCTGAACGAATAGTGTTTCATGTGATAGCGTGGAACAGAAATGACTGTTGGAGAATTTTCATGTCATTAATCAGAAGAACTTCCTAAACTTGCATGATTTGATTTATAAGCTGTCAGGATATAAATTGACACAGTACAAGGACAGTTGCGGAATTGTGAGGAAGGTTCAGAAGTTAATTCCAGCATGAAAAATCAGGTTAGATATGTGCGTGTGTGTGATTGGAAATATGCTACAGTATAATACATGACCAGACTAGGAAATACCTCTAGTTGTGCTGTGCTGGATCAGGAATTCTGAAATTGGCAGATGGTATGGGGTGTGGACTTGTGCTACTACTTATTCTTCAAAAAATGAGCACACAGTATAAGCATCGAGAGTTGATTTCGAGAACTGGCTTATAATGCAGGAGGAGGACAAGTGGAATAAAAAGATGAAGGGATAATTTGGATCATTGTTGGAAAGGTTTGGGTTCCCATCCCTGTGTATGGAAATTTCACATGGGACATGCCTCTTGCACGTATTCCAATGAGTCTATACTATACTACAACCCTCTTCACTTTGGAGTCCTACAACATTTGAGACAAACAAAATTTTACAGTGTTGAGGAGCCAAACAATGACATCTTCTGTTGCCTCTTCTTAACCTAGGTCTTACCTTCAATGATTTCTGGTGTCAGTACGTAATTGACAGTCTGGAAAGTGGGTTGTCAAGCAAGAAAAGCAACAAGAACAGAGAACGTGAACATCTTCTTAGTCTCCTCAAGCACGTTGATCTCTGCAGGTTGGACCCTCCTTTTGTTCCAAGGACAACACTGTTTGGTTTTCTATGTCCGAGGTTGTGGACTTATAGCCGAGGACAAATGCAAAATCAGACAACCAAAAATGGCAAATATCTACTCACTTTGGGTCTCGGAAAACTTGTAGAATATTAATATACCCACTATCTTGCACAAGGGTAATTTTTGCCTATCTAAGAAAACAGGAGCTTGTTGAAACGGCATGGTCACAAGGATAAGCTTGAGAAGTGGACACATAAGACCATGTTGGTAGACGCTAGATGATTCGTGACCACAAATAATCCTCCAGATATTAAGTGTATATTTTCCCCTTAAAGTGGGCTGCAAATGGTGATTGATGTTTACCTTTTTGATGTAGCTGCTTGCTGAGTGCTAAAATGATTGAAAACGAAGTAGTTATTTGATCAACTCGCTCAACTTCGTGATGTGAAGGATCAAGGATACCTAGGGTAACTCATCTGCCATCGTTTAAATACCAACCATTCACAAATATTACTCCGAATATTGCAAGAACAAAATTCTTGAACAAGGCAAAAACAGGAATATATATAATTGAGTTTAATTAAGTCAACTGTCCCTTGCTTCTGCTTTTATCTATGATGGTTGGATGAGAAGAGATTTGAATAAAGCCATAAATCTCAATGATAGTAACAACTCTTTGATATATTGAAACAAATTCACTTCAAATTAAAAATTTATTTGAAACGTAGTATTAAAATTTTGATATTATGTTATTTATCATGCCAAAAATACAAATTATAATTTTGATATTGTGTTATCTATCATACCAAAAATATAAATTATAGAGTTTTTTGATACATCGTCAATCTAAAAAAATTTACACAATCAACCAATTAAATAATACTATATGTGTTCTTTACTAGTCCAAGAGAGGTGATCACGTGCCTTCCACAATTTATGTGTTAACGAGTTTCTAAGTTTACAAGTTATGTGACATTAGGAGTGTCACCAGCAAAGACTCCGACGTTCAAGTCTATGAGAGTAAGAGTCAAGAGGTGGAAATGGGATTGAAGTTGTACATGTTTTCTGCTATTAGGTAGCATTTAACAAGTCTTTCTAGTGATATTAGAGAGGAAGAGATAAGGGAAATCTATCATCAATAAGGAGAATTATTCTTAAGCGGGAATATAAGAGAGATTCAAAGAGATTCGAAGGTTAACACTTTCTCGAGATCTTAGGAAGGCTCTTGATCCTTAGCTTGGTTGGTTTTTGTTCTAGGGTGGTTTGGCCTATTGGGTGAAGCTAGATCTGGGCTAGGTCATGTCTAGAACAATTGCCCCGCAACTCAACTTATAATGACATGAGGTGTCGACTTGATTGTACATGTGCGACATTTAAGGGCTCTTTTGTGATGGTCTACCAACAAACATTTCTTCTACCTTGCAATGTTTATTTTGGGTGCTCTTTAGGTGTTGGGGCATATATTGGTTTCTAATAGGCTTCTACTTTTTGTTTCATTTGACGTAAGGATGGATTTTTCCTATCTTTGTTGTTCATGTTAATTTCCAATAGTAGGTATCGACTATAACGTATGGTGGTTGGCTCGTGATACCTGAGCTGGTGGTTGCGAGTTATCTCTCACTTAGGTCATTATGCCATTAGTTATTTTGTATTTGGTCCATTTTCCCATTTATTATCTTATATTTGGATCACTTACTATTAGATGTTGTCTATTTGGTCTTATTTGCATTTGAGCTTGATTCTATTGTGAGTTTGGCTTTATTGGCTTGGAAACATAGGGATTCATTTAAGAGTTTTCTGTACAATTCATCAAGTTAGAGCTTTTTGTGTGTGTTTGAACTAATGTGTCTATCTTTTCATATCCTCCATTACATGTTCCCCTTCTATATTTGGCACCCCCATTTCTTTGCTTTCTACTTGCTCGACTTTGCTTTGTCTTACTATTTTTGCTTTACTTCTCCATTATTACTTACTTCTTGCCTTTGGTCATCATAAATCTTCTCGTTTTCAAACTAGCCCTTTTATTTTTTCGCCCCCATGTGTCAGGTAATACATTGTACACCTGTTTCCCTTACTTTCTCTTCTATTTTTGGTATGGTTCGGGTTGGGCCCTCTGAGGGTTAGTTGAAAGGTGTTGTAGTGAATGACTCTTCATTGTCTTCAAAGAATTGGGGGGCTTTTATTAAGGCAACTCCAAGGAGTTGTTTTGTCCATTGAGGGTGAGTCTCAAGTTCACCCCTTAATTCTCCCTAAGGGTTTTTCACATTTTGTGGCTATGAAGGATGGGATGATTCTTTAGTCTTCAGCTCTTATTTGGAAGCTAAAAACTAAAATATTAATAAAGAAAGGAATAAGAAATAATTATCAACAAGAGGTGATAACAGTAAAGATATACCCAAGGTTGAGACTTCCCCTAAATGTATTTACAATTGCTCTCAATCATATTTCTCAATTTCTTTTGAAGGTGAATTATCTTAGTATAACTAATGTTCCCTCTCAAGGTACAAAATCATACTCAATTAAACTAACTCCTACACTTGTGGTAATTGAATTTGGATTAAGCTCATTAAATTCTTTGATAATTCATGATTCAAGTCTCAAGTTCAATTCATATGGTTCCAATATATAGGTTCATTTTTCAGTCCCTCCCTTAAGTATCTATGAACATGGAATAAGGGTACCAAATTCACATTGCAAGAATGCTCACTAAAATTTGAATTGAAAAAAAAAAATTCAAAACAAGAAAAATATAATGTTAAATAAACAAGATTCACCATAGTCCCAGACATGGACGTAGTTACACATATGCAATCCAATCACAAATCCATAACACATGGTAAAGTTTACACTTTACTTTAGTATTTTAATATAAATTTGAATTGTTTGTAAATATTTACTTACATATCTTTGTTTAGTTATTATAACAACCTTAAACAAGTAGTTAATACTTAATAAAACATCACTTCTTTAAAATGAATTATAATTTTATTGCTCTTTTTTAAAATTACTTAATATATGTTTTTTCTTTCTTAGTACATTACAAGGGGATACAACTTTACATAATTATATTATAAAGGTAAATGTTTATATGGAAGTTATTAATATATAAGCAATTATATTTGGTGAATATTTATATCTCATGAAGATAAAAACTATAGAAGAAATGTTATTATTATATAAATCACAAGAGTTAAAGATATTTTGCACAGGCATTAAACAGTTTACATAAAAACATATTGAGATTTAAAGATAAATACTTAATATTTAAGTCATAACAGTAAATATAAATAAACAATACCCTAGAGTAAAAATATACTTAACATAAATGATATTTTACATAAAAACATATTAATATCTATATAACATTTATTAATATTTACATTATAAAGTAAAAATCCTACAAAGTTATTAAATATTTTATATAAAATCATATTAGATCTAAGTTACTGTGGTAAAAACTACACTTTAGTTAAATACTTTTTAATATAAATTTATCTTGATTATAAACTTTTTACTTATTCTGTTTTATTTTTAGTTATAACAATTTTAGAAAATAAAAGATAATAAAAAATAATGATTTCTATAAAATGAATAAAGATATTATGATATTATTGGTAGAATATTTTTATTTTTTAATAATTATATATATAACATAATAAATAAAATTTATAACATGTGTGATGCATGGACCACTATACTAGTATGCTGACAATGTAAAATATTTTAGAATTTAACAAACATGCACTCTTAGTATAAAAGTTCTTATACTGTTAACAAATCAAAAAATATTAAAACTATCAAAATGGTCCAGTCCATCCCACTCAACTCTAATCCAAGTGGGTTAGGGCCAAAAAAGCTTTCAAGGCCAAAAAACTCACTTATAAAAAAGCCCATAAGGCCTTTGGGCTAGGATTAGTCCATGAGCCTTAATATACTACGCATTAATAATTACATAAAATCTCTTACTCAATACAACTCATTACCATTGATTGAAAATAACCAAAATAAGTTACACAAAATCTCATGCTTACTACAAATCATAACCAATGAATTCTATAAACTAATGGCAATATTAGCAAATTTAGGAATAAGTGTCATTTTAGAAAGAAAAAAAAATGACAAAAATCATGAGGGATGACAAAGAAGTAGTCTGATCATGGAAGATATAAAATAGGGGCCTTATTTCGGGGGATGTGTAGCCCCATTGAGTGGGCTACAAAAAAGGGGGTTTAATATGGGGAGACAGATGGGTTGTTCCACGGGGTTGGAGTTAGTTTGACATGTTTATAAAAAATTATTATTTATATGATTTTTAAAGTAATTATTATAAAAACTAATAAATTTATTATACATAGCAATTTGTGATTAAATAACAAAGTAAAAACAATGCATGTATTATTTATTCATGTTTTTTATATAAACATCCAATAAAAGTTTATTTTATCGCTACATCATATTAATGAATAAGATAATATAACAAAGTGATCAATTCTTATTAAATGTTTGTATAAAAATATTTTACACTGATAATATATATAAATTAAACTACAAAAATAAAAGAGCAATAAAAAAAAAAGACGTCAACTTTGATTTTCATGAATATGGGCTTCCCATATTTAAAACGGTTCAAAAAATGTGAATGCACAGCAATATTTGGAGAATGTGTGCCATCCATATTAATTAAAAAGGTTGTAAAAATGATATTAATTAAAAATATGATTAGCCCATTCAATTCAAATGTAAAATAAGATGTGTAGGAAATCATTATATGTAGGATCATCGTTAATATGATTAGCCTATATATTTATTCCTTGGGGACACATCCTATGGCCCCATAGTGACATGGCACCGCCTCAATGTGGTGTAACCAATATTCCCAATGATGACCTGAGTATAATCCGCGCGTTACATAATGAAATCCATCAAGCAAGACTCAGGTAGCATAATGCAACTATCAATTTGCTATGGCAAAAAGAGATAATTGATGCATCTCTATTTCATGGGGTTATGTGGTTATGAGTGGAGTATTGTCCCATAGAGAGCAGGAGATGTCGATGCGGACCTTTTCAATTAGTATACTATAGAAGAGCTTATTACTGCATGAACACAAGGCCTGTGACTAAAAACCTTCTCAAAAACCTCTTTTCTAGCACCATTAACAAAACTCAATATGATCCAACCAGGAAGTAAATTATTAGTATTTATTCTCGTTACAAATCTAAACCTCCTTATTGCACGTGGAAAATGGAGTCACCAAAGGAAATTGATTCATTAAAGCTTCAAAAAGACCAAATCCTCTTCACTAGGGATGTTCCGAATCCGAAACTCATTGATAAATGCATATGATTTAATTACATATCCACCTCTTTTATTTCTTTTCATTCTTTCTATTAGAAAGTATACTTAACTAATTTATCAACATTGAAAGGGATCCTTCTACTGACCAAATCGTAAACTTGTTTTTGCAATCACCAAGGAGGGATTGTTGTTGAGTTCGACCATCACATAAGAGCTCAACTATGTACATATAGGCAGACAATTGTTGAAAGGGGGAGGTTAATTAGTGATTGAGTCTTTATTTCTTGAAGGTGAAAATTAAGCTTCCAAATTCCCATTCAATTTCTTGGCTGTTGCAACAGAAAGTCTACAAAAAACAAATTGAACTACTGTCGTTGATCATATGTAATATCACAGGCTACAGTTGTAATCTTCTGCTACCCTTTCTCCTTCCTTTATGTAAAGTCAACTAAGCATATAAGCGGTTCTTATCCGTCTTTGAATGCATTGTATGTATGTGAAGTTCACCACAGGAATTTTGACAACACACAATCTTACTATTGAATGAAATTCATGAGACATTTGATACCTACTGGATCACACATTTAATGGATCCCACGTGAATTTGTATGTTTGAAAAAGTTTAATAAAGTGTGTGTTACTAACATTTCCAAGTTCATTATTCTTCCTCAGTCTAACGAAGGAGATCCTAAATCGCCATACTATCAAAGAAGCACAGATTCAGATTATATTTCTATGCTATGTCGCGTATCGGCCAAAAAATTCTTCAATCCTTCAGGCTATTCCACTTTATTCTTACCGAAAAAGAAAATGTTTCTTCAATTAGGCGAACTCACAGGTTGCAAGAAAGTTTCGTCCTCACCTGACAGATTTTGAGGATTATTTGCAGGAATCGGTGATGACGCAGCAACCGCCAGTATGGTAAGATCAACTCGAGTATTGTTAGGCAGTGGTGTATGAATCTGTCGAATCGTCGTAATCCTACCGTCTTTAATCTCCACATCCACTGTTTTCAAAAGATTTTGTATCGACAAATTGAAAGTAATGCAATTCGTCAATTCCTAATTAACGAGCGCTTCTTAGCTAGGATTTTGCGTCGTAGACTTTACTTCCATCGCAAATCGGAATCTATATCGCTAAGAATAGCATGAGATTAACGAAAAACTAAAGTTACGTTGGTGAAAACGGTACCTGGAAAAGAGAACCACCAGAGAGTGAAGAGGCACAGCAGCACGAGCGCGGGGATTGCGTGAACGCATTTCTCCGTCGCCGGCGAACGTGACCGGGAAGTGTCCCTCCTTCCGGTGACGCTCCGGTGGTGGTAAATCGGAAGGCCGTCGAACTCGAACGACTCTTCGTCGAGGCTCCTTCTCCGCTTTGTGTGTTGCTGCTGCTCTGCACCGACGTTGATGGCTCTGTGCTCGTCGCCGGAGCAGCGCGAGCTTGAGCCTGAAGATCTCTGCTGCATTTCGATTCAGAGAGAAGAAAAAGAAGAAGGAATGGAAGTTAGAGTGCGATTCAGAGGAAACACTGCAAAGTAGTTCCGAGGTGGAAGCTCACGATCTTGTCCTGGTTTGGTTCGTTAGGCTCGTAACAAATTTTGGGCGGGAAAGTGTTTGCACGTGCAACGCACGTGCTTTGTGCTCAGAGTCCTCGATTCACTCTTCCACAAGAAGAGATGTTTTGATGCATGAGGTGGCACATTATTATCATTCCTACACCATAGCATTAGACAAGTTGGGTTTGTTCTTTAGTTTTAAACAGTGTAGTTAGTTTCTTTTTTCTATTTATAGCAATGCGGTTAGTTTTTGAAATCGTTAAAACACTACTATAATAATAATAAAAAGAACAAATTACACTGACACTTTCTGAAATTTTGTCAAATTACACCCAATATTTTCTTTTTTTTTATTCCTACACTAATTTCCTTAATTATTTAAAAAATATTACACTGATATCCCTTATATATTACATTAACACCTCTTAATTATTTGAAAAACATTATACTAGATACCCCTATAAAGGAGGTTGTTGTAATGATAAAAAAAACATGAAATTTTGTGCAAACTCAAAAAACCTTAGGGGTGTTAGTGTAATTTATTCTAATAAAATAATACAACTCAATATGCAATGTGCTAACTAGGATATTAAAATGATTAATGAACCGTTTGTTTAAACTTTTTAAGAAAAAAATTAATTAGAAGATATATTTGAAAAATTAAAATAATTATGTAGTTTTTTTGAAAGAGAAAAAACATTAGAAACCTAAATTAGGATTGTTTTTCATAACTTAAAATTTTAAAATAGTAGTTGCTAAAAAAATTATAAAAAAAGGTTTATATAATAAAATCAATTTGTTAAGTTGAAAAAAGGACCTTTTGAGATAGGCCATCTTGAATGATGTTTCGAAAGATTTAAAAAAAAAAATCTAATAATGGAGACATTTAGAAGATTTTTTATGGAGCTTATTTGAGTTTACAAAATAATTTATGACTTTTACAAGTGTTTCTTCATCTTATTTCAATAAATCTCATAATCAAATTTATGACATACGCATTTATGTGAAAAGATATTTTTGAATAAATGTTTAATTAATTTGTATATTAAAATACATCTAAATTCTCATATCATGATTGCTTTAGTGATCATTTGTTGATTTTTATTAACTTGCTCTGAGCATCTAAAACAAAATTTATTATGTTTAGAATGTCATAATTAAAATGATAATTTGACTATAATGTTGGGAAAATTATGCATCGTATGATAATATCTTAAAGCAATTTATTCAATAATAATTAAATTTTAAAACAATAATCATCATACTTGCATAATTTGTAGGTTTATAAAAATATAATTCTATCAATTTTCTTGGAACTCGAACTGAGGAATTGAACAATTACTCTCCATTTAAGCCGCCCTCGTTTTGACTAACAGGCTCAATTATCAAGCATAACTTTGAAATAAATCCATAGGATTACAAAACACTGGTTATTTTCATGCTATTTTACGTTTGAAGTTAAAATACATGGCTGATTAGTAGTGTAAAAATCAAAGATATTTTCATTTTCTTGTCCAAGCCAAATCACGAAGTCATTCTCTTAAACCACACTCTCGGGCTCCTCTTCATATCTTTCTTTGCCTTCACTTCCAAAATCCAAGCTCAAGTTCCTTTCAATCATGGCAAGCTATCAACAGCAGTGCTGCCACATAAAGAACTGATACGGACCACACATACAAATTATTCTGTGCAAACATTTAGGTTGCACTCCGAGATGGTGGACAATGAACTTGACCATAGATCAAGACGAAGGCAGTCATATGCTATATATCTGAGGCTAAATTCTAACGAAGGGACAAAACGCAAAACAATTAAATATTCTTCCTACACAAAGGCATCTTAAATACATTAAAGGCAGGTGGCATGTACATTGAGGAGGGTACTAGAAGAAAATTTCCTTGTGAAAGACTTACACTTGATAAGGCACCTGTTATCTCCCCTATGAAACAAAAATTGGCAACTAGGCACATTGCATATGAACAGACAAAAACAATCTACTTGCCTAGTGTTAAGATCTGTCTGTCACGTGCTCCATGCTTAAATTATGTCTATGCTCATCGTCCCTTTGCATTATCAGAGAAGGTGGACTTCTTCTAGAGCTTTGTGCTGGATGAAGTTGGGGATCATACTTCTGAGAAGCAAGGTAATTTAGAGCTGTAACCACATCAACTATAACAGGCCGCATATTAGGTTGCTCTTGAACACACATAGCAGCAATGGCAAGAGCTTGGTATAAGCCTCTCACGGGATATTGACCTTCAAGTAATGGGTCAACCATTTGTGAAAATTTTCTCCTATCTCTGAACAAGGGTCTTGCCTGCAAACAATTCACGTGTACCATGAGTCAAGAATTTTGGAGGTGATAGAATGAATTTGGTCAATTCAGGTAATTTATCAAGTAGACAATAAATTGGCAATAATATTGAGACATTTATTCTTAATATAATCAATAAAAAATAATGTGATATGTTAACCTTAAAGGAAAGATAGGGAGATTTCTAAATGATTATGTTTCAAAGATTGAGGAGATTAACAGAGATTTTTATGTATAAGGCATTATCAAACAGTAAAAGCCAATAAATATTCAGAATAAGAATTAAGAAGCATTAATGAAGAATACAAAATGAAACGGTGGAGTAGCTATGCGCTACAACCATCTAATTTTGACCAAATTTGAGCTTTCCAGTTACCTATAGTTCCAGTTTAGTTACTTTAGTAAGAACACAAAATAAGCAATGGCAATTCATTTGTGTATGAAATAGAAGTACCCCACTTTAAGCAAATGAGGGCATGAAAATCAGCATGTGAATTCCAATGACCATCAAAGGAAGGTATACCACCGAGCATTGCACTCAATGTGGTAGAAGATCATTCATTTACCCTTGAGAGCAGGTTTGATTCCTGACCAAAGACACTTGACGGCCTAACCTTGACAAAGGCATATTGCTCCAGCTATTCCTTTGTTGGGATCGTGTAATATGCTTTTTTTTTCCAATGGGATTAGCATTAATGGGTATAGTCACCATGCTTAGTATTTGGGGGCTAATGCTCCTAAACAGGTTTGGAGGGAACAATTCCAGTTTACCCATTTTTATTTTTATTTCATTTTACCGAAAGTCCAAAAGAAAAAGGTAAAGGCATGCAATTATATGCATAGTAGTAATAACTTTCTCATAACTGCTTATTCTAGAGATTCAGTAAGCACTTTAAATGTATCATTTTACATATGATTAAGACTTCCAATTTTCTAGGATCTTTAAAAAACAATTCAGTACAATGAGACTCTTGACTTATCTCAAATGGAAGTCTTATAAAAGCATTGAATGAGAAAAAAGTTATGAGCAAACAAATTAATCAGCTAGCTTCAGAAAAATGTCAAGCTATTGAACTATACAGTGCGTCAGTGCCCCACAAGAAAGTCAAAATAAAAAAGGTTGGCCTGTCTGCAATGGTTGAGAAGTGTCATTACACTTCTGATAATCCAAATTTCGATACTTTAACTAGATGTGCAAACATTGCAGACAATTTTTCAATAATCCCAATTTCAATACTTTAACTAGATGAGATGATCTAGTTAAAGTATTGAAATTTGGATTATTGAAAAATTGTTTGCAATGTTTGCATAAGCTTTCTTACACCATAATGAGAATATAAAAGTCATAGAAAAATGGGTTTGAAAAATGCAATATATATATATATATAGTTTTATATTATGAAATGACAATTAATAAAATAGTTAATGAACAAAAAGTGTTATTAAATCAATCATATATGAGTTGGTGTTATCAAAAATAATAAATGAGCAATGCTATATTAACATAAAATTGTCTATAAAAATAACAGCAATAAAGAAAATGACTAAATATTACCTTTTTTATGTTCTTTCGATGACTAAAATTTGCAAATTAAAATTTTTTATATTCTTTCAATGACTTAAAATTATTAATAATTAAAAAATAAATAACTTTAAAGAATGTTTAAAAATATTATAAATAATTAGTTTCATCTATAAATATAGATATTTTTTAATATATATGTAATTTTTTGGTAAAAAGTTTGGGCCCCCCTCTGTCCCAACTAAGATCCGCCTCTGACTAGATGCCAACCTGAATGCCAATTCACAGCTCTTCCAAAGATAATAAGTAAATAACATGCCACAGTAATACAAACTAATACAAGCTTAAAAGTAACACCACTTGTTTATAGCTAATTACACTAGTCACTCAAATTCTCAGCTACAACAATTTGACAACAGTTTCTACAAAAGTAAAACAATAAACAATCATGGATTCCACAGCAAAGAATATAACAGGTAAAGAGTAGTGACATACCCATGCAACTAGATTTTGTTCTTTGGCAGGTTTTGTATGGTCAATAGCTTTCCGGCCAGTAATGAGCTCCAAAAGAACAACCCCAAAGCTGTAAATATCGGACTTGAATGTCAACTGACCCGTCATTGCATAATCTGGGGCACAGTACCCATATGTGCCCATAACCCTTGTTGAAACATGGGTCTTATCACCACTTGGGCCTACTTTTGCCAAGCCGAAATCGGACAACTTAGGATGATATCCCTCTCCTAACAAAATGTTAGAGCATTTCAAGTCTCGATATATTACAGGAGGCTTCATTTCATCATGCAGATACTCCAAACCCCTAGCTGCGCCAGCTGCTATTTTCATTCTTGTGTTCCAATCAAGTGGTTTTCTACCAGGCTGATGATCTATGATAATGGGGAGAGGAAATGAGATGAGCCAGTGATAAAGTATGATACTTACAATATATGAAAAATTGAGATGATAGAATGATAGTATGTACCAAGCAAATGGTTCTCCAAGGATCCCAATGGCATGTACTCATAAACTAATAGCCTCTGCTCTCCCTCAGCACAAAATCCAATCAACTTGACAAGATTAGGGTGGTCTGCCAAACTCAATGTCAACACTTCAACAACAAATTCGCGAATCCCTTGAAGTCCATTAGGGTCAAGTTGCTTTATAGCTACAACCTACACAACCACTATCAAATCTTAGTCTCACCACAAATCGAAAGAAACAATAACCATGCAAACTAACATGACGCCATACAAATTCATTACTGCACAAATGCACAACACATTGACCAGAGCAGGATCAGGCTCAATGAATCAATAATTTCAAATTTTGCTTCTTTTTCTTAACAAACCTGGTTTATTCTCTCCAAGTGTCCCTTGTAAACCTTGCCAAAGCCTCCTTCACCCAAAAAGCAATCGAACCTAAAGTTTCCCGTCGCAGCCTCAAGTTCATTAAAACTGAATGTCTGCGCCCGATTGCTATTATCTTTTCCATCCTGAGAAACCTCCTCTCTCAAATTTAAATTCTTCACGTCCAGAGCAAGCTGATCACCTTTAGAACCATCTTCCTTTTTCCCATTCACTTTGAAATCAACTTTGACGCTATCTATAACACACAAAATACACACAAGGCAAAAGGGAGATATATCAAACAAAACAGCACAGAAGAAAATTATTTTAATCCAAGGAGACTACAGAACCAAAATAACTGTGCAAAATGACATACACAACTTTGGATTTTGGATCTAATCATTCCAATCTCGCAGCCAACCAAAACAAACAAGAAATCGTGTACGGTTAATTTTAGTTTTAAGCCACCAATAATAGAGAGTCGATATTCAAAGGCTTACAACATCAAAAATTGCCAGAAGAGACGTTACAAGCCGAATCCCAAAATTAATCACAAAATTGAAAACAAACCAAACAAAACAAAATTCCTTCTTTTTTTTTCCCTTTCGCATATGCCTGGACGATAATTCCTGGAAAACACTCTTTCAAAACGGAAACAGAAGCATGCGATGACCCCACCCCCCAAAAAAATATGAACTTTGATCAGTTTATGACACACCCATCATAGCTTCTTCACATTAAAACGAAAATCACTAAGAAAACATAACAATCAGCGTGATCACACAAAATGGGTCACGAAACAATACGAGTGTGTTTGTGTGTGATAGTGAAATGCATTATTAAAGTAAAAAGAATCAAAACCAGTGGCAAAATTTACCTGAAGAAGTGAAATTGGTGGGTTTCTGGTTGAGGGTGTGGCTATAGTCTTCGGTAACCGATTTTTTGCGTGATTTCCCTGGGCAACAAAAGCAACCCATGTTCTTTCTCTGTCTAAGCTCCAACGAGAAAACAGAGCCCAGAACAGAGACCCCCCCAAAGTGAAGAAACACGAGAAAATAAAATAAAAATAAAAATAAAAATACAATAAAAGAAAGAGTGACACAAACTGTGAGAGAGAGAGAGAGAGAGCTAGCGAGCGAACGAGAGAGGGGTTTCTGATGTTTTTGGGCATTCTCGGTGCTTTAATATATTCTTGATCAATATGAGGTGGAAATTAATTGTGAACAAATGTTCCATAGTCACCAACAAGCCACAGTAAGGACAAAGGAAGGAAGGGATCTTTCTGTCATTTTGCATGCAGGGCAAGGGAATGTAATCAGCTGCGTTGTATTCACCTGAAGCCTAATTGTCCCCGCCCAGGGTCTGTTTTGGTATTTCGCCTTCCTTGCAATGCTTACTCCATTTGTTTTTAGATTTTGACAAGACTAAGTAAAAAGTATTTTGTAAGTGGTATTAATAGTGATTTTTAAGGATAAAATTTAGATGTTCTTTTATATGTGTTGTTGTGTTATTTTTTAATTAAAATTGAAGTTTTATTTCGATGATGCACATTGTCATTTAATGAAATTTTTTATTACGTAAATTATTGAGATAAAACTCTAATTATGATTAAAAAACAACACCAAAAGTATATATAAAAATATATCTAAATTTTGTATGATTTTTAATTAATTGAAGTATAAAACTTTTTATATTGACAGTGCATAGTCGTTAAACTCTTGTAAAGTTATGGTTTATATTTAAAATATAAATAAAGATATGATTTATAAGTTTCGTATTTATAATTAATTTTACTTAAAAAATATTTTTCTAAAAATTAATTTTATTCCATATTGAAAATATTTTGTTCACTATAAATCTAAAACAAATACTACATGTACTGTGTAAAATTTAATTTTACATATTTCAACATGAATTTAAACCACATTAGTCTCTTAACCAAAGAGCCACTGAACTACCTTAAAAATTTCAAGAAAAGAAAAGAAAAATATACCTATAAACTTATTAATGTCAACTATAACATTTAAAGCATTTAGAAATAATAAGCTTTTTTTCTGAAAAAAAATATTTATTATACATTTATATTTTAATAGAAAAAATATTTTCTTTCTTAATAAAAACTTATGATTTTTACATGTTTAAAATAAATCTCAAAGTTTAACATTAACAAAATCTTTTTTTTTTGGAAGATTTTAAAAATAATATTTTTAAAAAAGTTATTAATAAACATATTGAGTAAATCAAATTTAATTCATTTAAAATAAAATAATAATTATTGATTACAAATTAATAAATAATTTTATAATTCACAATATAAGTTAGATTATTCATTAAGAATCTACAGCTTAGTTCACATTAAACTCAAATCAGATCAAATTTATTTACCAAATAAATTAAGTCAACATTATTCTAATTTGTTGAAAAAGTCAAGTTTTAAATTATTAAAAGATCTTTTAAATTTAACAAATCAATTTATTTAAGTAATAATAATAGATAAACTTATACTAACAATATAACCATTATTTATTAAATTTATATTACAATGTTTTAATATTATACATTTATTAATTTATTTAAAGACTTAAATTCATCTTAATAATCTGTAAAATAAAGAATTTAATTAAAAATCAATACATATTATTGAAATAAAACACTAATTCTAATCGAATAAGAACACCCACAGTGCATCTAATTTTTCTAGATAGTCCATCTAATTTTTCTCCTTTTAATATTAGGTGGCAAATGGCAATGGATTCTATGGATGGACTACGGTGCGAGCTGGTTCGCAACATTAATATATCTTTGTCTTTTGATGAGCCCGCCGGTGGCACATAAATCACATTGTTTTTAAACGCTTTGACCAAAACACAGTCCGGTTCTCTCTAAAAAATTTAATTGGAAAAATAATCGGAAAGGTCAACCTCTCGAACAATGCAATATGGGCCCACACGATGACGTAATAAAGTGGGACCAGTTGCCTACGCGTATCGCACTAATATAGTATTATTATATAGCTTCAAAATTTCGTTCCAACGTCATGGCCCAAAAAAATTTAAAAAGAAAGAGAGAAAAATCTGTGTTTCGACGGTGATCCACGCGTTCCGTATCCGCCGCCGTAACGGAACCGTAACTCGGGACCGTGACGGCGAGCCAACAATCAGGGAGGGGTTGCATCTGGGGTTAGCCGCACTGGATCAGTGCTCCTGCGTGATTGTTTACTCATTTTTGTTTTGTTTCAACGCAGTGAGCAAAGTATTTATAAATAGTAGGTGAACTCTGGGACGGTGGATATCAGCATTTTGAATTTCCATGCCATTTTGGTTTTGAACCATCGATATTTGATACCCATTTATTAGGTTTCAACAAATAACCAATTAGACAAAAGTTATGGAAACCATTAAATAATCTCAATTATGAATAAAAGTTAAATAAATTAAATTAGAATACTCAATATTTTTTTTCTGTGGCTTATACATACCAAAAGTAAAATAAAAATTAATAATTCGTTACTATTTAAAATAACAAATAAAATAGGATAAGTTTTTATAAAGTGACTAATAATAGTGATCGGCAGAGTATCATTAAAGAAAAGTTTTAATCATTAAAAAATGAATACCTTTTATATTTTTTAATATATTAAATATATTTACTTTTCTTTGAATACTTTCTTTATAAGATATTACGAAGAGTAATTGAAAGATATTTTGGGAGGATATGATATTATTCATCAATAAATGCAGAGATGATTCTTTATATTTTTCAATATATATTATCTCAATTTATGGTCCTTTTTATTTTTTAAGAAAGAAATATTTTTTTCAGTTACAAATATGTTGAAAAATTTTCATGATTATTGCATAATTTGATAAAAAATATAAAATAATATTTTTTTTAAAAGAAATTAAGAGTTTAATGGATATGCACTATTAATGTAAGGAAATTTATATTCTCAACTAATTAAGATTATTTTTTTTATGTGCAACGATGACAACAAGGTTAGAATCTAAGATTTTGTGCATACTACCTAAACCTCCCACTACTAGGGATGTCAAACGGGCCAACCCTTCCCTCAACCAGCGAAAAATGGGTTGGGTTAGGTTGAACCTATTTTTGCATTAGGTTAAAAATCCCAACCCAACCCATTAAAGAAAGAAAAATATTATAAAATTTTTAATAATTTTATTTGTCTTAAATTTTTCCTAAATTTTTTGATCAAATATAATTAAAAGAGAGAAAAAAAATGTTATAAACATTTAATTTAATGCAATGACTATAAAATTTGTCTTCTTTGGGAGACACATATTTAAACAAAGAGAAATTATAAACTCAATCATTCATTCACTTTAAAGAGCTAACTTTGATTTAGTCCATGAACTATAGAATTCTAATATTCCAAGAGCTATAATACAATCTCTCTAAGTTGTGTGAAAATCCTAAGATAATACAATGAAAAAAAAATCCAATGGGTCAACCCAACCCAACCTACCATTGGCCCATCGGATTAAAGGGCTAAGCAAGTTGGGTTATGTGGGTTAGAGGGTTGAAATTCTCAACCCAACGCAACAGGCAGGGGTGTAAGCGGGTCGCGATCAACCTGTGAACCAAACCAACCCTACCCAATCCCAACTACATTTTAGTGGGTTAGGTCAGATCCATTTTTTGTTGCCCCAATTAAGATTGGGTTAAGTCATAGATTGATACATTCTCAACCTGACCCAACCTGATCTTTTTTTTTTTAATAAAAATTGAAATATTATAATATTCATATATATATATATATATATTGTATTTTTCTTGAAAGTTAAATTTGTATAGTTAAACTTGTATTTTAAATTGAACATGCGTTAATAAGTTGAACTAATTAAGTATTTAATTTTTGGCTTTTTTTTTTTTAAATTTCAAATATAAAAATTATACTAAAATTTTAATTGGCTAACTCGATTACTTGACCTAACCCGATTAAGGTCGGGTTAGGTCGCTTCGAAAAAGAAAAAAAAGCAAATTTGACCCATCCCAACCCAACTATTTTTAATCGAATTGGGTCTTAAACACGTCTGAGCCAACCTAACCCGAGTCATTTACACCCCTACCAACTGGTTTGATTGGATTATGCAGGTTAGCCTGTTGAGTTCAACGCATTTTGACATCCCTACCCACCACTAGGCAAACCTTTTAGTTTTGGCATGACTTTTAGAGTGGTTATTATCAAAGTCAATAAACTTATCATAAATTGTAATTTATGATTGAATGATAGCATAAAAATACTTTACAATGTCAGTACAAGTACTTTTTTCTCAAAAAGAGAAAATAGTTTATGTGCATTGACAATATAAAATGATTTTACACAGTCATCTAATCACAGACTGTCATGTATGGTAAGTTTGTTGAGTTTTACAATAATTATCTTTAAAGTCATACCAACTGTAATTTTTATTAATTAACAATGTAAAATCCTTTTACATTGTAGGTGTAGGTGTAGGTGTAGGTGCATAGAAATTACACTTTATAATTTATTTCTATTGGAATAAATCATTGATAAATGAAATATAATTGAAGTTAAAAGGTAAAGTTGACCTAAATACTTAAAGCGATATTAACAAGTTCATATGAATTCCACAGATATTTTCAAATTTAGGTAAGTTTTAAAAATTAAAAAAGACAAAATATCATCATTGTTTAACAATAATAAAACTACATATTTTAAAAATATATAATTTCTTCATTACTGTGGCCACTTGTGCGCTACATATTTTATAATTACAATATGGATATATAAAATATGAATAAGATATAAAAATTATATCAATTTGAAAAATAATTCAAAAATTTTGTTATATTTTCTTGTAATATGTTCATCTCTCTCTCTCTATATATATGTGTGTGTGTGTGCAATTTTCTTTCCCATGCTATATGGTTTTTAAATCAATTAAAATTATATATTATACTTTATTTTATCATAAATTTACGGAAAGTTACAATGGCTAAACATAACTTAATAAAAGTTCTAATGGTAAATATAAAAAATTATTATTGTTGCTGTTGTTGTAGTAGTTATATAATTTCCAATAAAATCAAAGGAGTTATTAATATTGTAGGCAAGTATCATACTTACATTATGTCACAGTGTATAAAATATCATATGTCCATAAATATAATCATTTTTTTTAATTCTCATCATTGATATTAATTAATGAGGAAAACATTATATCGATAAATATTTTTAAAAAAATTACAAAGAAATAGCTATAAAATTAAGGAGATGTCTATAACCTGTAATATAAACATTTGAAACCTCACGTTTGGGAAAGTTTTTACACCTGTCATTGGAAGAGTATTTAGGAAGTCCTGTATAAAAAGTTGACGCGTGTAATTTTTATTTTTTTAAAAAATAGGGTTTTAAATAACTATGAATATATTTGACCATATTAATAATAGTTAATGAACAAGTTTTTTTTAACAGCTTAATTTTAGCGTTTCTTACAACAATACTTCAAGTAACGATTTAGGTTTTAATTTTTAACTTTTTGTATTTTATTCTCTTTTTATCCTTGAAATATTTATTTAATTTACTTTTTACCTTTTTACATAAAGTATGGTTTTATTATTCTTTTTTATTTATTATTTTTTGAATATTTTTATACTATTCTGTTTATTTTAATTATGATACTATTTATATTATTTATTTTATTATTTAAGCACTGTACTTCAAGATATTAATAATTGATTAGTATGACAATACTAATAATAATAGTATTTAAAAGTATGCAAGGATGTTATCATACAAATCACCATAATGAAAGTATAACGTCTACTTAAGTATATATTATTTTTATTTTAAATTTGGTTAAAAATATTTTAAGAAATAATATAAGATTAATAGTAAAATGCACAATATGAAAAAAAAATTAATAATCAAAACTAAAAAATGTAATTAAAATAAAAGATCTTTAAATAAAAAATTACCAGACTTCGAAATTAATTAAAAAAATTATAATTATAATTACCCAAAAATATTTTTAATTCATAAAATAAAATTAAAATTTATATACAAATATCACATAAACATGCTCGCTTTTGTCATTTTACGTTTATCAATTACTTCAACAAATAATTTTACCAAATACTTATAATTTAATAAGCTAGTTTAACATCTTTTAGCTAACAACTTTAAGTTATCAATTAGTTGTTCATCTTTAAGATACTTTACTCAAACATAGCTTATATCTACTCTTATATTATAAAGAGTATTGATACACATACAATAATTCTTATAACAATTTAGACAACATTATTTTCTGTGTCTATCTTTTTTCATCTATCATTTATTAGATTTTAAACTTCTTTCTCTTTTCTCTCATTCTCTTTCTTGATTGTATAATTTGTTATACAAGTATCATTTCTCTATTATAAACTAGAATACACAATTTGAAAAGTAATGTTCATACTCTTTCCACTTTGTCAATTAGACATTATCAATACTCTCATTTCTCTCTTTGAAAGTGCATTTCACATACTTCTTCCTCAACTAGCAAAAAAACATTATCTTTCAAACATATCAAACTACTTTTTTATTTATCTTTATTTGTATCTTTGATCTTTTTAAGTGTCAATTATTTTCAATCTAACATTTTTCTTATCTCCATCTCTAATTTAAATTCCAATAATTTCTTTTTAAAATGTCAATAGTTAAAAAAAATATTACATCACAATTTATATTATTAATTGCAAGTCTAAAATACAATTTAATATTTAAATATATTTGTTTATTGTGAATTTTAATTATAATATAATTTATCTATTAAAAATATTTATTTATTATAAACTTTAATTATATAAAATAACCATTCATGTATAATACACAAACTAAAGTACTAATTATAGATAAGAGGAATGCTAACAACACTTTCTGTAACACTCTCTTTATTATTTGTTGAAATTTATTAGAAATTACAAATTTTGGTAGGTCTCACTTCTAAATTAGAAGAGAGACTCATTAAATAAGAAGTATGATTCACCAAAATTTATAATTTTTAATAAATTTCACTCAATAGTAAAGAGAGTGTTGGAGAGAATATTACTAGCACTCCCCCTATAAATAAATTATATACTATGGAAAATAAATTATAGATTATTACTGAATAGAAGATTCTATTTGGTTAGGTGAGAATAAGTTAGTTTCAGTTGAAACCGGCCAAAATCAGTTTGAAACTGGTCTTAAAATTTAATTTTGTAAAATCTTTGCATTTAAACTGGCTTAAAATTGTATTTTAACTAAAAACATTTTTTTTTCAAAAATTGGTTTAAAATGGATTAGACTAAAACTAAATTATCATTCTTTGGAAAAATAAAGTGGTTTAATTTTAAAATTCAATTTAAATAATTAATTTAAAATGAGTTTGGTTTATTTTTTTTAATAAATTCAAACCATCACGCCCTATTGGTAACTGGTGTTTAACGAATACTTTAAAATGCACTAACCAAATAAACAAGATTTGGTGATGATCGTGAAAAGTAGAAGAAAAACACAACTTAGTTGTTAGTATCAAGGTTTTTTTTTTTTTTTACATCCAAGCTATGACATGATACATTTATAAACTACGTACTAAGACAAAAGCATGAAGGGAAAAAGACAGTCAAACAAGATGCAGTAACTTAACCAAGCGAAGGAAGAAAGGCAAGAAATGTAGTCATGCATGCTGAATATGGAAGGGGAAAAACAAAGAATATAAGTCGTTGTTTCATTTAAGGGTAACTAATGTATGCATAAGTAGTATAAAGAATTTTTACACTATTATTAAATTATAAATTGTCATATTTAGTAAATTTATTAATTTTTATAATAATAACTTTAAAAATTATATTAATTATAATTTTTTATTGATTGATAGGATTAAATTTTTTTCATTAATAATACATAAAAAGTAGACTCTTCATTTAATTATATCTGAGTGCTGATTGATAGTATCAAATTTTTTTCACTAATAATACATAAAAAAAAAAAGTAAACTCTTCATTTAATTATGAGTTTAATGGTCATGTACTTTCAGTGTAAAAAGTTTTACACTATCAACCAATCAAAAATTACCATTAATATGACTTTTAAAGTATTTATTATAAAAGTTAACAAACTTACAATAAATAGTAATTTGTGATTGGATGACAGTGTAAAGTCAATGCATGACTTTTTTTCTCTTTAATTATATCCGAGTGTTGATTGATAGTATTAAATTTTTTCACTAATAATACATAAAAAAAATGTAAACTCTTCATTTAATTGTATCGGAGTCTTTGATATTTGAAGTGTGCAAGTGTCAAATTCCGTAACGTTAATAGGAACGTGGTCGGCGCGCCAAAACAACACAGATCTGGAAAGCTCCACTATTCAAACATTAGCCATAAATATAGGGACATCAGTAAGCTTTGGCTAAGATAGATTTCAAATAATGGAAAACGATAAAAGGAATAAATAAGGGAAGGTTTAAGTCCACACAGGACACTCATCCGAACAACAAAGCAAACCATATTACTTAAGGCTATGGTTGCTGGTAAAGGATGGAATAGAGATCATTGTTTAGTTTGTAAAAATAAGAATGAAACATAATAGAAGAAGATGAAAAATAATTCATTTCATTTTATTACTTAACTCTAATTTTCTTCTTCTAAATATGAAGTATACTTGATGAAACAAAGTTTTTAAATTATAAAATAACTTTTTATCTTTACAAATTTTATTTAAATCATTAGTCTCTTAAGGATAATATATTTAAAATAAAGATAATATGAAAATTAAAAATTATAACTCATTTCATTTCATCCTTTTTTCAAACAATAGAATGACATTCTTATTTCATTTCATTTCAATCTATTTCATTCCATTATATTTCGATTCATTCCATTCCATTCTCTACCACCAATCCAAACATAGCCTAAGTAGACTATCTAATATTTTTAAATATAGTTTTTATTTTTAATTGAAATTTATTAAAAATAATAAAATTGTGTAAATTTACTCATGATTTAATTTATAGTTTCTAATAAATTTTAACTAATAATAAAGAACATATTAAAAGAAATGTATCAATAACATTTTTTTTCTTAAGTAATATAAGAAATTTCTTTTAAATATTTATTTGATAAAAAAGTTTAGGAATAAAGTAGGGCATTTAAAACGCGAAACCTGGAATAGATAGTTGATTAGGTACGCATTCAACTGTTTTTTTCTAAGATTACACTATTTTATTGTGTGTGATAGATGCTAAAAGACATACAATATGATAAGATACAAAACACATGTCACTAAATTGAACGTAAAGTCTTTTGAGTTTAGATTAATGATGGGGGATATATGAGTAACAAAATGAAAAGATAATGTCATCATTTTGAAGAGAGCATAACAACTTTCCTTTTGATGATCTCTTGAACCTTAATATATTTATAGGTTATGGATGGCCTTATATGGAGATATCACACACATACAGCTACTTCCAGGAAATTCGAATAAAAAAAATTAAGGTCATTTTTTTTTTTCACTTTTATGTTTTAAAAATTATTTTTTAAAACAATTTTTCATTATTCAATAATCAATTCTCGTCTAAAATCTATTAAATTTTAAAAATTGTTTTCAAAATAAGTATTTTAAAAACTAAAAAACAAAAAAACTAAGATATATTTTCTCATTCTTTTTTTCTATTTTTTTCAAGGGCTCAAAAGACAAACTTTTAGAAAACATAAATGTATTCAAAATATATACTTTCAAATGTGCTTAAGAGACGAACAAATTTTAGAAGATAGAGATCCCTTTTTAAAAAAATAATAAACAAAGAAGGCCTACATCTTTCTTTTCAACTCATAAAAATCCGACTATTTTCTTCAAAAATAGTTTTTTAAAATAATTATAAATTATGTAAAAATGGACGGAGATTATAAACCATTGTACATTAACATATTATGTATAAAAAGGTATATGAATAAGCTGAATCTTTAATATACATTTTTTAATAAGCAACTAAATCTTTAAATTAAAATTGTAACGCATACATTGTAAAGGATTTTATCTACCAACAATATGAGTTTTATGACATGTATGAATTCTCACCATTTTCATGGGTATGGATTCAAATTCTCCTAACGTCACTTTCTCTGCTTAGTACGCAACCCTCTCCAGGGACGGCTCAAAGCTAATTGAGTAGTTGTAACTGAATAGAATTACTTGCGATTTGAGTCTGTACAATAATCTTCTTGGTAGACTTTTGCTATCAATATGTCATTAATGGCTATATACATACATACATATAACGTTGAAATTTAATTATTTAAAATATATTATTTTTGTAAGAGAGAGAGAGACTTTATTCTCACGCTTCATTTATTATAATTATTTAAAATATAATTTAATTATTATAATAATTAAATAATTTAAATAATAATAATTAATTAATAAAGTTGAAATTACACAATTCACTAAAAATATAATTTAGTTCCTAAATTTCTTATTTTTTAGATTCTTGTTATTTATTATTTTTGTGTATTATTTAAATTAAAATGTAATTAATACTCATATATTATTGTTTTCTATTCCTAAATATATTATTTTTTTATATAATAAAAATGGAGTTAGGTTAAACTTTTCATTTTCGCTTTTCCTAAAGTGATCTCAAACTCGTCTCATCTTTAGTAGAACAGGGACGGGAGAGTCAAACCTACTTATATCCCGTTTCATTATCATTTCTAATTTAAAAAAAGAATAAAAATTATTAATTATAAAATATAAGCATTTAATATTTTTAAGATTTTAATATATATATATATATATAATATTTATTTTTAAAATAATTGAATAAAATTTAATAAAAATTATTTTTTCCTTATATATAAAATATCATATTCATAATACTTTATAATTATTGATAATTAAGTGGATTTTCCATTTTTGAAAAGTGAATGGTTTTTTAAAAACATGCTTTCTTAGACTGTGTCTACAAAGGGTTGTCCTCTGGATTACGCTAATAGGTGATCAAATCTTTTATTCACTAAACGATGATCGGTGTCTAATTGATGAAGGGAAATCCTGTATTATTATAGCACAGTAAACCGTCTCTACTTCTGTTATTATATGTATTCAACAAACAAACAAAAGATACTTTGGAGCATCTCTAGCATAAAAATTCATTAAATTTTTATAATCTAATATTTTATAATTTTTATATTTCTTCATAATGTCATATTATTTTATTATTTTAAGTAACTCAATCAATTTTTTTTCCAATAAAAAAACTTACTAAAGTTTCTTAATGGATTCGCAATGTACCTCATTTTTTTATATTTATTATTTATCTTTATTTCAATTTAATATATTTCTATGTCAATTGTTAAATAATAAATAAATACACACTACATTTTAATTAAATAAAAATTTAAAGTGCATAAAAATAATGCAAATTAAAATTAATATTTTTTAAAATACATAAAGAAACACAAAATAATATATTGTTAAAATAGAATTCAATTTGGGTTATTTTCGCGTCTAAAATGTTTTCAAATATGCTTTGCTAAGTCTACTTGAAGATAATGATGTATTTCTTTTGACAAAGATGCACTCTTCTTTCTATATATGTATCTTTTGAAATTGGGATGAGGACCATTAAGGTGTTGAGACATCATTGTTTGAATGATAACATGGAAAATCAATATTACTATCATATGTTTTTTGTTCATCTTTGACGATCATGTTATGTGATATTATGCATACATATATTATATGTTTCAACATATCCATGCTTCAAGATCATGCTAGGCCACATATGATTGTGAATTGCGATTAGAGCATTCCCAAGGCTCACTCCACATATTTTCTTGTTGTTTCTTGACGTTGGGCGAACAATTTTTTTTCTCCTTGTGGCATTGAGATGATTTTTATGAATGTAGCTCATTTTGCATAAATGTTATCTTCTAGATAATTACTCATGTTATATGTGATTTCACTTAATGTAAGTTGTACTTCAAGAGTTTGCTCTTGCAAAACATCATTGAAGACATTAGATTGATTAAAGACATTGATATCATTATTTGAACCAGTAATACCAAAGAATGCGTGCCAAATCCTTAAGTCTTGTCACGTCAGTGCTTACAAGATAATAGTGAGTTTGCCATAATCACCTCAACAAAACTAACTCTTTCATGCTGTAGGACAATTTTTCCATTCTCATTGCATATAATCAATATTGCTTTACATACTAAGAAAATCACGTGCATCCTTTATTTTTAATAGCCATTCAATGTCATTATTATTGAGCCTATTCAAGTACTCAATCCCAAATACCTTGTTCACTCCTTTGAAAAAAAACTTGTCTAAGCATTCCACAACAATGTTTTCACTAATGCACACATACTCATCCACATTATCAATTGTTGATCCATAAGCCAATGTGCAAATTATGGCAGTGCATTTATACAATGGTGAAAGATCCATTTTACTAATTGCATCATTTCTTAGTTGGAAATACTCATCATTGTTGCTAAGGGCTTCCATAGTGTGAAGGAACATTGATTGGACATCAATTTTTTTTAACATTTTGATCATTTGGACGATGAAAAATTTACATACAATTGAAGAAAAAAATGGGATTATATTGATTGAGATCCATTTGTGTGTAAAAAGAATGAAATACAAAGAATAAACTTTAAGAGAACAAGTGAAATAAGATAAGAGAATTTGTAAGAATTATGGTGAGAGAAAAAATGTTATCAAAGATACATTATTTATAGACATTGAATTTTTAACCACTGTTCCAACGACAAAAAGATCAACCGTAAAATGCTATGAAAATTTACAATGGTAAAACGCTTTGAGCAATGTACTAGGCAACAAATGAAAAAATCCAAGCTCCAATCATATTCATATACATATTATATTGTTATTTTTTTGTGTTTGGTTCCACAAGCAAGAAAGAGCATTTGGTTGCTTTTGGGGGGGCAGACCTATCAATTAGGGGTCCTAATACAATTGCTCTCTAATGGCAATTGGTTTTCACTTGAGTTGCTTAATAGATCAAGTGTCAGAGAAACATTATTCGTTGGAATTGCTTTTAAGGATATCTATATTCTCCCTGACCTAGTGCAATTGCATTTGATGAGCTTATTCTTGTCTTTGTCTTGTGGTAAGGTCAGAGTTTGTTTGACTTTTCTATAGTAAAATCATATATTATTTAATGTGATAAATTATTTATCAACCCATATAAATAAATAATGATGCATCTTATTATATATTCAATTGGCAAATGATATTTCTACCTCTCCAAATTGATAAATATATCCCCCTTTCCCATTTTTTTGATAATTTTTTTCCTAAATACCCTTTTAATTCATTCTCTAATTCCAAATCAAAGGCTTACTTTCTAGAATGTCCACCCCCTTCCCCACCTCTACAACTCACCCCCTTTCTCTACAAATACGACTTACCCCCTTCTTGCATACGAGACTTTCTTTTTGGAATCGCTTACCCCATCACTTGCTTCTTTCGCTCACCCTTTGCTCTCTTTTTCTGCTCCTCCACTCACCTTACTAACATGGTATTCCATGTCTATATACAAATAAAATAAAATTAAAAAAATAGAAATGAAAAAATAAAATTAAAAGAGTAGTAAGAAAAAAAATAAAAATAAAACACTTCTGAAAATCAATTTTTGGAATAATTGTTTATTCCAAAAAGTAATTTTCGGAACTATGAAACATAATTCCAGAAATTACTTTCCGGAATAGACAATTGTTTATTTCGAAAAGTAATTTCCAAAATACTAATGAAAATGATAAAAATCCAATGATTTGCAAAAACAACATTTGATGTTACCTGAAACGCAATCACCAAAATGCACCACCTAATACAAATGATGAAAACGAGCTGCCTATCACATATTCATTATCACGCATCACACAAATTATGAAAAAAGTTTATTTTTTTTTTACAAAGAAAAAAATATAAGGAATGAAAATAAAGGTAAAGGGTTTAAAGAATAATGATGATAGAGGTGCAAAAATAGGGTTAAAGAATGATGAAAATGAGGGTGCAAAATTCAGGTTTTAAGAATAATGAAGATAGAGGTGCAAAATTAAGGTTTAAACAATAATAAAGATAGGATGTAAAAATAGGTTAACATTATTTTTATATAAAAAGTTATTTTGGTAATAAAAATTTATTTTAAAAGGGAAGAGGGGTATGCTTATTAATTAGGGATGTGTAATTATCAAAAGCCTATTCAATTTGACCTTGTTTTGAACTTTATTTTTCCACACTAAATACAACTTAGTCAAATTTAATGTGGTAAAATGCATAATTATTTACTTATATAGGCCAATAAATGATTTACTACATCAAATTCTACTCAATTTTACTAAAATAGAGCCAAACATGTAAATCCAACTCATTCTACAAATGTTATGTCTTGATGACACCCACTTGAGAGATTATCCTTCCCCCATTCTAAACCCTAATAGTTTAAACCTAAATGATCAAACTTAGATGCAAAGTATTTTTGTTACTACTCTTCAATCAGAATTAAAGTTTTATCGTAATAATTTGTGTTAACTTTTAATGTCAATTTTTTTTTTTGGTAAAGATCACAAATATTCTCCACAAAAAAAAAATCCTATTCAAGTCGGGTAGAACTATTATGGATAGCAAAGCTCTTACTCCAAGTATTTAACACAACTACATGCTCAAGGTTCAAACTCGAGATTACTAATTAAACAAGAACAACCCTATGCCAGTTGATTTACTCTCAATGGTATGTCAATTTTTATTATACAAATTATTGAAGTAAAATTCTAATTTTAATTAAATATAATATAAAAGAAACACTTATAATAAGGCACTTTTGTTTTTTATAAACCATAATTTCTTCCCTCAAATGTAGTGCCTGCACGGCTTTATGATCATTTCGAACGAGCTACACAACACACATGTGAAAGGGGAAATATTTGCATCCATTAAATTAGATGTCAGAACATATGTAACCACATTAAATTGAACTTTTTGCGGTTTTTTTAACCCTAAAGGGGTAATTTTTTTTGGAAATTACCTGAATGGGTATTTTTTAAAAAAATTTCCAAATTGGGGTAAGTTGTGATTCGAAAATATGACTTTTGAAATAGAAGTTGTGCTTCGCAGGCGAGACTTCCCTTTTTTTTCAACTTCTAAAAGAAGTCATGTTTTTTAAACAAAACTTCAAGTTTATATTTTTTTTAAGCCAACATGAAGTCGTGTTTTGTATACATGAATTTACTTTTGAATTTTTTTTTTGGTGAAGTCGTGTTTGGCATTAAAGACTTTACCTTTTAATTTTTTTTTCCAAATTGGAAGTTGTATTTGCAATATAAGACTTTAACATTGATATATATATTTTTTATTGAAGTCGTGTTTGTGATCCAAGACTTCACTTGTTATTTTTTTTTTCATTGAAGTTGTGTTTACTGTCCAAGACTTCCACTTCTTCTTTTTTCTCTTTTTGAAGTCATGTTTTTGATCCAAGATTTCTCTTTTTTTTAATTGCACACTGAAGTCATGTTTCAGGTACAAGACTTCATTTATTTTTTTTGTAAGTCATCCTGATTGAGATGTTTAGGGTTTTTGTTTTTATGAAGAGATGCTTTAAATTAGAAGCTTATTTAAATATTTATAAAAATTTTGAATTAATTTATGTATTTTAATGGAGAATTGAAAAATTAATTAATGTAATAACAAGATTATCGAAATTAATTAAGAAAAACTATCATTGATTATATAATATCAATGGATAAAATGTAAACAACATAATATAATATATTTATACTAAAGTGATATTACGAAACTTGAATAACAGAAATAGTTAACAAAAGGTCCGAGAAATTACACACAATCTTAGAAATTAAGTTGTCTAAATGGACAATTACTATGATTATGTCCTTCAGTTCGACACAAACTACATTTCTTAGGCCTATTTTGAACTAGTTCATCCATCTCATTATGTATACAACTAGTGCTTGGCCTTCTTGATGTGTCTCATCACATGGCAGGATCGGGGTTAAAATTTGGACCTAAATATGGAGGCCAATATTCTTCGCTTCCAAGAGGATGAAACTTATGTTGATAACCTTTGTAAATATTTTCCAACTTGTATGTAGGATCAACAAATACATCGCAATCTAAATTTCAATAAGCACATGGTGCAATTACATGAGAACAAGGAAGACGAAGTGCTTGGAATTCACCACAGTCACAACACCACTCTTTCAATTTTACAGTGCAGGCCATTCCTCATCGGCCAACTTGTGGATTTGCTATTTCTTGAACCTCAAACTCACTTGTTTCCCGAGTGTACTTTCGAACATACCTCTTCATAGTACATTTGTCCTACCCTTATCATATTAAGCGTTTGCGTCCCTTTACTAATAAACAATGCATTTATTCTAATAAATGTTGCTTTCACTAGGGCAGTTATAGGCAATGTACGTGCTCCTTTCAAAATGGAATTCATACACTCAACAAGGTTAGTAGTCATATAGCTATACTGTTTCCCTCCATCATAAGCTTGAGTCCACATATCCTTGGGAATATTATCTAACCATTCTGTAGCTTGGCGAAACTCTGATCTCATTGCAATTAGCTTAGCCTCAAATCGTGGTTGCCTCATCTCATATGCTGTGACATTAGATGTAAGATAGTAAAGTTAGTATTTGGTTTCACATGAAATAAATAAATAATTTAATTCATAAGTTGAGGAATATGAAGTTTGTAACTTTACCCATATTGATGACTTGTTTTTTAAGCTCAACATTTTTAAACATTTTATTAAAATTTGATGCAATGTGCCGAATGTAGTATACTGAATGCACATTCGGGCCACTCTAGCTAACTCGTTCTGATTGCAAAGCTGCTAGCAAACATTTTCCCCCTATCTGATATAATGCATAAATTTGTTTGAGGTGTGACATATCTTCGCAAATAATGCAAAAATCACATCCAAGCTTCTTTTATCTCGCTCTTAACTATTGCAAATGTGAGTGGAAACATGTTGCCATTCTTATCTTGTGAAATCGCAGTCAATAAAGTACCACGATATTTTCCTATTAAAAATGTGCCATCAACTTGCATAATTGGCTTGTAATATGGAAAACCTTCAATGCATGGCTTAAAAGACCAAAATACGCGATCAAGAACTAAAGCTGAAAAGTCTACCTCACCATCAACAATTGGACAGCTTCCATCCATCTAGGTAGATCACTATATGATTCTTCCCAATTTGCAAATGCCTTTGCAAAGGCTTTTTGTTTAGTTTTCCATGCCTTTTTATATGTCATAGTATAACCAAACTGAGTTTGCACCTTCGCAATCAAGTTTTTTATTAGAATACCCGGATTTGTATTTACTAACTAAAGAATATAACCAGCAATGACATAAAAATCTAACTTATAATGATCTTGAGAAATTAGTGAAGTTGTGCAAGTGTGGTAACCATTAATTTTCTTTATCTCCCACCTATTACGTATTTTACTAAATGATGCTCTAATCCTCCACTCACATCCATTTCCATATTTTGTACACTTACCAACATACCTGTCAACCTTAGACTTTTCAACAATGTAATCAAACAAATGTTGAATATGAAATTGCTTAATTGCATTGACAGCTACCTGTTTTGATTCGAATGTCACACTAACCCATAGTTCGCTTATAACATTCATATTAGCACTTGTTCTCATCCTATAACGATTTGAAAACTCTGGTTCTTCTGATATTTGACTATCAAAAGATTCAAAAAATGGAGACGGTGTAACATGTGCTTGATTGTTTGGTTCTCCAACACCTTTTGTTCCATCTTTATATAGGTCATCATATACCTCATACTCCTGCTTCTCCTCACTAAACTCATTAACAATGTCCCTATACCTTGCTCTGTCATCAATATGTATCATGTTACCAGTAAGGTTGAATGTTGACATATGAGAAAATAAACAATTACATTACATGTTAATGTATATTAAACTAACATAGTAGATTTAATAACATATTAAAAAAAAATACTATCTGCATGAGATAAACTTACAGTGTGCTTTCTTTAAAATGAATGTCGCGAAGAATGAACGCAAAGAACACATATGATATCCTAGGTATTTATAGAGTGAGCATGTATACAACTTTATATATTAAAAAATTGTGGTAGGGAAACATGATTTCAAATTAAAAGAAGTCATGCTTTGAATTAACGAATTTAGTGACTAAAATTAAAATATAAATTAAAAGCATGTTGTCTTTTCCAAACATGACTTTAGCATTAAGAAAAAAATAAATTAAAAAGAGACTGTATACGTGACATATGACTTTAGTTGAATAAAGTTCGTGTTCCACATTTATGACTTTAAGAAAAAAAAAAACAATTTAGCAAGTCGTGCATTGAAAACACGACTTTAAGAAAATAATTAAAAAAAATCTTTAAAATGTCGTGCATTGCTTTCACGACTTCAAGCGGGAAAAAATTAAAAAACAAAAAAAATGTCGTTTTTGCATTACACGATTTCAACAAATTAAAAAAAATAATTCAATATGTCGTGTTTGTATCACACGACTTTAGTGTAAATAAAAAAAGATCATCTCGTGTTTGTGTTACATGACTTTAACAAAAAAAAAATTAAAATTAAAACAATTCAATTAAAAATGTTGTGTAAGTGTATATGGATGAAGCTAGACAACCATGTGAACATATTCTCAACCTGTGCATGGTGTCATGTATGCCATGTGCAAAACGGGTAGTAACATTGCCTAGCTATTGAATAGGATTGACATTTCACTTAATATATTTCCAACATAGGAGCCAAAATTCACGTGAAGGGATCCCGAGTCTACAACGATGACAAGAATAGTGTTATTTGTCTTATACCACATTGATACATCCCTTCACATGAGTTATTACTTGGCTGAAAAAATTAAACACGATTGGTATAGAATATTGACGAGAATTGGCTCTATACATTGCTTTATTATACATTTAATGTCGAAGTGAAAGAAGGAAATGATATGTATCAATATAAAGATTTCGCTGCTCCTCAGAACTTATAACTGATCAATGTGTTGTAACATCTTACTGTAAGTCTACACTATATCTACTCTTAAAAGAATCAAGGAGCAAGCATATTTTTACTATTTGTAATGCATGTGACTTTACTATTTGGATGACATGCATCATGAGGGGTCAAATATCTAGCAGTTAGTTCTGTGATAATAACAACACACCATGTGAAAATTTATTCGAAAATATACATTAAAATTTAAATACTCCAATTATATAATTTATCATTCGGTTTCACGTCAACAATCTCACAACAACTTTAGCACATTACTTTCTCTTATCTATCTCTATGGAGCACAATTCCCAAAACTTAATCAACAAAAATGGCCTATTTTCAACCTAGACTAGCTGCTGTTTCGTTGCTGCGACTACAAGTCTCACATGTTTCTACTAAAGTCTGGGAGGGAAAAGAGAGAATGATACATCCAGGGCGTCATTCTATTTGGGCTTTTAAACATCTAGATAAAATATATGTTCATGTCCGACAATTAATTGATCTAGCCAGTTTTGATAATGTCATAACAATCGAAAAGATCGAGATAAACCATCATTTGATAACAAATTTAGTGGAATGCAAGAGAACTGAGACACACACGTTTCATTTTCTATATGGAGAGGCAACAGTAATGTTAGAAGATGTCGCATTACAACTTGGGCTCCCCATTGACAAATTTGCTGTCACTAGTAACAGTGTTGGTAATTTGGTTCCTGCTTGTGAGATCTTATTAGGGGATACTCCACCAAATAATAAGGTCAAAAGAAACATGACAGCATTATCATGGCTAGCTAACCAATTTAGAGAACTTCCCGATGATGCTGATAATGTTGTCACTGAACAACATGCTAGAGCTCATGTTATTAGGTGGTCTCGCCCGATGGACACAACCAACATTCCCACCCATGCAGTTAACCTTATACGTACCATGTTTGACTGGCTACGAGTGAACAAGGTTTATTATTGTTGTTATAAATAATTGTTATTAATTTATCTTTTTACTATTAATTATTAATAACGACGCCATTATTCTTGCAGTTTGTATGGACACTTTATCACAAACCTAAGATAAGGCGATTAATTAATATTGAGTTATCTGATATTGCTTGCGCAAAGGTTTCTCTCATATGTTTTGCAATTGTGGAATGACATCTAGTAGATAGGGTGTTAAGATAATTTGGACTACATCAAAATATTCTAGATGACCCACCAAACCTAGATGAAGTTCATAGAATTGATATGAAAGGAAGAGTAGACATTTATTGGTCCCACTATCATCGTCAGTGGATTAACATATGGAATAACTGGAACAATCATCTTGTTGAAGTTCAACAACATGATGGTATATTACGTGAAAATTCACAATACATGCAATGGTCTATTCCTCACACTAGACGATATATATCGCACAAGGGGTCATTCTATGTTGAGGTAGTAAGCGTACTTTACTATTTTTATAAATTTAATTTTATTAGTACTCATTTCTAATTCTAACATGATAATTATTACTTTTAGCATTATCCTACACATCAACATCAGCAATTATAGGTGAAACCCAATTATTGTTAAGACAAAGGACGAATTTATGACCCTCACTTTGTTTTGATAATAACAAACAGTTTTATGCTTAACTATCTGATTACACATTGTCACATGTTTTCACTATCATATCATCTTATTACGCGAATGATGTATGCAAACTAACTCCCTAAGATGATATATATATATATGTGTGTGTGTGTGTGTGTGTGTGTGTGTGTGTGTTGAACTTTTCTTTGTTATTCGAGAACCTTTTTTGTGTTTTCTTGAAAAGCACACGACCTCTCAAAAAGAAGACATCTACGTACCTATCCTCGATAAAAGTCAACTTTACGCTTAAAAGAAGGAATTTGAGTACAGATGTTAGTACGGAAAGCAAATATGTCCATTGCAACAATATTGAGTACGAGAAATGCTATATAAACACATTGCTTTATCTTATCACAGTGATCGGTTGGTGAAAAGCATTAAATGCTACATTTAATGCTTCAACAACTACTTTCTTCACCAGACGAAGGATGTCTGTAAAAGCTCTCACAATGGACACTTTGGGATAACTCTATAAATAGAAGAGAAGACCTTAGTCACAATGACGGAACTCTTGGCAAATTTTCTTTTCTCTCAATCTATAATCTTAAACAACTTTCGTGCATAAAACTTTACTAAACTTCATTGTATATTCGTCTGATATGACGCTAGCTAAGTGTGATAACTGATAAGTGTCAATCATGTCTTTCTTTTTGGCATTTATTTGTGTATTTACGGCTCTCTTTCCCGAACCAAAGGCTTTGTCTAAACCCAATTTCAATTGATTTTTAAGTAAGTAGCATTTACAAATAGATTTATACATTTTGGGCATTTTAATTTCCAGCTGACATTTTTTGTAGGAAATGAAGATAGAAGACTGAAGCAAGATAGGAGGATTACAGCTGCCAAAGTCGCTGAGTGAGCAGTTCATTCGCTCAGCGAAATCTAGTACAGAGAGCAATCAAGTCTCTCGCTGAGTGATACACATATTCACTAAGCGAGACTCGTTCTAGAGACCACAAAGTTAAGTCTCTCGTTTAGCGAGCCTTGTGTTTGCTGAGCAAGAACAGTGCCACCTCACTTAATGAATGCGTGACAAAAGAGTAAAGGAGGAGGGCTTTTGAGGGCATTCATTCATTCGACTTATTTTCATGCTAGGGTTTAGAGGAACAATGTGGGAGCACCTCCTTGAAGCTTCACTACAAGATCTTCATTCTTCATCTTTTTATTTGGTTCACTCACCCATGAATGGCTAATCTTTTCTCATTTGGGGTTTGATGAAACTAATCTACTCTCATGTATACATTTTAAGTTATTTATTGAAGTTTATATTATATTCATTAGTGTCTTTACTTCCATACTTAATGCTTGTTGTGGCTTGATCTCCTATAACTTGTTTCTTTTGTTTTGATTGATGTTGGAAAACTCTTTCTTTACATAGAACTGAAGAGAGCACTTAATAGATCTTGTAACTAGGAATAGAACATGATTTATTAACCATCTCTAAACCTCTTTTTGTAAAGCAAGTTGTTTGGGTGAACTCATTAAGGGATTGATGTTTTATTCAGATAACTTAGGTCCATTCAAGTAAGGGATTAGGGTTTGGATATAATTATGGATCAATGGTAATGAATAGGATATAAACTCAATATGTGACCTTTATGTTTCATGAGAGGATGATTAGTGTAATCAAACCCCAATGCTTTTGCTTATGGTCTTGTTTCTTGAAAATTTCACTTTACATGCTCGTATAAATTTCCCCTTGAACGATTAATTTATTTGAGTGAAAACCTAGTATTACGCAAGTCTTTTGGGATACAATACTTTACTCATTACTGTCTACTTGTGTAAATTGGTACACTTGCCAAAGGGCTAATAATAACTTACTCTTAACCATTTCTCTGTGAAATTGGTGGAAGCCTGAAAAGGCTTTGGATAAAAGAATACTTAGGTATTTTCTTGGAGAGACAAGTGAAAGACTACTTGGGTTGAGCCTGAAAGACTACTTGGGTTGAGCCTGAAGAGGCTTAGATAAAAGAATACTTGTAACTTGTTTAAGTTATAGTGGAACTTGGTTGATTACCAAGAACTGGACGTAGTCTCTGGGGTGAGATGAACCAATATAAATCTTTGTGTTTTTCTGGCTTACAATTTCTCCTCGTTTTTACAAATATCTTTTGAAAGTCTTTATCTTTTGTCCTTCAGACAAAACTTTTTTTGAAAAGGTTTTGCGAAAATTTTTAATAATACAATTCAACCCACCTTCTTGTGTTATTCTTGTGTTTTACAGTTATCAACCAATAGGAGTGGGCTTTTCCAAATACCTGTCCTAACATGATTAACAAAGTTTTCAACCATTGGGGTTTTCACCATATATGCCTCAATATTCATTTTATCAAGTTCCTTCCTCATCAAATCTTTTTGAAGGACATTCACAAATGTTTGCAACCACTTTCTCCACACCACCATCTACATACTACAACCAACCATCAGCTGAATGTTATCGTCTCATCATGCCTAATCAAATGTGTGACATTGCATATGATGACGACAATGATGATAATGATAATAATAACAACAATGGTAGTGCTGATGACAATGACGATGATGGCGATGGTGATAGTGCTCATGAGGTTTATCAAGAACTTATTTCATCCCTCCAGCAACAAATGGTTAGATGTGTTGCTCCTATAACACGAGGTGGGCGAACAAATCAAGAACAACAACCTCAACGTGGTCTTAGGACATGAGGAGGGCGAAAAAATCAAGTGCAACAAGAACGAAGACCGCAACATGATAGAAGAAGACCTTCATGCAGAACATCATCCCACGTTTAATTAATTTTTTAATTTTCTCATAACTTTAAGGTGTGTTATACTTATCATTAAACAGTGTTGTAAATCTTTAAGTATGTTGCATTGCATTTTTCTAAAAAATTTACAAACAAAAACTCAATTCATAACACTACAAAAAATTACAATTCATCAAATTTTTACCATTTTAAAATAAATTAAAATCAAAATCTTAAATTTTTACAGTGAAATATTTTACAAAATTAAACTAACATACATTTCACAACCACGAAGTAAAAAAAATTCAGAATATAAAATAAAATAAACACTAAACACAAGTTCCATAAAAGAAAGGGAAATCTTGGATCATAAACATGACTTCAATAAGAGGAAGAAACAAAGTGGAAGTCTTGGATAGTAAACATGACTTCAATGAAAAAAATATATATAACAAGTGAAGTCTTGGACCACGAACACGACTTCAATAAAAAAAATACATGTCTCAAGGTTGAAGTCTTATATTTCAAATACGACTTCCAATCTAAAAAATATATATATTAAAAGGTGAGGTCTTTAACACCAAACACGACTTTACCAAAAAAAAAATCAAAAGTAAATTCGTGTATACAAAACACGACTTCACGTTGGCTTAAATAAATAAATAATAATATATATATATATATATATATATATATATATATATATATATATATATATATATATAACATTGAAGTCTTGTTTAGAAAACACGACTCCTTTTAGAAGTCACAAAAAATAAAATAAAAAAGAAAGTCTCGCCTGTGAAGCACAACTTCCATTTTAGAAGTCGTATTTCCGAACTACGACTTGTCCCAATCTGGGAATTTTTAAAAAAATACCCATTCGAGTAATTTTTTAAAAAAATTACCCCTCCAAGGTAAAAAAGCCACTTTTTGCATTGATAGAATCCAAATATAGGATGTCTTATTATACTTTATGCTTAGGTGATTCAAATTCCAACATTTTGAGCAACTACGTACGATGCTCCATCATTCAAGTCTTTCTTCATTTTCTTTGAGCAACCATAATTTATTAGAGAGAAATGTTAGGAATACATTTTCTAACACACTCTTTTGAACACACTTTTTTTTATTGGTTGAAATTTATTGAAAATTGTAAAATTTTGTGGGGCCCACATCCTATTTAATGATTCTCTCTTATGATTTTGCAGTTTTCAATAATTTTTTATTAATAAGAAAGAGTGTATTAAGAGAAGTATGTTAGAGAATGTGTTGGTAGCACTCCTCTTTATTAGATATTTACAGCTTGAGATTGGGTTTCTTTTACAGACCCTTCAACAACTCTTCCCCCCTCTCCCCGGGAAATGGCACTCAATATCCAAACCCCGTCCCAACAAAGTGGTAACAGGGCTTATTTGGGAGCATGATTACTTGAAATGAAGTACGGATATAGCTACCCAGTTCATATATGTATTTATTCGCCTCAGTTGACATTTTGATCACAAAACTCTTTAAAAGTGAACCTGATATGCTGTACATGAAATGGTGAATTTGACATGCGAGAGAACCAGGTAAGGCTGTATTTGAATTTACGTACCTTGCAAAATGAGATTGACATAAAACAAACACACTCTAATTATGTTTGGGAGTAATGAACAAATGCATGGGGGGCCACGATGTTAGGAGTGGGAGAATGGAACTGCTAGTGCTTGGCCATTTTGAAGAATCCCTTTACCCTATGTCCTTATGTAGGGCCATATCATAGCAAGTAAACTTGGTGAATTCGCAACACTTTTCTTATTGGAGGGAGATACTTGGAACCTGGTCAATTCAAGCCCCTACTAACCAATAGGAAAGTTCGTGCCCACAAAATGTCCTATAAGCTGCTATGCTATAGACTTTATGATTGGCAATGGGATGTAAGGAACTAAAGACTACGAGAAAATTGAACTGAAAACTATGGATAGGTAGGTAGGTATCATTCAATATTAGGTCGCCTGATGAACCCATATGTAGCCTGGTCTGTCTTTGAGTTGGCAACCCAACTCAATCGTAGTCCCCTTTCCATGCTTCAAGGAAACAAATTGGGGACTGCAACTGTCTTTACTTTTGCATCGTAAGAGAAAAACAAAGTAAAAAATCCCCGAGATGTTTGCCTCCGTACCAACCAAGTTCAACAGCTGACATTTTAGGTATACAAGCACGAAGTTTATTTATTAATTCCAGTATTCTAAAGACACTTATTAAGTAAAAAAAACAAAACACAATTTTTAATATATTTAATACTTTAAAAAATTATTTTTCATGAAAATTATAATATTTAATATATTAAAAACTTCAAAAAAAAAAAATATTTGTCATCGAATATTTTGCATTTTTAAATCTTTATCAAGTATTTTGAAAACATTTGTCAGGATTTTGCTGATTTATAATTTTACTGAAGAGAGGCGGGCACGGGGTTGTAGTTTAGTGAGTAGACAGCTGAAACAATTCTTGCCAATAGAATTCATCACAATAATTGATTTATGATTGACACTACTTGAGGAGATCCAACTCAACTTGTTCGCGTCACAAAAGTTAAGGAGACGTGGTGTCCCATTTTGAGACAATCGTTTTCAATAGATGAATAAGATTTACTTTTTGGAAGGAAGGTAAAAAGGGTTGATGAGAAAATAATCACATGACATGGACTTAGGTTTTGACACAATCCTTGCGTGTAGAACAGAGACATGATCATGGTTGACAGTTGACACATTCCAGGACTAGCACAACACGGGCATGATTCATTCCCTGAACTGTCCATGCTTGATAGTTATGAACCATACGAGGCAGTGAAACTCCATTCTCCCTTTCTTTTCACCCACGACAATCAATTCAAGAAATCTATTCCAGTAGAGGATCTAGATCTCAGTAAGCATGTTAGAATTCTCAGAAAGGAACAGCATTAACTGTTAACTAGATGTACCCAAAGTGCAAGCTAACATGATAAATTTTATTTCATCAGAGGTTAGCCTATCCAAAGGCAAACCACTTCCATGGGTCCATTTGGAGTTTTTTAGTTCACACAACCACAAACAGAATCTAGTACATTGTCCTGAAGTTTCAAATTAAATGTCTGTTTTTCACACAATAGAGGTAAAGGTAAACTACCTATTCACAGATTCCTCTAACACAAACAAACCTCCAAGCTCCTTCCTAGGTGAACGTGTGAAGGACTGGTCTGATAGCAAGAAGCTAGAGGCAGTTACTGGAACGGAATCAGTCAAATAATGAACAGCATTTTGGCTGGTGTTATTGTGGAATGTCGCTAGAATTATCCCCAGATACCAGGTTGTCACTTTGTTTATCTTTTTCATCTTTGGCTTCAGACCTGAGAAAAAAATGGGACAGAAGTTAACACAGCACTTATAGAACGAAACATAAAAAATATAAAATGAACCCAAACACGCAGCAACATACACTATTCGTCTAACAAATTGTCCCCTAATACGTGGCCGCTGTTCTGCTAGTTTTTTCCTGCTGTGATATCGAACCTGAAAAATAAATGAAAATTCCAGAATATTGATACAAGTCAAATTCATGATGGCAATATATAACATCCCGTGCCTTATTAATGATGAGGATCAAATCATTGACACAAACATGAACATACAAGTCATACAAGGAAAGTAACTTGGGAAGTAAATATCTTAACTTTAAATAAAGTGGAAATAATTTGATAAAATTGCAGAAATATAAAATACCCAGGATGGAGTAGATCACTGGGCAAATAGATAATGCCAATGGCAACATATTATTTTCATAGGATGCTCTCAAATAAGCAGATTTTATTAACAGCATCATCCATCTTGTAAGGATTTCCATAAGCCATCAGTTCATTTATAGAAATTGTGGGAATACAATGAACAGGGTATAACTACATCTCAATACTCAAATTGACAAAATCCACATCCTACAAAGATCTTCAGCGACATATTATGACCATGTGATTAAAAAAAGATTACCCTTTTCTCAAAGCATCTTTCTTTTCTCTTTAGTCGAAATTTGGTCAAGGCAGCCTCTCTCAATGCAAGTCGTCCTTCATCTGCCCCATTTCCAATGTTTTTCCTATCAATGCCACCAACTCCAATGCTCCCAGCAGCCAAATTGCCATTTTCCACATACACCGCCCTGATTGTCAAGGTGTTGCTTCCGTCCTGTCCATTGCTCCCATGATCACTCTCCACTGCATTTCCATCCACAGCGTAGTTTGCAGCATTACTTTCTGCTGGCCCTCCAAATGCATTTGATGATACACATTGCTGAGCAGCTTTGGTTGAGCTTTTCAGTAAGAGATCATGATCTGATCGGAGATCTACTGCAGCTTTATGGGAAATGTGATTATAATGGTGAAGCTGATAGTGAGCGTGCTCGACTTGGAATCCATGTTCAGAGCCTCCCACTTGTCCTTTAATGATTTCTGTATATTCTTCCCGGGTAGAAGTTTTCTTCTGAGATGAAGAGATACTATTGTTCTGCACAGTTCGGAGTTCAGAAGAATTAAATGAGCCAATCCATCTTACAGACTCTGGCTTCTTGTCAAAAGTATCAGGTTTGGTGCCAATATATGTATTAGTGGAGGCCATGTCATTGATGTTGTTGCTCCCATTAGATTGTTGATTTGGAGGAGTGCCATTTGAATGACATGGAAAGTTGTGTATTGTCTCTGTATTTGGTGCAGCTGAGCTATTGTCTAGTGGGGAACAGCTTCCTACATTTCCAGTTTGAACCTGATAGAAAGTACAGAAAACACAAGGATTGCCCAAAGATTAAGATTTGGTGATAAACAATATTCTCCAGCTAATGGTACCAAGAATTTGCTTGCCAATTGCGGAGAAATAATTAAGACACACAGCATGTTGTTATCATTTCTTCATATTGTATATTAGAATTTTTTGATGATTCAGTTAATCCCCTTACCCCCTACTTGTTGGCTAGGAACAAATCGCATATTCATGCAGAGATGATTCACAGTGGGGGATAGACATAGCCAGATAAGTTGATGAGATGAATGGGATTTGGGATGAAAAATGTAAATGCAAATTATGCAACACAAAAATCTTAATTTTACTCGATATATAAAGTTCCTGCCATCAAAGGACTGTAGAACATCACCTGGTTAGCAGAAGAAGCAGTATTATATCTGCACAACGAAGAAAAGAAAAAATTAAATTATTTATGTAATGCAACAATATTAGCTTCCAACATAAGGTAGTTATGCTGGCAAATTTCCTCTTACTTTGAGAATGCTGACAGATCTGAATGTCTCAACACATTGCATTCTTCACCTGAGACATTTTTAGCATCTCTTACATCTCCCAGCCTTTTCAAAGTTAGTTCAAGGTATGGATGCTGTTTGGAGCAACAATTTGCTTTTGTTTGTGAGAAACCAGAAAAACCATTTGGAGTGTTCAAGTCTCTGCTTTCAGCCTGTGGACTGTTGCTATCAGTAACATCAATAACATTCATAGCCTGATTTTCTTGTGTCCTGGTTTTATCACCACTGTATTCCAGTTGTCCTTTTTCACCGACATTACTCTGTCCTTTAATGAGCTGCATATCATCCACATCAGACATCTTATTAGCCCCTTTACCCATTGGATTGCTAGACAGTTCCTCAAGTGGATGCTCTAGTTGCATATTCAAAGATATTCCCATAGCCAAGTCCTTACCCATTGCAACATCATCTGGAAAGAAAGTAAAAAGTGGTTTATTTGAGGAATTATGCAAATCAAGATAGACACATCTTAAAAATACATACTATCAAGGCATACCAAGATGATCAATAAGTTCATGGCACTCTTTTTCTGTCGCATGCACCCATCTACTACTAGCTTTTTCAGTCTTTGTATGCATCGCTTGGGCATCCGTGCTATCAGGGGCATCAACCAATTGTTTATGAGGTGAAACTGGATGAGGACTGCCAACTTGAGCTAGACATTTAGTCCATGAACCCTACATAAAATAGGAGCTTTACTATGATTTTTGGGTATTTAGATAAATAAATAAGGGGTAAGCACAATTTATGAATTGCTAGCAAAAATATTTTTAGTTCATTTTGTTTGGAACACATACAGAGAAAACTGGACAATTAAGTCAACATATGGTTAACTATTTCTTAACAGAAAAATAATTTCATTAGAGACGCGAGAGAAAGCACAGCAATGAAGCGACAAGACATCAACCAGAACAGAAAGCACAAAACACAAAAAAGAACATGAACAAAAAAGAACGCAGCAAGGCTACCCATTCTTTGTCCCTAGCAATAGTTATGGGCATAACAACAAAAGGAAGCAATAAACATCATCATATTACACAGTAAATGTAACGGCAATCAAATATCCTCAATGATGCATGTGCTCCACTCCAACTAAGAACACCAAAGATTTTCATAAACTACACGCTGCCATAAAATTTGGGCCTCCTTGTTTTAACCAACACCTTTATAACAAACCCATCAAAATTTGCTTCAAAGTAGGACATATCAAATGCTCACAAGAGTCCGAAAATGGTTGTTCTGTGGGAAAGTAGAGAAGTTCCAAAGTTTCAATGCAAAATAAGTCTCCTACCATTTTTGAACAAGTCTCCTACCATTTTTGAACCTGACCTACATATAACCCATATTGGGGAGAAAGAGTGGGATGGGGCTTACAAACCTGCAATAAATCATGCCTATTAATCATAATAAATACCAACATCCAAACAAAAGACTTGATTTTACAAGGAACTTAGAATTTTCATGTGAATTTGTCAAGCAGGAACACTAGATGATTAGGGGTGTGTTAGAAGCTTCAATAAATAATTCCTAGAAAACACACCAAATGAAAACAAAGAACCTCTCCGGTCTCCATCCGAATCGGCAGATAAAAAGGTACAGTTGATAAAAAAACAAAAAGCATTATAATTCACTAGATTGTTTATTGCTCCAGTTTTTTCAAGTGAAACTCCCAATTTAAGTGAGAACCCTGTAAAGAATTTTTTTTAATGGGGAATTAACCCATTGGCATTAACCACCCTCCAAACAATGTTAACCATCCAGCAGTAATTTGTTCCTAAACTGAAAATAACTGCCAAGAATTCCTAAATTGTGATTTTCCCTAAATTAATATGCTAATTTCTACAATATGTGATTCAAATATTAGCATAGTGAATTACAAAACAAATAATAGCATGCATCACACTATCCTCAGTTCCACTAACAAGAAGAACATCAATGATTGGATATGGGACAATGGAATGATGAAAAAACTACGGATAATATGATAGTTCAGTGACACTTGTTGCAATAGGTAATTGTTATGGCAAGTAATTGGCACAGGCAAACCTTTGCTAAGTGAAACCCTATGTAGGTTAACCTGATCAATGAAAGACACCCATTATTCTTCTCTTCTTTATTGATAACTTGAGTTAACTATCATAGATGACAACTCAAACTCTAAAAATCCATTTCTTATTGTTGTCAACTACTCCAGCCCTAAAAGTTTTTCCCAGTACCTAGCCCCCGCTTTCAAGATCCATATGACTTGTCTAGAAATTACCATATTGAATTGCACATGTGAAGCTAGCCAGTATGGAAGATTACATGCTATTACTGAGCTATTAGAAAATCATTGATCCATCTATCAAAACTGATGAATTCGTGTCATTCAGAAGTGAACTCCTGCATGTGTTGGGTTTTAAATAGTAGTAATTTCATATACGGGGATTTAAAAACAGTAAACAAGCAGTGACAACACATGGATTTACAAACTAATTTTCATGAGTAAACAATGATATTGACACAGCATACTATGGTATTGTTGCTTTCAGATGGGGAAAAATTACTCGGGTGATTCAATTAAAGAGAAACCTATCTATGTTATGAGATCTGTGCAATACCTGAGTGCTACTTCCATTGTCACTTCCATCTTGAATGCTCAAGCCTCTGCTTCCATAGTCATTCTCATCACTGCTGTCACTATTGTTTTCAGAGGCATCATTACTTCTTGACTTTGCAGATTTTCTGGTGTGGGTCGCACTTTCACTCCCACTACCACTAGACTGAGGAAGTGTGTTAATCCAAGTTGAGGAATGTAATTGATTATTGAAGAATGAATTTAATGTTTAAGTTGATCAATGATAAGATCCATAAGATAGCATATCATGCTACAGAAACTATATAAACTACATTAATTCATTATTACTTCTTTAAGGCACAGATCTCTACGTAAAAGAAACTTCAAATTTGATTGAAAGGAGGAAATGCAGTAATTATCTTTTGCAAATTCCTTGGTTGATTCTTATATCAGTTAAGGAGTGATATTGAATATTGAAGAATGAACTGGACAATTGGATATTTAAGTTGATCAAATATAAGATCCACAAGATCAACTGTGATGTTTTAGGAACTAGATGGATTGCTGTTAAGTATTATAGTAAACAGTACTGTCTACTAAGTTGTTTCTGCTTTTCTCTGGACAGATTATTGCTTGATTTCCTTTTATTAGGACAGATTTGCTTACTGTAATATAGCTATATTCTAGGCAAGTAATTATTAATACAAGTTTATATAATGTTGTAGCAGTCCCTCACTAGCTGTACTGTAATTATTTTGACATTTACCAGATTTTCAGTTATATTTTAGGAAAGTAATTATGCTGTTTCATCTATATGATGCAATGCCTCATATGGTTTCAAATTCAGAAATTATTCTGTTGTAACACGTGCAGCATGTGCTTAATGTGTTTATTTCTTCTTTCCTATTTTGTACAGATTTAATTTGATTTATTCTTATTAGGATTGTTTAACCGAGCTTGATTTGATGCCCCCATAATTCTAGCATAGATTTTTATGACTAGGGCTGTATAAATAAAGCCTTGTTGTACAATCAAAATCAAGAAATAATATTTCAGTGATTTTCCTCATATTTCAAGCTATTTCTTTTTTATGTAAATTACTTTAGTACAACTGTAATTCATGAAATAATATTCAGAAATTATTCTTTCAAGTGGGAATTAGCTCCTATGAGAGTCTCTTTTCCGCTGACATCAGCCTTCATCGGTAACCAATCTTCCTAGTAGGTCATTGTTCCTTGTGTGCCCAGCCTTCATAAGTGGGCACTTTTTCTGTTCAACACTTCTAAAGCCTAGTCTCTCTAGCAACCAAATCATAAGAGCCAGGTAACCATCTAGCAACCTGTTAGAAAAGCACATTAATTACATGTAAATATGTTGGAAATATCCGTTACTACAAATTAGGGATTTAAATTGATTCTATTGTACCCTAATGTATAGGCCTACAACACAACTTTCAATATATCCTTTCTATATGGTATCAAGAGTTTAGATGTCCTTTTTTTTTTTTTCGCTCCACTCTGCCAAGGGGTTCCCATTCATGGATGAACAAACCATTGTGCGCGTCGTTTCTCCTGCCACTGTGACTCTTTTCTCCGGTGTACCTAGCCAATATGCATCACCATCCTCTGACGACCATTGTGACCGCCATCACTTTTAGATCTGCTGCCACACATTGTCACTTGCCGCCTACCTTCACCATGTGCGTTTCACATGCAACCACCAAATTGGCATGTGAAGCCTCTTCCAACGACACCCACCCCTCAGGCCCCCAACGATGCCATCGCCGTCTTCTCCACACGCTTTTGGTCATTCCTCCACCCCTCATGTTGATTCCTCTACTCTTGTCTTCCATTCTTCTCATCGTGGTGGACGAAGCGAGGGTTGTGGTGGTCAACATCATGGTATTCGCTACACTGATTGCAATAGCTATTGCCATATTGAGGTGAAATGCCACACCAAGGCTAGACAATAGTTGAAGCCTGCTAATGTGGCCCAAGTTGCCTCGGCACCGCTGAGAATGTTACTATTTATGCCACTAAGTATAATGATTTTCCCCAATTCAAGGCAACCCATAACCCACTATTCAAAGTGCCTTTTTCATCGTCGACCCTCTAGATATTCCACTTCTTGTTCTGGCTCTAATCATTGCTTCTGCTCCACCTTCACTACTTACTTACTAATGATGGACATAGCCTCCACTGGTGATTTCATCCAGTAATCCTTTGGCATTATCTCCTACTCCAACCTCCCCTCCGCTTACGTCACCTGCACTTGAACATCCCATTGCCCTACACAAAGGTATTTGGTCTTCTCACAATCCTAATCCTTTGTATGCTTGTACTCTTAATTATGACCATTTATCTCCTTCCTATTTCTCCTGTCTCTTCTTTGGATTTTATGTCTATTCCTAAGTCTATAAAGCCATGGCTGATTCCAACTGGCACTAGGTGATGTTAGATGAAATGGCATCTTTACATGCCAATGGCACTTGAAAACTTGCCCCTAACCTCCAGACAAGACTACAATTAGCTATTGTTGGGTTTATACGGTGAAAATTAGACCACATGGTCATATAGATCGCTTTAAAGTTCACTTGGTGGCTAAGTGCTATACATAGATTTTTGGTCTCAATTATAGGGATACCTCTTCCCCTGTGGCTAAAATTACTTTTATTCGTCTCTTTCTTGCTATGGATGCCATATGTCATTGGTCTTTTCACCAACTGGATATTAAGAATGCCTTCTTGCATGGTAAATTGTAGGAAGAGGTTAACATGGATTAGCCCCCAAGTTTTACATCTTTGGATGACTCTTGCTTGTTTGTCAGCTTCATTGTTCTCTCTATGCTTTAAAGTAGTCTCCTCTTGCCTGGTTTGGCCGTTTTAGCTACGCCTTAATAAAGTTTGGCATGACTTGTTATTAGGTTGATCACTCTATTTTTTCCATTCACTCTCTATTTGGCCAGTGCATTTATCTTGTCATCTATGTTGATGACATCATCATCACTAGAGATGACACAAACAATATCTAGTAGCTCAAATCCCACCTCAGTCAATTTTAGAAGAAAGATTTGGGACCTCTCAAATACTTCTTAGGGATTGAAGTTGCCCAATCCTCTTCTGGTACAACTATTTGATGCATTGCATTTCATACTATCTTTTGCTTGGTCTTCATTGTTAGTTTGCATGCATTTTCAGTGGTTTAGGCTTAGTTTCATGCATAATTTCTTAGTTTTTTCTTTTAGGACTTTGTTACACTTTTTGGTGTGTCTTTGGCTGTAGGAGGCAATTATATAGCTTATTTGGAGCTTAAGGACCAAGTTTGAAGAGTTGAAAGCCTTGTGGAGAATCTTGAAGACCTTTGGAGGCCTAGACTCTTTCACAAAGGAGTGAAGAATGCTTAACTGAGCATGTAAATCTTGAAGAAGTGAAGAAATGATGGCCATAAGGTTGTGGGAAAACCCCACATCAGTGTGGGTGTGTCTAGCCCCTTATTTTGCTTCCAGCAAACTCGCCACACCAGTGTGGGCATGGACACACCCCTGTGGACGAACTCCTAGCGGTCATTTCTCATCCAACGCATTCGCCACACCAGTGTGGGTCTGGCTGTAACAGCCCAAATTTTGAATATTAAAAATAAACCATAAGAAGACCTTTACTAGGACTCTAATATTATATTATTTGATTAAAAATATCTTAGGTGTTATTATAAATATTGTTATTGTTATTATTATTATTATTGTTGTTGTTGTTCTTGTTCTTGTTCTTATTCTTGTTCTTGTTCTTGGTGTTATTATTATTATTATTAGGATTAGGATTATTATTATTATAAATATCTTAGTGCTGAAAATTATTAAGAATAAAATAATAGGACACAAAGAAAGCAACTAAGGCCCAACAAGGGACTAAGCCCACCAAGCCACAAACCCACTAATGTTTTACAAGAAAGGAAAATAGAGAGAGATTTGGGTTAGTTGTTAGAAACTAAGAAAAGGAAAAGAGAGAGAAAGGAGGAGAAGAGAGAAGAAGGGAAAACCTAAGCAACCACCCTCTTAGGGATTTGACAATCATCTCCAAGTGAGTATAGCCCTTTGTATGTTTCCCCTTCCCCATAATTATATGAATCTCTATTGTATGTGTGCCTGACATGTTTCCCCTTTTCCCATAATTGTTTGCTATTGCTTGTCTTACCCGCCATGATATTTGTATATGTATGCCATGTGGGGTTAGAATAAGGGTTTTGCATTTGTCAATGTTTATGCAAGATTGAGGGGTTAGGGTAGAGCCTTTGATGTTATTGTATGACTAAGGGGTTTAAGATAGGGGCATTCTAATGTTTAGGTATAATGTTCTTTCCTCCTTGTTTGTGTTCATGTACATCACCCATAGTTAGGGCTTAGTGAGGGTTTGGAATGGAAATTGGCTTGTTGGGTTTAAAGAGGACATTCTAATGTTTGAGATTTAAGAAAGAGTAATATCGTGCATCTGCGTCCTTGTGTAGATATATTGTATTATTGTTGTTGTTGTTGTTGTTATTATTATGTGAACTTATGTGATTAGTCTAAATTGTGATTGCTCAAGGATAGACTGAGATTACGATGAAGGTTTAGGTTAATTTGAGGGTTTCCTCTATTTTGGATATGGAATTAAAGGATTAAACTTAAATGAGAACTACATAGATTGATAGGAAATCCCTATTTTAGAGTAGAATGGACATTAAGATAGCAGGAACACAACCTTATGGAGTTTTGGTAGTTTAAGGAGACCTTAGGAAGTCTCCATGCTCGCAAATTGTGATTTTGCAATCTGCCGAGTGATGAGCACGTTTGTGCTTATCTTCCTGACAAAAACATCAACTTAATGGACAAAATCGAGTAGGAAAATGATAGAATTAAGCTTTGTGGTCTTCATAAGAATAGTAGCCTTGGATATTAGCTAACTAATGGAAGAGATAGTTTGTCACCTTTGTAGATGATCATACAAGATTAACATGGGTTTACTAGATGAAAACAAAATTTGAAGTTGAGAACATATTCAAATTTTTTTCCATATGATACAAACTCAATTTCAAGAAAAGATCAAACTATTTCGTAGTGATAATGGAAGGGAGTATTTTAATAAACACCTAAATGATTTTTTTCTTGAAAATGACATTATTCATCAAAGCTCTTGTGTAGTGAATAATGCCTTTTTAAATGGGGATTTGGAGGAAGAAGTCTACATGGATGCACCCCCAGGTTTTGAATCACATTTTAATCAAAATGTATGCAGGTTTCAAAAGTCTCTCTATGGATTAAAACAGTCACCTAGAGCTTGGTTTGAGAGATTTCCCAATTTGTTAAGAAGCAAGGGTATTTTCAATGTCAAAGTGACCATACAATGTTTGTAAAATATTCTTCTAGAGGAAAAATAGCCGTGTTAATTGTTTATGTAGATGGCATTGTGATTACTGGAGATGATTTCAATGAAATAAATAAGTTGAAAGCTTCTCTTACAGTTGAGTTTGAGATTAAAGACCTCCAGTCCTTAAAATATTTTTTGGGGATGGAGGTTGCAAGATCAAAGAAAGGAATTGTTGTGTCACAAAGAAAGTATATTCTAGATCTTCTCAAGGAAACTAGGATGTTGGGTTGCAGGCCAGCTTAAATTCCTATATATCCTAACAAAAAACTTGAAAGTGAAGACAAAGGAGATCCAATAAATACAACTCAGTACCAAAAATTAGTAGGAAGATTAATTTATTTGTCTCATACCCGGCCAAACATAGCCTTTGTAGTAAGTTCTGTGAGTCAATTCATGCACTCACCAAATGAAGAACACGTTGAGGCAGTTTATAGGATTTTGAGGTATTTAAAAAGTGCTCCAAGCAGAGGACTGTTTTTTAAGAAAACTGGACAGCAAGGCATTGAAATGTTCACAGATGCAGATTGGGCTGCATCCATTATTGACTGAAAGTCAACATCTGGCTATTGTACATTTGTTTGGGAAATTTTGGTTACTTGGAGAAGCAAAAAACAGAATGTTGTGGCTAGAAGTAGTCCAGAGGCTAAATATAGGGAAATAGCACAAGGAGTTTGTGAATTTTATGGATTAAAAGTTCTAGAAGAGTTACAACTTCCTACAACTCTTCCCATGACACTGTACTGTGATAACAAGGCTACAATTAGTATCTCCTAGAATCCAATTCAACATGATCGGACCAAGCATGTAGAGATTGACAGACACTTTATAAAAGAAAAGGTGGATGCAGGCCTAATTTGCATACCATTTGTTCCTACTTCACAGCAAGTGGTAAACATTCTTACAAAAGGGCTATTTAGACCTAATTTTGAATTCTTTATTAGCAAGTCAGGCATGTTGGACATTTATGCCCCAACTTGAGGGGGGTGTTGACAGTTGTATGTACTTTTATTTTAAATTTAAATTTCAAATAAAGATTCTAGAAGATTTGGGTAGTTAAAATCAAAATCAGATTATTCAAATCTGATTTGATTTTATTATCCTTTATTCTAGGAGATTTAGTTAGTTAAAATCAAGATCAGATTATTCATATCTGATTTGATTTTATTCTCCTTTATTTTCTCCCTATCTTATCTTTATATTTATTTTTTGATCCGGGTGGTTAGGATCTCTTCTAGCCATCTCTGCCTATATAATTCTCTCATGTAATTTTGATCAAGGTGCAAAAATAAAAGATCAGTTTCTTCTCCTAAAATCACAATCAGAATGTAGTTGTGCAGACAAGTGCAGAGGCTAAGTTTTGAGTTATGGCACAAGGAGTTTGTAAGTTGTGGATAAAGATCATGTTAGATGACTTGAGAATACAGCATGAAGTTCCTATGAAATTATTTTGTAACAATAAATCATTCATCAACATTGCATATAATCCAGCTCAACATAACAAGACAAAATACATTGAGATAGACTGCACTTTATCAAGGAGAAATTAGATAGTAGACTGATGCCAAAACATATGTTCATTTACGATATCGATAGGCAGATAAATTAGCTAAGGGACTACCTACATAGCGCTTTAGGATCTTATTAGCAAGTTGGCAATGACAAATTTCTACGAACTAGCTTAAGGGGGAATTTTGAGAATTATTATAAATAGTACTATTTTAGGATATATTATTTCCATTTTCTGTACAGATTTGTCCCACTTATTAGAACAGATTTGCTTTCTGTGATATAGCTTTATTCAACATAAGTAGTTATTAATGCAAGTCTATATTATGTAAATAACTTTGTACGATTGCAATTCAAGAAATAATCAGAAATTATTCTTTCACGTATTGCATTAATTCATATCTACTGCTTCTTAAGGCATCAATCTCTCTGTAAAAGAAGCTTCAAGGTTACTAGAAAGGAAGAAATGAAGTAATTCACTTTGATAGTACATGCCTAACACAGAAATGTAAATCAACTCACACTGTGGCATCTTCTCCAAACGTGCTGCCAGAGGTTTTTGAGTTCATTCCTCCGAATAGGTTTCACTAAAAAATCAACTGCGCCTTTCGACAAACACTTAAAGACTATACCCATAGAATCATGAGATGACATCACTGCACGCATTTGAACATGTGCAATAAACAAAACACCAGATGAGCAATAGTCATTGAAAATATATACTTAATTTTGGTACAAAGTACAACTTTGGTACGCCACTTACTAATCACTGGGATATTCTTCAGAGTTTTGTGGCTCATGATCTTGCACAAAAGACCTATTCCAGACAAAATAGGCATAGCTACCTCTGTTAGGACAAGATCAATGTGATTACCTGGATCTTCTAGGACTTTCCACGCTTGAAGACCACTGGAAACAGCAGTGACTGTAATACCATAGATGAAGAAAATAGATTTTAAGAATTATGGCGTTCATTGTTTAAGCACCTATTTGCTAGAGAGAAAATTCAGTTTACATCAAAATAAAATAAATATAAAGATGCAATTAAAGCCACCCCCAAGTCTGACTATTAACAGTTTTGTATGCAAAAAGATTGTAATTAACTTCTGTACCAGAAACTAGGAAGCACTATCCTCACATTTCAGCTTAACATTTGCCATTAACACAGGACTATTCCCTCTTATGTATAAGTTATCATGTTTCAATATAAAACACACAAGAATATCTCTCAAATAACTGCATAACAGAGTAAAATACATGAATTGAAAGGTTGTATACCGATACTGGGACCTCCCTAGTGGACACATAGCCAAGAATCACTCAACAGTAAAAATAAAGCAAGACTGTATAATAAATGCATAAAACATAGAACCCATCAAAAAGTTGAAACTTACTGACTCCATGTATATCAAAAACTATACTTCATAGAGTTTTACATCTATAGGCTAAATTTTTTTTATCTAGGCAGGGATCTCAACCTAAAATTAATGCAAAAACTAATTAATACTTAGTGGTTGAAAGTCCAACCTCAAATCTGTAAAAGAAAGCAACATGATATAGCAAGATTTTTTCTAGTAAGAAAAATATATCAAATTGGTACAAAAAATAAAATCTAGTTTGTATGGACATTTTTTTGTCCAAGGGAAGACTTGTAGTAGGCCTTAAAAGGAAAGGAGCGGGGAAAGGGATAAGGGAATAGGAAAGGTACAGAGTGCATTGCAGGGAATTGAACCTGTGCACTCATGATTATGTATGGATTTTGTATCTTAATCAGATTGGCAGTAGTTATATATAAGTTGATACAAATGCATTCAAGTGCTAAGTATAGTTATTAGAATCTTACAATTCACAATTTGAATCGTACGATTTGTCATGATTCAGCAAGCTATCGATTCATATCATAAGATAATCTCAAATGACTTTGAATCTTATGATACATGAATGAATTGGTGCAATATCTTATCATTGGTACAAATTACATGATTCAACGATTCATTTTTTTATTTTTATTTTTTTACTTTTCTTTCACCAATTCTCATGAAAGGAATTGAAAAGTCTATAAGCTTAAATTGTTAAATGAAAAAGAATTGAAGGAGCACACCTGAGCATATCTTATTTGATTATTCCACTACTTTATTTGTCACTCACTCAGTTAATGCATGGACTCTATTTGGTTGTTTCATTGTTTCCTTTCCATTCTTCCAAAATAGAGGCTTCACAAACTTGGATATAACTAATAATTTTGTTTTATGAGACTTATGGTTAAGTTGTTTTATCTATTTCCAATTTAAAATTATTACATTGAGCATTATATATCATCTGTATGATATATTTGAAGTTATTTATCGTCGCTTCTGAATCTTACAATTTGATACAAATTATGATTCATGATTCAAAAATTAGCTTAGCGATTCACAATTTGAATCTCGAATTGATAACCTTGGTGCTAAGGCATGATTGACCACAATGACAACATTAATACCTTCATAACTACAATTCCGTAACAGAGCACGCACAACATGGCGTGTTGAATCATCATCTTCCACCAGCAAAACTTTTATTGATCTCACAGGAAGAAATCTCTCCCAGCATATGACTGGCCCTTGAGGTGGTTGTTGTGAAATCTGCAAGCTCCCATGCATTTGAATCAGACCCCTCAACCCATTGTTTCCACCTTCAGTCACCTTATTAAATCTTGGGTCATCTTCAGTTGATGATCCAGAGCCCACCCCTCCGTTAACTACTCCATTATTGAGACTCTTTTTGTCAAAAAACATATGATTTTGTTCTGCCAAACCTCTTTTCCCTTTCCCAACATTATTGTTCATTGGACCAGCCTATATCAACTACACTAAAAAAAGCATTGTCAGGAATTAACACACAAACGCAATACCCTCATCAAGTGAACCATGGATTCTCCACATCTCAAGCACCTCAACTATCAATTTCTGCAAATACAACCCTATCCATCAGTCAAGTCAGCACTTTATCATAATTCTGAAAGGCAAAAATACCCTATACCTGAGGATACTCCACCCAAGAGGCCCAAACAAATTTATATATACACACACGTATGGGGAGTAAAATCAGTAATTGCTTACAGTAATTGTTAACAGACTATACATAACAAAAACCTAGACTTGGTAATAAAAACATAGTTGTGATTTGAAAAAGTTAAGATTAAAAAATATAGATCCATACCTCCAAACTCCAGCCCCAGACAGAAATCAAAAGCTCAAAAACAAAACTTTCATAGCAAATTTAATGAAAAGGAACGACAACCTGTTCCTGCATCAAAGAACAAGGTATAACTTCCATTCATACCGACATCCTGAGAAATGAATACAATAACTAAACTCACTTATCATCCTTACAGAAACTGCTGATGACGAAATCTGATTAGACATGCATAAATAGAGACATTTCACAGATAATTTTACATGGAGATATCAGCAGACTTCAGAAATTCAAATAGTTAGTGGCTTATATAATAGGACAACATAAAGCACACAAACTCCGAAACTATAATCTAAAATATCATCTTCTTAGTTTTTCTTTCTCTTTTCCAGTTATTTTAATCCACCTTATATAACACCAGATGCACTGAAGGACAGGTATATAAAATGGAAGAGCCAATTTTATTTCAATCTTCATGAGAAATAAATATAATTACTAAAAATTTGATGCAACAATTATAATTATATTGAGATGCTTCGTAGATTATTTTACATGAAGATATTAGCACAGACCTTAGAAATTAGGGAATGAAACCAAATTCAAACATAAAATGGTTAATGTCTCATACAAATATAGCAATGAAGTTTCTACTTATCTACACCAAGCAGAACAAAAAAAATTATCCAAAAAACACAATCTAAAATCGCGTTTTCAACCGTTTATTTTGTTTTCAGTAAAACCATAGAAAGAGCGACTCAGAAAATTCAAAACACCAGATTCATAGGACTATGAAACAAACCTTCAGAGCTTCACCGACAAGAACCAAACCTCCATTTGCAAGCTCGATGTAGCAACTTGGAAAAAACAATCCAAACAAATAAAAAAAAAATTAAAAACCACAATAGTCAGAGCTCCAACTCTAGTTTCGAAAGTAGATACCAAAAAAATTACAACAGAAAAAAAAAATTACAATCAAATAAAGAAAAAATCAGCAACTTAGAAAACAAGGTTCTAACATTTTCTATGGAAAACACTTGACTGGCAGAGAAATAGGGAAGCCAAAAAGGTTAAGAGAGAAACTGAAAGGGGGGAGAGAGAGAGAGTGGGAGAGAAGATATTATTCTGGTGGCGCTGATGTGTACAAAATGAAGGCGTGAATAACTCGGAACTCCACGTGGGACGTTGGGCCCGCGTGACGTGGCGCGTTCGAGACGCATTGATGGTGTGAGCTGGACAAAATCAAAAGCCGCGAGGTTATAGAGACTTTCGAATCTGATACGATCTTCTAGATCTGGATCGCACCACGTGGCTCACTCGCCTCTCGTATAAAGGTTCTCCCTCCGAACCCACAAGCCACGGAACGGCGTCGTTTTGGTACATACTCTAAGTGCCTCCAGTTCACACACACTGCCTCTACTTTTTTCCGAAACCTGATTTTATATATATATATCCATTGAGTACGTGATTAGGTTTCAATTATTCAAATATTCGTTGTAAAATTAATAATAAAAAATATTTTCTACCATACCTATTATCTCGGGGGATTTCGGTCCTTCATATTTCAGTTGGGTTAGTGATGTGGATCTGAGACTATAGTGCTTCTTGTAATGTAGGATATTTTATTTTATTTGTGCGTGCGCGTGAACTTAAGCAAATTTTTATGTGTTAATTATTATTAAGCGCTAATCACTGATTGTAAGACATGAGAAAAATGACAGAGGGATGATATTACCATACTTTTACATTAGAGGAGGAGAATGAGAAGTACATCTTTATTTATTCAGATGGTCCTGAGGAATTTATCCTAGGTTTGAAAGGAAGTTGCGCAGTTGAAATTCTTCTTTCAGGGAGTGTCTATTACTATTTTATGTGTCAATTGCTACTTTATGTGTTTGTTGTTATTTTTATTGAATCGACATTGGATTTTAGGTTGATATGAAATATATTACTCTTGAGGTCTGGAGGATGTATGGCTGATTTTATTTTTTTTACAAAATAAAAAATGGTAAAACCTTCTATTTATTTTGGTGATTAAAAAAAAACTTATAATTTTTTATGAGGAATGGAAATCTATTTTGGGAAATTTGTACCGGATATGTCTACGAATTGTTTATCTAATCTTAGGATATTTCTCTCTCTAATTTTCTTTTTAAACCATATCATACGTTGAGTTGGTGGATATTGTAATTTTTCTGAAATACGTGTAGACTTGGAGCCTATCGGTTGCTTGCTCTAGTTGTGAATTTTGCTTCATAGTTTTAACTTAAAATCTTCATATATCTTGGTTAAGGTAATAGGAAGTGAATCATAATAAAAGATAAATCAGTCATGGCTATGTGTGAAGTCAGACAAATCTATCAGAAATTTATAGTAATACTAATAGCAGTGCAAGTGGCTGAGAAAGGGAGAATCTTTTCCACAAACAGACATGAAGGGGAACTAGTTGAAAATGGTTCAAATGGAAGAAAAAGGCATCGCATTTGGGTTTTACTAATGAATTAGTTCAAGCCATGAATTAGTTCAAGTCATTTAAAGCCCTCTTCTCCATAAGTATATGAGAAGAAAATAAGAAAGTAAAATAAAATAAGCTTCTTCCATTAATTAATTTTAACTTATGCATAAATTAATTTTAATTTATGAGAGAAGCTTTTTTTTATTTTTTTCCCTATAAATACTTATAGAGAAATTTATTTAAACTAGACCTAACTGTTGTTATGGTAATTTTTAAATGCTATTGAAGTTCTGGGAATGATCAAAAATTAGCATGATGGGTAAAAATGAGATTTGATTTACACAATTAATAAATTACCCTTTTCTTTTCTGTAATTAAAACAGATGAAAAAGGGAAATGTAGATTTTAGAAACTGTAATCTTGTTTTGTCACTAATTTTGGAATCTATAAAAGTTAATGTTGAAGTATGCAAAAAAGAAAAAAAGAGTGGAAAAATAACAATACTAAAAAATCGAGTTGGACCATTAACCTTTGGAATTGGGATTCCATTTCCGTCTCAATTTCTTTGTGCTGTTACCTTTTCAATATCATGTGCCTATTTGCTTTGCTAGAATAGCATATACTCTGGTTTGTAAGATGTAACCAAAATCCAGAACCACATATTTGCAGCAACTTTTGATGAGGGGATTCTAGTTGTACAGGTGGATGACCACATCATAGATAAAGTTAGAACGAACAAATGATAGACAACCTTTAGATCTCCCACGAGGAGTATGTCCCATGGAATTTTGAATTTTATTGTATCATGGTATAAACTATCCGATTCAGTGTCATAGAATGGTGACCCTCTATGCAACATGGAACTGGTTCTCTCTGACTATTTTTAACATAACATTGGATAAGGCCTAGGCAAACGTGTGAGCCTTTCTAATCAAGTGATCAAATTATGAACATTAGGCGGATTTAAGGAGTGTGCCTATTGACACATTAATCTCGGCGTGTGGAGGGTGTATTTTATCTGACATTTCAATAGGCTATTGCACTGTAAAGCACCACGGGTCTTGTAGAATCCCTCATGTACAGAATAAGAATGTCTAGTGATCCGGAAAAAACTTGAATACAGTTTCATAGAGGTATTTTTTTGTGTTGTTCTCTACTTAAAATTAAAGTTTTATCTCGTTAATATATGTTACTTTTTAATGCAAACCTTTATTACACGGATTAACAAAGTGAAACTTCAATTCTGATCGGAGAACATCACCAAAAACACCTAAAGAACTTCATCTAAATTTTGTCCAAATAAAATTGTTTCCCATGGCATTTCTTCGTCAGGGTACATGTAACTGCATCTAATTAGCCTTCATGTTAAGATGCAGGCCAGAAAATGTTATTCCCCGTTTCAGGTTTTGAGACAAAATGGTTGTGACTTCACAATTGCAAGCATTGGATTCTCTATGGGTTGATCACTATTCCTACGAGGAAAAAATTAGAGGCAAATGCTGAATGAGCAGAGCTTCTACTAGTTGTATGCGCTAAGGTTTTTTGTAGGAAAGGAGGGGAAAAGAAAATATGGAGCTTATAAGCATTATGTGCGTCTTTATTTCTTTAGGAGGAATTGTTAGCTTAGTTCTTAAATATTCACCTTCAGTTTTAAAATAATCGTGGCTTTAATGTTTAAATGTTCCGTGCAAAGATTAAAGAAATTCAAGGAAGTATAAGTTTATGTCACTATATTACCCTCTCACTTTGTGTAGATTCTTTCATTTTACTTGTACTGTATTTGAATTGATATAAAAGGATAAGACGAGGTGAGATAGGATGGAATGAAATTGATATCAAATTCCAAATTTTGAATTGTTTAAAATATGATGAAATAAAATAAAATTTAATGGAATGTGTTTCATTCTATTCTATCCAATATTCATCCTTTTCTTCTTCTCTAATTTTAGAGTAGGAAATGAAACTAATTTCATGGATGGTAATTATATTTTTTTTCACTTAGGAGGTTTCGTAGAGGAATTTTTTTAAGTTTTTTAAGAATTTTAAGGTGGAAATGTTAAAATCTTATGTTTGATATAACAATTTTATCCTAAAAAATATTTTTTAACTATGTTTTTCAATAAAATTTTCTCATGGGAGAGGGTGAGTATTCAAAATTCTCATGGAAGGGGGAAATTTTTTATAATGTAAAAATATAATTATATCTCTCATTCTCAATAATATTTTAGACATATCAAATATATTTATGACATTTCTAAAAAACATAATTTTCAAGAAATATAATTTCCAGCAAACATCTTTCGCAAGAATGAAAAAACTTCATACACCAAGCACCCTCTTAATTCAATTTCATTTTAATTTATTTTATTTCACTTACTCTTAGATATCGAAATATAATCCTACTAGATGCTAAAAGACAAGGATAGAGTAAAAAATATAATTAACACTGTGATAGTTTTCTAAAACAATAAATAATTTTAAATAAACTATAATATCTAAAGTGATAATTATGTTGAAGCAGAGAAAATTAATTTCATCATCAACTGAGATGCAATGCAAAACAGAAGTTAGAGACTTGTTGAGTACAAATTTATTACTAAGAAAACCACGTCATGAGCAAAATTAATCAGTCAATGAACACTGGGAAGAAATATCAATCTCAATGCTCTTACCTTTAATATTCTCTTTTTTAATTTATATTGGTCTTTTCATGTACCTTCATAACCTTGTTTTTGCGGAATCTAGAGTTATTTTAGCGATAAAATTAGACCATACAGTATGAAGTTTTAATCAAATTATAGAAACACCCGTTGTCAACCCGGGAAATCCAACATATTTTGAAAATTACTATTATTTATACACTAATGACTAAAATGTCATTGGCGGTTGGAAAGAAAGAGGAGTAGAACGCATTATAAAAGAAAATTCTTTACCTTCTACCAAGTATGCATTATTTTATCATTCACCATTCAACTTACCTATTAGAGTACTTTTGGAAATACTTCTCCCTTTGCTCACTCGAGGAAACCAGCAATAAGAAGAAGAATTTATCAGGAAACTGCAAGTCAAAGTTTCCAAGATCCCAAAATTAACAATCGTATAATTAAATAATAAGTTTATCTATTTTATCTAAGTTTCTAAATAAATTTCTGTATTTTAACAAAAGTTTAATAGTTATTAATGAGTATTACATGTTTGGTTGAGTTTAAATTTAGAAAAATAATCCCTTATTTTTTAAAAACTCTCTCAAAAGTTTAAAAAAAAATGATTATTTCTCAAAAATAAGTTGAACTACTTGCACTAAGAATCTATTTAAGATTTTATGAAAATGTAAGAATTCCGTTAAGAGCTTTTAAATTATAAATATATACTTAAAAATTAATAAAATTATAAGAAACCATTTAACATTTTGAAATATTGCATTAACATATATATATATATATAAGCATTCTAAAAGAATGAAAAAGGGGCTCAAAATATACGTAGCTCTGCCTGTGTCCCACTATATTTATCAAATGAAATAATTAGCTCGATACAGTGAGCTTAAAATGCCAAAGTGTGTTTTTTTTATTACTTTTTTTTAAGACATTAGCAATATCATAAACATCAATTTCACCCAGGGTATCTCATAAAACTTTTACATTAGCACAGTTTAACTTGCTAGTTGACGCAACATTAATTGACCTTTTTTTATTCAAGATGCGTGACAAGATTTATTCTATGAAGTACACATACAAAGAAAATGAGGTGCAAAGATTGTTATGTCGTCCTGGACGATCACAATCACTTTTAGCTTACCAATTTAATTTTAAGACCCTTTTACCTAAAAGAATCAAAGCCTGGAAAGCACCAGGAACCTACCAGGTACTATCCTTTGCCAAGATAAGGTCCACAGGTTCTGTCGGTCTCAGTAACTTGCAGAGGCGAAGTGAATAATCCTCCCAAGTCCACCCTCTGCCTAGGTTACTACTTACTTTAGATTTTGAGAATGGTAACGTCTGTTGCAAATTCTATATTGCCAAATTTCAGCTAATCTATCTACAAGTTTCAGGGAAACGAGCAAACTGAAGGTGGTCATAAACAACCAATATTCGTTCAAACAAGTATTCTCCGTGGGTTGTTATCAAAAAAAAAGAAAAGTATTCTTCGTGGGCATGGGGGCTTGATGTACGAGCATCATTAATCCTCCATTCCTTAAAAAAAATAAAGCCTTAAGGTCCCTTCGGTTTCGAAGTAGTTGGAAGTTTTCACCTTTTAGTTTGCGAATGCAAATTCCAAAACAAAACCTATTAGAATAAAATAAAGTTAAATTGGTTTTTAACCCAATTTCTAAACACTTTTAATTCATTTTTAAAAAACAAAAATAGTTGTTTTGATTTTTGGTTATTACTTGTAAAAATAACTCATTCATCTTGTCGAAAAACTCACATTCTATTATCACTATATTGTCATCACCCATAATCACTATTATGGCCCCCTATCAACCCCTATGCCACCATCACTCCCCATCGCTCTTTGTACTACTCTCGCTTTTATTATTATTATCATCACTACTACCATCATCACTATTCTTTGTTACAATTATCCTTCTTGCTTTTATTGTCCTGTATCATTGAAATCATTAGTACCATTGTTAATTAACCAATATTGTCATTGTCATTACCACTATCATCGTTATTATCACCATGACCACCTATTATTACTATTGTCATTGTTATCTTTGGTAGTCAACCATTGTTGCCATAGTGATTATTGTCGCTGTTAAATTTTTTGGTTCTATAAGCCAAGTCCGCAACAAACCACCATTAAAGGAGGGATTTGATAGGCCTGCAAAATAAATAAGTCCATAAAATTATTTGCTTGTGAGTTAGCGAGTTGCCTCATTTAATTAATAGAATATATTAAATATTTAAAACCTGGAAAAATATAAAATTATGAAGAAAAATATATAAAAGTAAATAAAAATAGCAAATTATATATATATTTTAAAACATTTAGGCTCGTGGATTAATCCGTTGCCACCAACCCAATCCATCAAACATGCAATTTACATAGCCCGGAATAAAAAAACTCACATTTAAAACAAGCCTAAGTTTTTCTTGATTTGACCCACACAGAACGCAGTATGAGTCAACTTGCAAACAAATGCCTATATACTTTACTCAATTGCTAATCAACCATAATTACCAACAAACAAATTCAAATAAAGAAGTATTAAGTAATTTTTATAGTTTGAATTTAAAATTTAATATTAAAATTTAAAACAAAAAATCACAAAAATTTCAAACTACAATCATAAAATTAAAAATTGATTTTAATTTTTAAAAATTTGAAAACTTAAAACTAATCATCATCTTGAACAAATCCTTTAATAATATATTATAAAATTAATTATAAAAAGAATAAAAATTACTACCTTCCTCCCATTTTGTTTGACATTTAACGTTTTGGCACAACAATTAAAAAATACAATTAATATTTTAGATTTCAAAACAATTATTATGAAATTTTCTAATATATCCCTTATCTTTCATATTAATTATACTCTCTCCTTTATATTTTTCTTATATTTTCTTGCTCCACAATAAATGTTTAAGGATATAATAGAAAAATATATATATAATGCTTCATTGGTATTCTAAAATGACAATCAAAATGAGACATATTTTTCTTGCTAAAACGTCAAACAAAATTAGATGAAAGTAATATTTTACTTATATTATTGTTATCAAATTTTTTTACAAACATGTTATGTAAATAAGAAAATGACCAAAAAAGACACAAAATTACACGAAGGATTAACACTTATAAAATCATTTTAGTTAAAAATTAAAAAAAAAATCGATAAGTACACTGTTTAAATTTACACTTTTATATGAAACATTTTGAGTGAAAACATAAATATACACATGCATACATATATGAGCCATATCAATTAACAAAATGATTAGTAAAAAGCTACTAGTCATTAAATCTTACATCAATGATTAATACTAATTCTTCTTATACATGTATATAAAGATAATCAATAATATTGATTGTCCTTGTAAATTGCAACACATTTATGAATTCTTCTCTTCTAAAGTTGAGCTTTAAAAAAATAAAGTTTAAAGCAGTAATCATTAATTAAAAAAAGTAATTAATATTATAATAAAATATTTGCATATGTAAAATAAATTATGAAATTATTAAAATTTTCTAAACAATAATTGTCCCTCTCCACTTTATCTTCCAAAGTGAATTTCACAGTTTAGTGGAATCAAATTCCACATGTGGAACTTCCAAGACAGTAGGACTGCCAGAACTCAGAATTTTAGGTTCCAAGGACCAGAGTCATTTCGAATCGGAATTAAGGCTTACGAGCACCTAATATGAAGGTAAAGATAACTACGAGCACCTAAAAAGAATCTAAACTTTAGAATAGAACAGAAGTGTCTAAATTTCAAAGTGAAAGACAAATAATGAAACAAAACCATTATTATAAGCACCCAAAAATAAAAACCACTATAATGTGGCTTATCTTTAATAAATTCTGTATAACTACTATAGAACTATATTTGGATATTTATACAATGCGAAGCCAAAGACAACGGCTTGGAGGCATATGCCCCTCTTATGTATAACAAGCGCCAACGCTTTCTGGGTACCATAATCCTCCTCAAGAAATAAAAGAAAAAGTAAAAAAAACGTTGCCCTCTCAGGACAACGGAACGGGGAGAACCCATCTCCCTGATCACTTTGATTACAGATTACAGAATCACATGCAGCATTTGCAACTCCAAACCTCTAAAAAGCATTTTATAACATGTTTTATAGAACTAAAACCACTTTACCACCCAACTCCAAACCTGTATTATGAAATTCCATAGAATCTAATGATAAAAAACCATTTTTGCCAAGGCTATTCCAACATCTGATCCTGGCTGAAATTTAGAGACTCCCTCCATATGAGCTCCTTTATATCTTCTTCGTTGAGAGTTGTCTGTTCGAAATCAAAGATGAAAGGAGTTGGGCAAGTGGGCTCCTCGTTGATCTCATGAAGACTTGCCATATATGGGTGATTCAGTGCTTCCTCGACTGTGCAATAATGCAACCATAGAAAAGAAGTAAAACTTACAAAGAAATGAAACAATGTGATAAAAAACAAAGGATTATTAAACATGAAGAGACATACCAGTTATGCGCTTGGAGGGATCAAAGACCAAGATTTTCTCAGCAAGATCAATTGCTAACGGGGACATATCAGGAAACCGCTCTGCAAAGGACTGCTTTTCTACATGTGGGAGCTGCTTAACATATTTCTTTGCATTGTCACTTCTAAGGAATCCAAGATCCGAGTCATTTGGTGAACCTAGTAACTGTTTTGGGAAATGATTATGAGGACTTTGTTCTTGTTCATCAAGATTTCATCATTTGGAAGCTGGCATTTACTACTAATACTAATTAAAAGAGATTTCAGAAGACAAAGATCCCAGCATACTAAATTTTTTTGCCAATTCAACAAACAGCCAGTATTGAAGAGAGGACAAATACCTCAGTTATAAGGGCCAACTGCTGGACATAATCTTTACCAGGAAATAGAGGCTCCCTTCTAATTATCTCCATCAAAATGCAACCAACCGACCAAATATCAATAGCTGCAGTATATTCTGAACAATTCAGTAGCAATTCAGGGGCTCTGTACCAACGAGTGACAACATATTCTGTCATAAAGTCGGTCTCAGAGGTTGTTCTGGCAAGCCCAAAGTCACATATCTTGAGATCACAGTTTGCGTTTAGAAGTAAATTGCTTGGTTTTAGATCTCGGTGCAAAACATTTGCAGAGTGTATGTACTTCAATCCTCGCAAGAGTTGATATAAAAAGTACTGCAATGACATTTAAAATACTGCTTAAGCTTTATGAACTACAATTTTACTGTGACAAATCAAAACTATAAGTTCAAAATATAATGAATAAATTTAAATTTGTAACCTAATGATTCACTATCAACTTCAAGGAAAAACATCAGACCATCTGATACTGGTTACTGAATAATTATTTAAGGTCCTCAGACAACAATAGATGGCATTATAAACAGATACACACTACGTGAACACTGAACAATTTAACAGTTTCACTTCCACAGTAGCATTCTTAATAAATTATGCATTAATAACAAGTTTCTAATATCACTCAAGTAGTTAGGTTACTTTTTCTCGTCTTAAATCCTTCATTTAAAGTCACTTTAGATTTCAACTAATCCGAGTTGAGTCAATGGACTCATTACGGGATAAAGTATCCTAATACCTATTTTCTCTGTTCACAAGACTCAACTCGAACCCAAAACTTCCCTTAAGGAAAACCAAACTTCTTATCACCTGGACTAAATCATTGGTGGTAGTTAGGTTACATTTACAAATGATAAGAAACATTCTGTAAAATTTTGTTCTTCTATACCACCAAACACGGTTATCTAACAACCACCGAACAAACAGCCAAACTGTCGCATAACTTTCAATGCGAAAAAATAGGGGGAGGGGGGATGAATTGAACTCAACTTCATCACTCTAAAGTGCTACCTAACGTATATTGCTATATATAATAAGTTCAGCGTATCCTTCACATGGTATACCCTTTTCCCACCTCACAAACTCTAGTACGCACGACAGATGCCCATTGTGTGGGAGTCATAACAACACAAACAAAATAACAATTATTCAACAAATATGTCCACATTATCCACAGATGAGAAGAGAACAAATCCACTATAAATACGAACTCTCAATCTCCTATTACTATAAATATCTCACCATAGTCCCAAGTCACAACACTTACATGCCGTTCCTCTCTCTTCTGATACCAAACCAATGCAAACTTTTACAATCATCATGCACTCAATCACATTCTTTTCTTTTGCACTAACACCCACCCAAACTAAAAAGTTTAGGTGTGTTTAGACCTAGTGGCTCACCAAGGTCAGGACGGGCCAAATAGCACTAGCAGAGATATTAACAAATTACTCCCCGACCAGGTCATTATATCAGTAGCGAGATTTGAACTTATGTCCTTGTTTGATATGAATCCTATCCTTACCAATTGGACCAAACTTCATTAGCTAACACCCACACTAACTATCACACACTTCCACACACTCAATCACTTCTTTGACACGTGCACACTTATATTTATTTTATACTATTTAAGGCAAAGATTCCGAACAATTAGCACCACTTAGCAACAAGCAATAGCACTTACCTGGCAGTGCTCATCCGTGAGAGCCTGACAAGACTGTATAATCTGATGCAGGTCGGTGTCCATCAATTCGTACACAATATACACATCATTGAATTTTTCCCTATCCGGTGGCCGAACTATGTCCTTAATTTTAATTATCTGCATAATAACAATTAACGACGCCGACATTCATGCAATGGACCAAATAAAGCAGGTACAAAAGCACAGAAATCATTATTTTATTTCTATAAACAAATGATAAAACAAGACGCACGTTATCATGTTCCATGTGACAGAGAAGCTTGATTTCCCTAAGCGTCCTCTTGGCGTCGATCCTGTTGTCAAAGGCATTCCCAATCTTCTTTATCGCAACTCCTTCTTTGGTCTCCGAATTCGTCGCACAGCTGGTAAATTCATTTAAAACAATTAAATTAAATTAAATAAATAAATAAAATACCAAAGGAGGGTTCTTCAAGTGTTTAGTGAAAATAATGGAAGTTGAGTTGAGGGAGTGGAGAAAGTAACCAAACGATGCCGTATGCGCCGCGTCCGACGGGTTGGAGAGGGGGAGCGTACTTAGCATAGACTTCGAAAAGGTTGCCTAAGATGTTGTACCGCACGTACTTCCCTCCGTGAATGGGAATCCCTTTCCCTTTCGTTTTCTCAGATTCAGCATTGTTTTCCATCTCTTTCCGTTTCTCTCCGACACACACCGAAGCAAGCAAAGCAAAGTAGAGTTTTAAAAGGGTGAGTTGTTGAGAATTTGAGAAATGAGATTGAGATTGTTACTACGCTCGCTATAAAACAAAGGGGAGGGGAGGGCCACCTTGGCACAACAGTGGCTTTTGCTTTTTTGGCGTTCGGACTTTTCAAATTGAATTTCAAATGTTCAAATGTATGAGATCTAATCTTCATTAATGCATTCTTGCCCTCGCCAATTGCCATCGCTGAGTAGTAGTGGACTGAAAAAAATAAAATAAAAAACAAATTATGGGAATTTTCTTTCAAAGATGAGTGGCATAAGGGAAATCCCGCCTTGTTTATTGCTGTTTATGTTTGGGTTCATGGTACAACAAAGTCTAAGCGAAAGACCAAAAGGGCCCAAAGAAAGGCCCGAATATGGCAATGCATTAACCTTAGACTTGGGCCCTTCTATTCACACCTCTTTTTTTTAACTATTTTCACCTTAAGCTTTTACAAAAAAACCATAAAAAGACATTTTTACCCTGACCATTTTAAAACCGTTCACCCCCCCCCCCCCTTCCCTCTTTACTTCCCCCTTTCTAATACTCATCCTCGTGCCTCCTCTCCACTTCTCCTTTCCTCTCCCGTTCTCCTTCATCAGACCCCTACTCCCCCACCACATTCAGGCAAGTTTCCCGCATTCTCGCTACCACACTTGTCATTGTTGTAGCTGAGTTTTTCCCTTTTTTTTACTTTTGGATTCAACGGAATCGCAATTTCATTATGTATCCAACCTTTTTGTTGTAATTATTTAATTATTAATTAAATTATATTTTTAGTAATATTTCATTACATTTAGAAATTTTGGTTGTAATTAATTTATTTTTTAATTGATATTTTAATTTATTTTGGGTGTGATTAATATTTTAATTGATTTTTAGAATTTTTTGTAATTAGATCTTTAATCTTGTAAAATAAATGTAATTAGGTCCCTAAATTAATAAACTATGAATATTTAATTATCAATTTATATTTTATTATTTATTATTATTTAATTGTTAAACTTTTATTATTGTTTCAAATTCACCATGCCACACACGAGGTTTGGCTCCTTTCATTCAAGACGAGGTCTTCCGACAGATGATGCACCTGACACATCTAAGTGCCACTGTCGATTGCATCTGCACGTGGAGCCAAAGAGGTTGCATGCGTAGTGCAGCAAGAGGAGGTACATGCTGATGTACCTGTGCCAAAGGTTGGGGTACCTGAGACAGAAGGACCTCAGGCTGCTTTGGCAAAGAGCATTATTGGACCCCCCCCCCTCCATTTGGAGGAGGTCCTGCAGACTTGTCTCTACTTAAGTCCTATAGGGACCATGTTGTTGGACATTTATGGCTTAAACAACCCTGCCCTGAGGTTAAGCTAATCTGCCAAGGGGGTAAGGTCTTGTCGATGCCCACATAACCGCAGGTGGTAGTCATCATAAAGAATTCAAGGCTCGCCCCTCTTATACAAGCACGATATACTACTACCAACAAGGGCATGATATGCACCTTTATTGAGTGGCGGCATAAGGACAATAGCTCCTTCCAACTACTAGTAAGGGAGATGACCATCACCCTAGATGATGTGTCATCTCTTTTGCAATTGCCTATTATAGGCAAGGTCTGCCAATACCCCTACGTTACTCGAGATGATGTCGTAAGGTTGCTGAAGAGCGAGCCTAGCGTTACGCACCATGACACATGGATTGTGACCAACCAAGAAAAAAGCTCACGTGACTTTGCAGTGGTTGAAGGCTACATACGAGGCATGCGTCACAGCCAAGAAGAACACATTTACTGCCAAAGCTTATTTGCCACATCTTGTTAGCTACACAATATTCACCGACAAGAGCTTAACGCAAGTCCATGTCTACTACTTGAACCTCTTCCATTAGCTTGAGTCTTGCGTCGAGTATTCCTGGGTTCCGCTGTGTTGGTGTACCTTTATGATTAACTCAACGTTGCCAACCTCTAATCTATAGCGCAGTTTAGAGGATACATAAGCTTGCTAATGGTACAATTTTGTATTTTCTATAAATATTTATTTGTGTTAATTTTATTTATGTAATTTAATTTATTAATTATTTTACAGGCGTTGATCTACGAGCACTTCCCAACTGTTAGCCGTCAATTATACTAAGCAGCTTCCCCGCATGTCGAGGTGGAGGGTGACAAGAGGTACGAGTTTTGTATTAGGGACCAAGGAGGTGCTGGACCAACTGCAATTGGATGACATCATCTGGGTGCTATATAACGCACACAAAGTTGCCTGACCGTTGCAGGCAATCTCCTTTTATTTAGGCTTCATCAGATGTAGTACCCATATGCGTGCCCATTAGCCCGATAACGTGTTTGGGCAATTTGGCTATGTCCAAGGGATCCTTCACCCCCTGCTTATTGAATATCTGTCGCACACTAAGCAGTTTGATGACTAGGTAGGTTGGCAAGCGCATGCTGTGGACAGAGGAGTGTCTATGCCCACGGGGCTCCAAGGACTTGCACCAATGATTACTTGGAATGGTTCTATCACATTTCTCATCCATATCTCATTCCTCCGATGGCAGAAGATCCTTCGCGAGGCCCTCTACGAGTTCCTATGCCACAGCCTGGGCATGGCCAGCACGAAGGTAGCCAAACGGAGTCTTTGTCTAGTGACCCTCATTCATACGAAGTAATTGTCCATATTTTTCTAATGTGTTTTTTCAATGACAATGAAACCTTCATTTATAATTGCTTGCATTCTTTTTTTGTAGGCACAGTGGGAGATAGTTGCTTGAAACATGTAGCGCATGCTACACTTGAGGGCACCGACACTTGTGGTATCCTACGAGAGACATTGGCCATTGCACAGGCAGGTGCGACATCTGGGTGCATGTATCAAAGGAGGAGAAAGACCACTACGAGGATTGATTTTTTATTTATGTTTTTTACTTTTGTATATTTAGTATTTGATTTTGTATGTCCAAATCCTATTGTATATACTTTTTGAATTTTATAGACATTTTGGATTTTATATATGTTAGACTTACTACATTGTTAATATTACTATTACGTTGTTACAATTAAAGCACACGATACAAATTATTCAATTAAATAAAAGCGCTTCCACATAGATACAACACAAATAAAAAAAAAAGGTGAACAAAGTGCATCATCATGGTTCACTCAAACTAATGGTTGTCTAGTCGTTGGGGCTAGTTCACACCTTTGTTTCACGCAAGCACGTGATGATCTCTTTGGCGGATCATGGTTTATGCATACGAGTTATGATCTCTTCAAGAGATCTACCTAACGTATAGAAGTTTAGAAAATTGGGCAAAGATGAATAACATCTTTGCCACATCCTTGTCGTATTTAATCTCCATAAACTTGTATTGAACACAACCATTTGCCAAAGCTATAAGTTATCGATAATGAATATCGACTAATTTTTTGGTACCTCTGACCATATCGTGAATTTTTTTCCTCAGAGCAGCAACCATCATGTCTTCACTTACCCTAAGAAATTTTAGACCATGAGAACATTGAAACAATACCCCTTCAGATGTTGTTATCACGTGACCATTATAATATACAACAGCAAGAAGTTCGTCCATCTTTTAAGAAAAAGAAAAATATGGAATGAAGATAGCTGAAAACTTAGACAAATAGAAAATTGTGAGTGTGAAGGAAGACAATGTGGTTCTTCAGAGCACATCTCTCTTATACTAGTGCAAATACTGTTCATGCGTCAGTGAATCATTAAAAGCTTTGTCCTGTGTGTTAGAAAAATAAATGGTCGAGATTACACTAATTCAAACGCGTGCCCTGTTCATGCATTAGTGAATCATAAAAAATTTTGTCCTGTGCTTCAAAAAAAGAAACAATCAAGATTGAATATAGTAAATCAAGGGTACAGATCATACCGATTCAAATGTGTGCACTGTTCACACGCCAGTCACTGAATAAAAGCGTTGTCCTATGCTTCAGAAAAAATAACGGTCAGGATTACATATAGGAAATCAAAGGTCTCGATCACATCGATTCAAACACGTGCCCTACTCATGTGATAGTAAATCATTAAAATCCGTGCCTCAAAAAATTGAATTTTAAAAATATAAACAATTGATTTTCAAACACATAACGAAAACATCTTTTTGTTGTGTTTGAATTCGAAATACACAACAAAAACATGTCTTCGTTGTGTATGTATTCCAAATACACAACGAAAATGCATTTTCGTTGTGTATTGTGCACAACAAAAATGCATTTTCATTGTGTTGAGGGTGCAACCTCCATACAATGCATGATACACAATGAAAACGCGTTTTTTGTCAAGGAGTATTTTCAAAAAAAAAAATAACAAACAAAGCTTGGGGTGAATAGAGCGAAAATTGGGCTGAGAATAGCAGTCCCCCATATACTTCCAAGACAACATGTCATGTATTGACTGGAAAAAAAAAAAAAAAAAAAGACAGCACATCATACTTGAAAATGAAAAGTTGTGCCTTAAATGGAAAACCCAACTTGGAAGTGCTTATCCAATTTATTTTGTGGATTTACTTTTGACACCCCAATTTATTTAGGAAATTGCTTTCCTTTTGTGTTTTTTATTTAAATTATTTTTCTACAAATCCCTTCTTCTGGAACTAAGTTCCAGAATTTATTTTAGTAATAATACATATTGGAAAATAATTTTTAGATTTGTTAAATTTTAACACATTTTGAAAATTGATTTCTAAAAAATTTAACACTTTCAAAATTTTATTTCTAAAGCCAATTTTAGGGGGTGTAAGAAACAATCTCCATAAGCTTTTTTTATAATTATCATTTGGACAAAGTAATCTTTGAGTATCACATGAAATATTCTCAGTGTAATGGATTACTTTTCAGTTACATTTTGTAACTAAGTGATCTATTACAGGTTAAAGTAATTAATTACTTTGTTGATTTTCTAATACAAGTAATTGATTACCAAGAGCTAAATAATTGATTACTTCAAAATAATGTTACTTGTCTGATAGTCTATTCGGAGCCCATTTGATTCTTTATAAAAAGGGGTCCATCTTTTTATACAAAATTACTAGTTTACAATGGGAAACTCTATCAAGTTGAAATCTTAAAGCTGTCATTGGATTTATTGAAGATTTGATTGCATTGGCACACTAAAGTTTGTGTGTTCTTCAATCTTGCTGCATTTTATGCAATTTTAAGTATTGAGAAAGGATTCTAATGCATTCTAAAGGTGGAGAATCCCTAAAAAGAGTTAGGTATTAGACAAGGCATCTCCAGGTTGATCAAGTGGGGTATTTTGATTGTACAGTTGATTATTTAAGTGCAAAATCCCAATTGATTAATTGAAGACTAAATGTAGTTTTCGCTAGTAGTGAATGAACCAATATAAAATTGTTTGTGCAATTTTTTAAACTCTAAACTCTTTAATTTTCTATATTTTATTGAATTGATTCTTATCTTAAATTGAAATTATCAACTGTGATAATTAGATTGTTTCTTGATATTAGTTGGCTCAATTTAATCAATTGATATTGTAATTATGTTGATTGGTTGTATTCTTGATTATTTCATTGATCATATCATTCATCAATTCATTACATATCATTGTATTAAAGGCCTTTGCATTTGGATTAGGTCATCATTCATTAGTTTTTCATTGGAACAAACATTAGAGGTTAAGAGTTAGTATTAATATCACAACCTAAAGGAAAATTATTTTACCAATCAACTGAAAAAAGAAAGACAATTTTCTTTTAAAGTTTTTCAAAAAGGTATTGACAATTGTTTTTAAAATAAAACTTTGAAGGGCTCAATTCAACCCTCCTTTAAGCACACATATTGCCCATTTCATCCATATGTCTGTCACCCTAAAAGGGTAATCAAAGTATTAGCATGCCACTTCTTTATTAATAACCAATTACGAGAAGAAAAACATTAGTGATTAGTAGGTGCGGTAAGCACGACACATCATCTAATCTAATGGTCTTCTCTTTAATCAATAAGTGAAAGATGGAGGTCTCCCTGTGCCATTTTTTAGGAAAAGCAAACAGGAGGCCTTTGTCTACAATGCGGTAGGTGTAGTCCCAAAGTGGTGCCAAGCTAAAGTTCTCCACATAGTGTTGTGTTTGGTCATTTTCTCTAACCAAATCTATTAATTCATAACCTTCAACTCACCATGGTTCTACAAACATAAAAGTTTTGTTATGTTTTTTATGACATTTTTTAAAATGAAATAAAATTCTAACCATAGATTACCTTTGCACTCCATAGATGTATAGCAATATGATTCCAAAATGACCTAAGGACTTAAATAACCCCATGACCTCTTGGAAATGACTCTCTTGGTATAGACACATGGTCTATATGTATAGCCACATCATTTGCAAGTTGATGGATATCATCTTCAAGTACATGGACTTGATCCACCTCCTAATTAATGCTTCTCCAATTGAGTTGCATGAGCCTCAACATGTTGTCTACGAGTATAAGTAGACAGTCATTGGCGCCTTCTCTAGTTTGTGTCATATCTACATAGTTGATAAAAATCAAAACAAAATCATATCAACATTTGTTTTTCATTGTATTTTGAAAACCAATTTTTGAAAATTAATTTTATAGGTTGGTCACTATTCTAGAAATTAGTGTTCAAAATTTATTAAATGCATTTCGAAAACTAATTTTCAAAATAGTGACCAAGCCAAAAAAATACATTCCAAAAATTTGTTTCCAAAATATAATTAATATGTTCCAAAAACTAGTTTTCAAAAAAATCAAAAGCAAAAAAAAAAAATAGCAGATGCAAAATGCAAGCAACTTATTATCGTGCAAATAGAAATGAAATAAAGAAGCAAAATGTAGGACAGTAACCAACAATAAGAAGGGTGGGGAGATGATAAGAAAGAAGATTAATGGGATAATGTAAAAAGTGAATGAGAAAGATATAATAGCTTTACAAGAGAGGAGACAGAAATAAGTATATTTTAGGAAAGAAATTAGAAAAGCAAGAGAGGTATAAAAATAAAAAAGGGGCTGCACAAAGTAAAAACCTTTATTACTTACTCCATTCGGGTTTTGGGCTACGATAAAGAATCAGTTGTCTCTCGTACTACTTGTTGCATACTTGCACTGTTGTCGGTCCAACCCAACCAGCTTTGGATCCTTTTTATGACAAGAAACAAAAGCCATTTTTCATTAACTATTTTTAAAAAAGCAATAACTATGATTGGAGCAATGATAAATACTGTATTTTAAATTGGAAATATCACTAAGACAATTTAAATTTTTTAGAACGAAACGTTTTATTTTTAATTTAAATTATTTTAAATCAAATACATATTTATCTCACTTTAAATATTTTTATTTATATTTTGAATCGTACTTCAATTGATTATGTATATTTCTTTATAACTTTATATATTAATTTCAAATATTTTCCTATTAACTTATGTTTTTTTTTTTTTACTTTACCTAGGTTTATTTTTATTTAATGTACAAGATATTTATTTATTTTCCTTTAAAATCAATATATGCTGCAAAAAGGGCCACCAGAAAAATTCTCTGGAATCATAACTCGATTGGCAACCAATAATATTTTCCTCGTGTTACATAAGTATGTCATTGCCATTGACAATTCAATTAAAAAAAAGAGAAGTAAAGGTCAACCTATAAGTAAGAGGAGATGACACTCAATCGATGTAGTTTCCATGTACTAGTATTTTCTTTTTTTTTCCTTTCATCAAATCATAATCGTAAAAGTCAACTTGTAATTAAGAGGACATGACAATTCTGGGTTTTTTTTTCTTTGATCAAAATTCGAGAAATAATCTTTAAAAATTCTTTTAAACAGCTGCAAAATTAAATTAAACACGCACTAAAGCATTTAAAAAGTTTTTTTAAAACTTATTACGACTTATGAAAAATCTCTTCTAATTCTTGTAAAATAATTTTAATTCATTACGATAAGCTTTTAACTTATTGAAATAAGGTTTTTTAGCTTATTTAAATTAATTCTACAATAATAATTATAATATAAATTCTCATACGATAAAAATCTACAAAATAACCATCAAATCAAGTTGCTTATTCGAAAATACCTACTCTTAGATTGACAATAATAATTAGGTGAAATACTACATAAAATGATGTTATAAAATTCAAACTCTTAGCAATACATATAAAATTCATTTCTAATTAAAATTTAATTCTGTATCTATTCATAATTGTTAGGTTAAATATTTATGGCTTATATCTTATAATCTTTTACTTATATTTTTTTAAATGCTTAGATCTGTTGGAGTAAATATCACAATAATTAATTACATAAAAATATTATTTTATTATATTTATACTAATTAATGCTAAGTTGAAAACATCAACTTTTTTATTCTAATTTATAATTTTTTTATCAATATTACACAAAATTTATCGCCTCGAGCTTCATAGAAATTTCATATTTGCTGTATTGCCGTACCGTATGCAATCTCTCTTTTGTATGCTTTGGGCCATGACTTCGGATTTTTCTCCGTGCATTATGGATTACCATTACCAAAATTTTCCGGAAGCTTGCAAGCGGTCCCATTACCTTTTCTCTCTCTCTCTCTCTCTCTCTCTTTCCCTAGCATTTTGGTAGCCACCATGCGATAAATTGCACTCGTAAGTCTTGCCTCACTAACTCCATCATCATTGAGTGATATAACTTGTCTGACTCAGCAATTTCTCGGTGGGAAACGAAGACTTTAAAGCGCCACAACGAGCAGAAGGAGCACGAGACTGGACCGGACGGGATCTTTGTAGATAATTGCAACATATAATTTTTGGCATTATATGTAAAAACGCAATTGACATTATATGAGTTTCACTTCACACTAATTAAAAGCTAGGAATTTTCCCCTTACGGCTCAATTAAGTATGCATGCGTCAAAGACATAAAGTCATCTTCATTTGACGATTTGACGAACTTGGCCACAGAGGTTGAGGCTGGCGTGACTTTTGCCCATAAGAGCAGCTCTATTAGATTTAGAGGGATAAACCAAGAATGTAATTACTAGAATACGCGTACGTGAAGATAAATGCTAAGCAAAAACCAATTGATAGTTTTATTCAACTTTCTACCTTTCGTAGAATACCACTATATGATGATAAATATTAAATAGGAATGCATCCTGTACTGTTCCGGGCTTAATTCGAGCACAGTGAATTTGTCTGTGTTGCTCTCCGGTCTCTTCACCCTTCAGGCTTGAGATTGAGGGGTTGTGTATCTTTTCAGTTTAGGACCGACCAATATTGATAAACAACTTGTGCCTAGGGGTGAAAATAGGTCAGGTCAGGCTTTGGTAGGCCTGAGCCTGACTTTCATTAAAAATATAAAGTCTGAGCTTGACCTATTTATTTATTATAAGTCTTTTTTAAAAGCCTAGACCTGACCTATATAAAAGTCTGGCCTGTAAACATGTTTAAAAGCCTATTTTCTTATAAGGCCTATAAAAGACTAATAAGCCTATCGGCGTAAGTAGGTCTATCGTTCTAAAAAGACTTATTGAACTAAAAAACCTGTTAGAAATTACATATTCTTTTTATATTATTATATGCAATATATGTATTATATACATATATAGGTCGGCCTATTAGGCTTAATAGGCTTCTTTTAACGCTAAGGCCTGGTCTTTTTATCTAAATAGGCTTTTTGCAAAGCCTAAGCATGACTTTTTTAATAAATGAGCTAGGCCAGGCTAGGCTAGGCTATAGGCCCCTGACAGGCGGCCTAGCCTATTTCTACCCCGACTTGTGCTCATACCAAGCTCACCACTAGTAAGGATACCCCTTGCGGGTGAGTCGATGCTTGTTCCCTTGGCCATATACTGACCATGATGGTAGTGCAGATACCCCTATTGGTACGCTTGCTTCTTACCCTGGTTAACTAGGCCAATTGTCGAGTTATGACCTAGGAGGCCACTCTTAGTGAATATCGCTTAACGTAATGCACTGCAAAAGTCACAGGCTCGCAATGCCTTATATCTCGAATAATCTATAGACGATCTTGACCGCACTCACGAACCCCCCCCCCCCCCCCCCCTCCTCGAGAGTATCTAGGATTGGGGGTATCTACTAGAAGGGGATATAGTATATGGAATGCATGAAAGAAAACAAGAACACACTAACCTACTTTAAGTGCTCTAGTATTAGGCACACTCTGTCACATTGGAGATCCTGATACCAAAACACTTCCTAATACTTACATGCCAAATCATTTTAAAACCTTTTGTCTCTTTCTCTTTTAGTAAATACCACTTCTGGTCCTTTATAAAAGAAACAAATAGGGGTATTTTTTTGGTCCTAATTATAAGAAACATAGAATGTATTAATTGTTATCTTCCTTTTATATCCTTAATTTATTGTAAAGTCTATTAATGAGATACTAACTCATTTTTCATGCAAGTGGATGCATTCATTGACATATTAATAATATAAATTACACTCATTGGTGGAGAAAATTACTTATTGAATTATGAGAAGTATCATTAAATATAACCACCACTTAAACTATTTAATTTATAAGTATTTCTGGAGTAAAATCTAAATATATGAAAATATTAATTAAAATTAACTAACTTAACTATTTTGATTAGTTTTGATGAATTAGTTATTTATTGTTTATATAAAGAACCGGAGGTAGTAATAAATAGGCTTATTATGTCAAAATTTTACATAAAAGAACTAGGTAATAATACTATTAGTGACAAAAAAAAATACATGAACCTATTTCATTTGATAGGTAGTTTTCTCCTTCTTTAATTTCTTTTCTTTTGCAGTTAGTATGCCTATTATGGATAACAACTAGACAAATTTATCCACTTGGCATGTGAAAGCAATTGAAGATCCAACTAAAACATAAGAAATAAATACTGCAAACCATTTTAAAACTAGGAGAAACATTATTTGTTTGTTTCATTCGACAATAGTTAGGTAGCATGTGCTTCTTAAGAGTTTTTGTTTGGACTTGATCACTTCAATTGGTTGGATCCTAGTCAGAAGAGCAAAAGGAGATCACCTGCAAGGGCTTCAACTCTTAAGCTAGTTTACGTAGAGGTATAAAGTGGTTAAGGTATATGTGGTACCTAGAATGTGGAGTTTCCCCTGATAAGATAAGTTGATATAAAGTAATTATCTTTCTTATGATAGAATAATGTTGGGAATACAAGGAGACAAAACACTAGAGAGAACTCCAAAAATGGGTCACGAGCCAACCATACAAGTAAACTTGACACCATATTCAACCGAAAACCTTAAGGCATCAAGTTTACAAGTCTTTCTCACTTATATGTTGCTTGACTCACTTACTCCTATCCAATGTGAGATTTCATATTCATACTTGCACTCCAACAATTTCCTCTTGAAGTATGAGTCTCTTCCACATGATATGATTTTCCCTCAAGCGAAAGCCTTTTCCATCCACGAGTATTCATGGTAGCCTTTAAAGCTTAGCCATTGCCACCAATATGTTCTAGATACCTACACTGTTGTTAGCTCACATCAACGGGACACGTCGCCTGACCTCTACATTGACAAGAAGACTTTCGATACAAGAAATCCTCATACATGAATCCACCATTAATTCCACTACTTGTCTGAGCGTGTCACCTCAGCTTTGATAGCACTTATTGGGAATATGAGGGGATAAAACATCGGAGAGAACTCTAAGAGTGGGCCACGAGCCAACCACACAAGTGAACTTGACACCACATCCAACCTAAAACCTTAAGGCATTAGGTTTGCGGGTCTTTGTCATTTATAAGTTGCTCAACTTGCTCATTCCTACCCAATGTGAGACTTCAAATTCACATTTGTAGTCCAACAAATAGTTATCTCCTGGAAGAATAGTTAGAGTCTTTGAATTATCCTTCGATTGTAAAAGGCTTGTAGTTTTGCATTGGTTGCTCAACTTGAACCTATCAATCAGGTTTTCTGTTTGTGATCAATGGAGTCTATTAGGTCTTACTAGACTTTGACTAGGCTAGATTCGGAACAATAGTCTCCCAAGTCGTAGCTTATAATGAAATGAGGTAAGACTTGGTGATACTTATCCAGTTTTGGGCCTGACGGGTCTAATTGGAGCTAGGTTGAGTTAAGGTCTATAGCCATAGCTCCAAAGTCAGTAGTTTACAATGTAGTTGAAATTACTAACTTATAGATGATTGCAATATATGTAATTTGACATTATTTATAACAATAATTAAAGGGATAGCCTGTTTTGATTTGCACATTTATTTTATATATTTTACTCTTTAACTATTATAAATGTAATGACCACATATTCTCTCATTTTTTATTCACCCTCGTTTCTTTCTCTATCTCTCTCTTTTTATTTCATGTCTTATTGCAAAAAATCAAAAATGCAAAAAGATAGATAGACAATACATATCTTTTTGCTAGTATATATAAAAAAAAATTGTTTTTGTAACATGTGCTTATTATTATATACTAATATTAATCTATAATCTATAACAATAATAAAAGAGATACCTTGTTTTAATTTACACATTTATTTTATCATTTTTATAGATGTAAGTGTACATTCTCTCAATTTTTTATTCAACCTCTTTTCTCTCTCTTTCTTTTTGTTGTTGTTGTCTTATTTCGAAAAATAAACAATACGGAGTGACGCACTAATATGTATGAACGCAGTTGACAATGTATGATTTCCGTTCACACTAATTAAAAGCCAGGAATTTTCCTCTTACTGTCTTACGGCTCAATTAAGTCCCCATTCTATCACTTTCCCTCACAATAAATAAATAAATTGGTCGTTCAATCCACCTGCATGAATCTGTCGCTTTTCATTCCCATTTAATTCGTTACTGAAATAATGATATATAGGGGATCATCATTAATAACAGTCATGATTGAACAATATATATACACAGAGTTTTTTCACAGGTTATTATATCTAAATGTATAAAAAATATAAAACTATCCTTGCTTAAGTTTAAGCTATTTTGAAAAACTTATCAAATTATATTAATTTTTTATTCATACTTTTAATTTAAAAAATACTTTTAAAAGAACACACATAAACGGGGTAATATTTATATTGAAAATTTTTATTTTACTTTCAGATTCATTAATTCAACAATTTTTGCCTCTTATGATTATTTTTAAATGAATTGGATGATTTTATTCCTAAAGTGTTAACTAATACATGTACATCCGAAATAATAAGAATAATTTGTTGAGTAACTTCCTCAATCCAATACAACTCATTAAATGAATTAACTAATTTTTCTAATTTATCTACTACAAAATTGCCTAGGCGTTTTGTGAAAGAGAGGTTGAATGAATTGAAATCCATATTCCCATCGCGGCTGTAACACAATTATCCATAATTCCTTGGAAATTTCTCCTTGAGTTAGGTTCATAGGTTGTCTCTATTGCTTTCAGTCTATTTCGAATAGGACTTGTGTGAAAGACAGGTGTAGAGCTGTGTCAATTTCCCATACGAAGCATAGAGCTTCTACATCTTTGGCTGGTAGTGTGTGGGAAGCTTTTGTACGCAAAGGCCAACACATTGTCTTCGAAGTCTCTGAGAAAATTAACCCTTGTCTATTTCGATCTTCTAGGAGATAGAAAAATATAAGAATCATTTATAAGTGAATTTTAAACTTGTAAGTATTTTTAAAAACATTGCCACTTTTAAATTACACATGGTTTTCTTATCCTAAAATTTATATATATACACTAAAAAGAATTAATAATTAATTCAACTATTAAAACACAAACGTTTAATTATTATAAAAACCAACATCTTACAAAATAGAAAAGTTTCATAAAACCGATTTACGTTATAGTTGTTCCAAAGGAAAAAAAAAAGTTATTCATTCTATATGGATTGAAGTAATCAATCCTTTGAATTTTCTTAATTATGCAATTAGCACATCATTTCCTTCAAACACATTTACATATTTAACCATTTAAAAAAAAGAGTGAATAGGCACCTCTTCCTTTAAAATTATTATCCTCTCTTAATTTTGTCTACCAAAAATTTATGATATTATGTTAATCTCACTTGTATTTCACTTAAATATAAAAAAGCGATATTTAAGAATGTATTTGCACCACAAAATACCCTAAAATATAAGCATTGGAAGAGATTAATTTACTCCCGTAGATGGATCAATTCATCCGTATTGACTCAAATTAGTTAGGGTTTAATATGAATTTTAATATCAAAGATTTAAAATAAAAAGCCCCTAAAGTATTGTTACAAAACAAAATATTTGAACAACAATACCAACAAAATATCCTCCTGAATTGTTTAGAGTTAAAAAAGTGGGTTGGGCCACCCCCCAACTCCCCAAAATAGAGTGTGGGGTTGACCCTTTTTCGAAAATGATTTAAAAAAGTCAACTCACTCTATTTAAATAATGAAAAATAAAAATAATAGAGAATAAGTACAAATAAAGATTAAAATAATAAAAAGAAAAAATAGGTTATGTACTACAGTATAAAGCAGTTTTATACTATCAATCAATCACAAACCACCATGTATAGTAAGTTTGTTGATTTTTACATTAATGATCTTAAAAGTTATACCAATAGTATTTTTAAATTGGTTAACAGTGTAAATTTTTTTACATTAATAGTACGTAGCAATTAAACTCTAATAAAAAAATATATTTGTATTAAAAATTTTGGAAGACTTGAAAGAAATTAAATGAATGAGTCAACCGGTCTTACCGCATCTCACATAGTACCCTGGGAGAGTTTGCAGGTTATTATATATAACCTAATTCATAAAAATTAGTTTGCTAAGCATATTAACCTACTTCAAAGATTGGTAGTTTGATACATATTTTTTACAGCTACTTATCGCTACACTTAACATTATATATATATATATATATATATATATATATATATATATATATATATAAAACACTATAGTTTTACTATTTATTGTGATTACACATAACTTTTTTAGTTGTTAATATGATTTAATTTATAGAGCAAGTACCAATAATTATGACTAATTAGGGTCGGCCTAACAATGGAGTTTTTGGTAATTTATACGAGATTTTATGTTTATATTTTGTTGTTGCTATTGTATAAAAAAAAATAAAAAATAATTATGAGCTTCGATAAATTTAATAAATTGACCAAATCCAACACACACAAAAAAAGGGTAATTTGAGTAATCGTTTGGTATCAAGAAAGAAATGAAAAAAAAAAACTCAATAATAACCACTCGGCATCAGTTATTAAAAATCAATATTCATAACAAAATGATAACCTAACTATAAATTTTGTTTGAAAATTATCAAGTTACTATTTAAATTCAAAAATGATTCGAAGATTACACTCCAACTATCATTTATAAATTCTCAAAAAATTCTTCAAGTATCAAGCTTCGAACTAGGTACTCAAAGAGTTCATTTGATTTGTTGAAAAATATGTTGTTGATAGCACAAAAATAATTGTTTCACATTTGATTTGAACAAAGACCATGGAACAACACAATTTAAGTGGTGATGGACAAGACAAACACTCAATTTTTGTTACTCAACAAGCCATGGGACAACTTTTTGTCCCAAGTACAAATTACTAAAAAGACAAAAATATCCTACCATGATCGTTGTCACTGCCACCACAGTTGCTAGCACTAATACCACACCACCATTGTCGTCGTCATTACCACCGCCGCTTCCACCGTTGTTGCAACCTTTACAACCACCACCATCATCGCTATCACTATTGTCGTTGTTGCTACCATTATCGTCATTGCCACCACTATTGTTGTCATTTCCATCACTACTATCATTATCGCTATCGTTTCGTTGTCACTATCTTAATACTGTTGTTGTATTAAGATAATTAATATTAAAAAAGGATATTGTAGTAAATTTCATATTATTTTGCATGTGTTGTCCATTATTCATCAACTAATGTACAAAATAAAAAATTGTTTTGTAGTGTTTGTTCTATGTTGTACCTATGTGCATATCAAACACACGCCCAAAAGGGGCCAAGTGTGACACCTTTGTAACTGCAAGACCTTAATATGTTCTACAATCATAAATTGATGCAATTGTAACAACCAACACAAACAAGAGAATGTGGCTACATTACATGGTGCAGTCTCACATAGTGCATCCCTGTTGCTTTTGTTGTGTTTCTTCTCTTGTACATGTTTATTCCATTGCTGCTTGAAATCTTTTTTCTGATTTAGCATGGAAAAATAATGCTTCCTAAATCGACTAATTCCACGGTGGACCAGTAACATAGGTACATCATGGGCAACTTTCTCACAACTGTTGGATTTATTATAATTATATTGAGTGGTGGGGATTGTTGATGGGATACTAGTTGTAGTAATATAATTTTATTTAGAATTTTTTTAATAACATAAATGTTAATACATATTTGGCCTTATTTCGTTTACACATTTGCCCATTAATTGAAAAGAAATACCATTGAGATGTTTCTAGAGAGAAAGTAATGGCGATCTAAATTATGTTCGCGGGAGTTAGGGTTTTCAAGTGTTATCTTGTGAAAAATGCAACCTAGTATCAAATATAATGGCGATCTGAATCCCGTCCCTAAAGCGATGGATTTAGATTTTGCAAGTGGTAACTGTTGAGAATCAGAAAATGCAATGGTGGGGAGAATGCTACGGAGGTCTGAATAATTATTCTTCTCACTAAATGAGACATGAAAATAGAAATTTAAAAAAAAAACCAAAAAACTTGCCATTGTTTTGGTTGTTGATCTCTTGAGAACCACAAGAGACCCTGAAAGTGCAAGACTTGGAAGCAGTGAAACTTTGCAACTTTGTGATCCTTTTGTTGAAATAGCAAGGTAAGTGATTGTTCCACGCAGATTTTTTGGGAAAATTGGATTGGGAAAGGGAAAGTTGAAAGAAGGTAGGTCTCAAAGAAGCCATAACTAACAACCAAACTTGGAAGAGAGAGACACAAATAGACGAAAGGGGGTTTGGTGGCAGAGAGATTTAAATAGGCTTCTTCTAGAGGAAGTAGCAAGTGGAGCAAAGCCTGCAACGACTGGAAAAGCGCAGTTTAGAGTGAGGCAACTAATAGTGGCTAATGTGCGCCTTCGACCAAACATATACGAAAATGATGCAATGTGGGTACTTTGGTAATTAGTAGGAGGGTCTTTTGGTCAACAAAAATTATTAAAAAAATAAAATAAAATTATGGGCGAAACCTCTTACTATAGGTGACAAGCTTTTGTCCACAAAACACCACTTGTCACATTTGCCCACAGTAGAACTTGTAAACCATTTTCTCTCCTTATGAGATTCTCATATCACAGAATAAAAATAATGCTTTAATCATCAACTCATTGTTCAATCATGGTTTGTTTCTTACTTATCCATTCATTAATCACGTCACAATTACCCTCTTATTTCTAATCTTTAAATGTTTATCTCATTTTTTAACAAATTTTAAAAATACCAAAAATATATATTCTATAATCCTGCCTAATTTTAAAAAGAGAAGCTATTCAGCATAAATAGCACGATACAACAATTAATGAACATGAAACCAATTAATCAATTTTTTGCACAACCATACAAGAAAGAGGCAAGACAAAAACCATCTCTTTATCAAATTATTATTTTTTTTTTCTGTCAAATATTTTCGTACGAAACAAAACGTCCGTTTTAAAAAATTGATCAAAACCAAATAGTTTCATTTTAATCGATTTCAATTCTTTTCTTCCTCTAAATCTAATAATCTATTCCGACCCGATCCGTCAGCTCAGCATCCAAAAATCAAGGCAGCTCGACTATTTGGTTATTAGCAAATAATATCTGAAGCTACTCATCGTCAAAAATAGTGCTGCCATCAATTGGTCGAAGAATCCACTTGCTGAGTACAGGGTGCTTGTCTTTTCATTTTTAATTTTCCTAACCAAAACAATCATAGTGGATTTTTTTCAGTGCTCGATTAATCAAAGCTTCTCATTCGTTCTTAAATCCGTTCTAAGTCAGCTACATTTTCTATTCAGGAATCTAATCAATTTTTTATCATTTGAAGAAAGATATTTTTTGGCATCTTTTCTTTTTACCATACAAAGCTTGATGCATTAGAGCACATTGGGAAAGCAGTGTAGATTGGAGATATCATGTGGCATGGGACTACTAATTTCGGCAAGTAGATCATACATATATGGACCTTTTTTTTTTTTGGCCCCAAATATAGCTTAAATATGTCTCTGCACTCCACAACAATCTTATTAAAGGTAGTTCAAACATGTGTCTGCACTCCTATTAAAGGTTTAAAAACAGGTATTGAACAAGAAGATCAGAACCTAAACAAAAGTTGTATTCTTCCCAAAGAAGAAGAAATTGAATATTGGGCAAAATTTTCCTTTATGCTTTAAACAACACCCATTATATTTTTTAAGGAATAAGATACCATAACAGAAACTGACAACTGATCGGTGATTGATTACTCTCTGGCAGCCATTTCCCCGTCCTTTTCCCACCCCATGAATAGAAAAAACGTCTAGTCACTGCTCTTTAATTAGTGGACACAAACAAATAAATATAATAGGGAAAAAAATGTGCATCAAACATCGGAAGTAATAATAAGAATCAATTCCTTGACCGGCAAAAACCGACGCCTGATTATTTCAGTTTATTTGAGTTCAAATTTTAAATATGTAATTACGTTAAATATTTTAAAAAAAATTATCACTCATAATAATTCAATTCAACTTAAATAGTATTGTTTCTCGTTAAGAATACCTATGATTTCTAAAAAAACAATTCCTCGAAAAGGAAAAGGGAAAAAAAAACCAAGAACAAGCCGCTTGGTAGTTTGTAAACTGTAACCCCAACTGGGTCCCACTCATTTGTTGAAAGCAACGCACAACGAAAAACTCAGCGAGAGAGGGAAATAATCTCAGAAATTGAGGACAATTAGCCACCAAAACTACAAATTCATCAAAATCTCAGAAAACTTTGGTTAATTAATCAAAAGAAGAAGAAGAAAAAAAAGACCAAATTAAGCGAAATAAATATCAACATTTTATACAACAATAATCACAAATACACACACCAGCGTCTCAGCAAATATTCCCATACAGTATCAATCTATGTATATATGTATAAGAAACTAGTATTACTACATGATAATTCTTTTTTTTTTTTTCTATTTTGAAACACTGGGATCCGAAAGCAATAACTGGGTCGGGCCAACCCGGTTAGGATCCGGCATCGGAGTTGCACTCGCTTGGAATGGGTGGTGTAGTAGAGGTGGAGCTGAGAGTGTGAGAAGTTCCGTCTTCTTCTCCGTTACCGTTTCCCCGTCCAAAGCTAGCAGCAGCCAAAGACGCAAACGCCGTCACGGACCTGGCGAGAGTTTTCACTACCCTGATCTTGACTAGCCCCCTTTTGGGTGGGAGCGTTTGTGTGGGCGTAGGTTTGCTGTTAGATCGGGTTACGGTGCGTTTCATTTCAGGCATCTGGGTACGAGGAACCGGAGAGAACGAGGTAAAGCCGAGGTGTAAAGAACAGAGACGCAAAGGTAGCTAACTTTTTGCTTTCCACAGAGAATTGAGAAGGAAGAGGAAGCCAGATAGGAATATATAGACGAAGAGAGAGAGAGCGGTATGTGAAGTTTGGGCTTCGCGGAATTGGTGACTGGAGTGAAAGAGACAAAGAGTGAGAGAGAGAGAGAGTTGTGTGATGCATAACAGGAGACAGTGGAGTTTCAGTTTCAGTAACTTAACCTCAAAGATTCTTTCAAAATTTAAATTCAGTTATTTAGATATTTTTGGTATTATTTTTAAATTAGAATTTTACCTTATTCTTCCATAACTATAATAAAGAGGATATTCTCTTTTTAAATTTTTGGTAAAACTTATAATCTGAGAGTTAAAAAGCTAAAAATTTATAAACTAGTTGATTGAATTAAAAGTATTTGATAAGATTAGTTAATAAATTAATTGATAAATATAAAATAATATTAAAAAACACATTTAATTATTTGATTGATAAATTAAAAAGGAATAAATAGAATTTAAATAAATTAGTGAAGATAAAAATAAAAAAAAGCTAATAGCCTATAAACTAGTTTATTTTTATAACCTAGTTAAAGTAATTTATAAAAATAAGTTAGAAGCTTATAAAATAAACTCGTATACCAAACAAGCTTGTTTTAAGTTTGGCTTGAGTTGAGTGTTTTAAATGTTTTCTCACCTAACCTGATCTATTTAAGATTCTAAAGTTATATATATATAATTACATTAAACTTTAAAATTTTCGATCATTGAATTGATTTTTAAAAATATGAAATATTATTAGATTAATTTCTACAAAAGATTAATTTAATGATAGTTTAAATCTTTTAAGAATTTTGTTTTAAAATGTCACGATATTAACTTTTATGAAAAAACAAAAAAAAAGTATTTAATAATTAATTAAGTGATGAATTTAAAAAAATATATATTTAATAATAAGTTTTTGAAAGTCTAATATAATACTATATATAATGTTTTTTTAGTACGAGATCACATGTGTCCTTTAGAGAAGGTAATGGTGCTTAGGACTGTGCAAAAAATAACTTTTTCAAAAATTTGAATCGAGCTGAACCATTTCATAAAAATGGTACTATTCAAATTTTTTTACAAAGTGGATTAGTTTCGGGATTTGAATCAGTTCAGTTTGGTTTTTCTTTTTCCACCCATGTATGGTTCAATTTTTTAAAGAATCAAATCAAACTAAACAATTTTATAAAAATGATTTGGTTCAAACCAAGGATTTTTCATAAGGTAGTTTAGTTCGGTTTTTTTTAAAAACGGTTCGGTTTTTTAGTTCGATTTGGATTGGTTTTAGAACAATTCATTTTTTTTTTCACACCCCTAATCCTATTCGAGCGGAGTAAAACCATCATATGTGACAAAACTCTACCTTTGAATATTTAACGTAACTACATATACAAAATTCAAACTTGAAATCATTAGTTAAGTTGAAACAACCTCAAGCCAATTGATACTAGATACATCTTTAGAAAGACTAAATTAAAGAATTTTTATATATTGTTTATTATAAAAAGGAGGTCCATTTCCTGGAATGAGTATTGAGAGTGAAACGTGGTAGCCAGAAACGCGGATTCCAACCGCGTTATTTAAAGTTTTCTAATTTTTTTATTCAGTTAATTTGTATTTATTAACAATTAACAATTATAAATATCCTTTTTTTTCAATATTATATGACACAAATAAAAAGAATAGCATTTTTTATTTTTATAATTTCTTTAATGGAACTTCAAAATTGCTAAATTAAATACTTATGTGCTGTTTTGTAATTAAATTAAATGTATTAACTGAAATATTAACAGAAAACGAACGCTTTTTAAACTTCTATCCTTTGCATGAGATGAAAAAAATAGAAAGGAATAAAATGGTTAGTGGATTGACTTTTAAAATGAAATGTTGCTAACAACTTCTCTTCATTACTAACTAGGCCATCAACTTGTGCATTTGCACGAAAAAATGACAGCAGTAATTTTTAATTTTTTTTTTAATATAGACAGCAGTAATTTCTGATCAAAAGATTATGTCCCCATTTCATAATAAAATTACAGCGTTGCGGTATGAAAAGAATATGGCAAAAAATGACTTCTCAAATGAAAACATCCTCCACGTGTAATAGTCTTGTAAGTAATACATTTATTTGTCCAAACTTTCATGAAAAATACCCTTTTGGATATAAAAGTTCTGTCAAATTCACTTTTTTTATTTTATTTTTTATTTCCTGACTATTAAATGTTACATTTTTTCATGGTTTTAGGACCTCGGCGCTACCACTAACTTCTATCTTTTAATTAAGAAATGTCTTGTCCCGATAAAAGAAATAAAGAAATGCTTTGTCTACGAAAAAAAAGAAGCTAAGAACACCCCCCCCCCCCCCCCCCCCCTATTTAAGTAAGTAAATATCACAGTAAAATAATGGCTTAAATGTTGAATTTTTAATGAAATAAAAAATATGGCATGATCTCAACATTTAAAATGTGTTTATCTTACTAAAATAAGTGTTTTTTTCAGGAATTTTTAATTAGATTCTTAAACTAAAAAAAATTGTAATTAGGTCATTGATTTTCTATAATTTTTATAATCAAGTCTCTCAAGTTAATTTATGGCAGTTTGAAACCACCAGAAAAATAACAAATTCTGGTAGTTTTACTAATTCTAGGAACTTAATTACAAAAATTATAAAAAATCAAGGATTCACTTACAAACTTTTTTAGTTTAGGGACCTAATTAAAATTTTCTAAAAAGTTTAAGGACTTATGGATACATTAAACTTTTTTTTTTTTTACGATGTTGTAGTATAGTGTTTTCATAAAATAACATATTATAATATTTTAATTGTGTATAGAATTTAATCAAAAATGTATTGCTAACGTAATTTTTTTTACATTATTACTTAATTACAGATTGTTATGTAGAACAAATTATTCAGTTTTATAATAATTATTTTAAATTCATATCTAAACTTATTTTAATTAGATAATAATATAAATATCTTTACATTATTAATATATGAGAAAGTAATGTAACAAAATTCAAAAGCACGAACCTTTTTCTTTTAAAACATACTTGACGTTGTGTTCATTATATTTTTATTCAATAAATGGTGATGTAACTTGAGTTTTCTACTTTTTGTAATATACTATCATTATGTCGGGAAACGAATCTAGAAATCTATCATAGGAAAGGTTGGAATTTTTTTAATAATAAATATTAAATAAACATTAAATCATAATAATTAAAAATACATCACACTGTTTGTCTAAATTGTGTACATCGTTTTTCATATCATAAAATTCTTCAATTGTAGAATGTGTATTAAACTTTTTAGCAATCTTTTTCGAAATGTAAATAATCAAACAATTAGCTAAAAATCTATCTTCCATATTGCTTTCTAGCATTTTTTTTTTCACAATCTTTGTAGTTGAAAATGATTTATCAGTTGTAGTAATTAAAACAAGAAGAGTCAATACTAAACAAGTTAAAGAATCAATTAAAGAACAAGGATATGTTTGGTCCAGCTTATTTTTAGCTTAACTTCTCCTTATAAGTAAAAGTTGGGCCAAACACTTATTAATAAAAACTCTTAAAAATAAAAGTAGCTTTTTTTATAAAGAAGAAAAATTAGAAATAAAGAGCTTATTAATAAGCTATTGTGAGCAACTTGTTCGGAGCTTATTTTGAAAGCCCCCTCTTCGATACCTTTGGAGACAAAACAAAATTAAAATATTAACAAATTTTGGAGCGTCCCTTTGTTCAGGCAATTTGAGGAAAGACGGGCCCTGATTCAACAAGTATCATTTAATACATTATAAAAAAAATAATACAAAACAATACTTTATGATTTGTCAATGCCAAGCTTTTAGAATAATCCACTAAAATAAAAAATAATACTTTAATTTCTAAAATTATTAATCAACCGTTAAAGACATTATGAAACGTCATGTTACTTTTTAAAATTATAAAATAAAAATAATTAATATTTAATAATTTAAGGGTTAAAATAATATTTTTTAATTTTTAAAGACTAAATAAATAATATTATAATTTTTTTAAAAAATAATAATATTTTTTAAATTTCTGGGCAAGAGTGCAGCGGGTATGATTGTTGTTGGGTGGCATCAGAAAGATAAAAAATATCCAAAAAACTTTTAACTTGAATTTAACTTTTAAAGAAAAAATAAATAAAAAATATCCAAACAGGTTTAGCTTAATTTTTAAGCTCTTATTTTTAACTTTAACTTAAAAGTAACTTAAAAGTTAAAAAAAAAATATATATAGGTCAAAAGGACTCTCTTAATCGTTGACATATCTCAAAAATTGTTGATAGATTTCTCAATACAAAATAATAAGAAACAAGAAGTTCATAACGTCGAAGACATCTTCGCTCCAAACACTTCACTCAAGTTGACCCTCTTAATGAAAGCATCAATGTTTTGAGCATAAGCTCAAAGGGAAAGCCCATCCCAACATACTAGCCTATTAGTTAGGAGAACCCTTTAAACTTATAAATCTTACTTATTAGGTGAGACTCCCTGATGTAGGACTTATAACAATGATTGATAAAGATCTTTTAAATTTAAAGTGTAACTCAAAGTAAGCAATCTCATCATACTATTACAAAATCTACTATTAAAATATTGCAATTAAGTATAGCAATGGACAAAATAATATGTTAATAATGTTCAACTGTAATATGATCAACATTTTGGCAAACTTGAACTTTTCTAGGAATATGTATGACTTCTTGAGCAAGCTTTCCCAACTTGATTTCCTTATTCCTTGAATCAAACTTTTAGTAGTGAAATATTTGTTAATTTTCCATCTAGTAGTGAAATATTTGTTAAGTGAGATTTGCATCCAGTATGTGTAGCTTTTTGTGCATGATATTTGTTAATTTTCCTTTCAAATAATTATATGCTGCAAAAAGGGACACGAGAAAAATTCTCCAGAATCATAACTCGATTGGGAACCAAAAATATTTCCTTGTGTTACATAAGTGTGACGTTGTTATTGACAATTTAAATTAAAAAAAGAAGTAAGAGTCAACTTGAAATTAACAGGAAATGACACTCCATCGATATAGTGTAATTTCTTGTAAGTTTTTCCTTGATCATATCATAATAGGCATTCTTGAAAGCTAACTGTTCAGAAATTGTCACGACTAATAGACCCCAACAATTTGTTTTGCTTTGAGTTGCAACTTTAATCCTCTCTCATTTCTATTAATACTTGATAGGAGATAAAAAATTCTTTTAATTTAATTAATGAATTTTATTCTTTTTCTTTTCAAATTAAACAATGCTAATAGGTACTATCAATGTGTAAATCAATTAGCATGGAGTTGTTTTAGTTTAATTAGTAATATTAGATTTGAGTCATGAGTATGTAATTATATTAAATACTCAGAAAAGAAAAATAAAAAGTTACTACATTAATCAAAGTTCTATATATTATATGGGAGAGGAAAAACGTCAAGGAAACAAGGACATTTTAAAATAGTTGTTACATTGATCAAATTCAGGCAAAATCTTTTAAAAATCTGGAAAATTATTTTTTAAAGATAAAATAAATTAAACAAGCACTAAACCATTTCAGAAAAAGCTTTTACAAAACTTATTTGACCTTATGAAAAAAGTCTTGTGATTCTTATAAATTAATTTTAACTTATTACAATAATTTTTATTAACTTAATTGAAATCAGGTTTTTAATTTATTATAATAACTTTCATATACAAATTCACGTTAAAAGCTCTCAAATGATAAAAATTTATTAAATAAGCATTTCACTTAGTTGTTTATTCAAAAACACCCACTTTGAGATTGACAGTAATTGCCAAGTAAAACACTGCATAAAATGATGTTATAAAATTAAAACTCTTAATATTACAAATAAAATTTAGTTATAGTTACAATTCACTTTTGTGGTGCCAATAGGATTGACACATTTGGTCGAGTTCTCCGCTCACACTAGTTATGACTTGAGTTCAATTTAGTAAATAATATATAAATTTCACTATAAATTCTTGCTGAGATTGGTGGTCTTTCCTGACCTTACAAAAAGATTTGCCTTCCCCTATTGATTAGTGTTAGATTAAGTATTTATGGCTTATATCTTAGACTCTTTTACTTATATTTTTTAAATGCTTACATGTTGAAGTAAAATATCACAATAATCACACAGATAACATTATTTTATTATATTTTCAATAATTAATGTTAAGTTGAAAACATCAACTTTTCATTCTAATTTATAATTTTTTTTATCAATATCATATTTTTTTTTGGTATAATTTTATCAATATCATATAAACTTTATACATAGGCGTTGTGCTTTATAGAATTTTCAAATTGTATTGCCGTACCGTGTGTAATCTCTCTTTTTTTGTTTTGGGCCATAACCTGTGCTTTCTTGCCGTTCTAGAAACTTGCAAGAGGAACCATCACCCATTTTTTGCCTAGCATTTTAATTATTAGCACAATGCGATAAATCAAAGGATAATTCTGTTTGCATTCTCATTTTTTTTCTCTGTACACCTTCTTTATTCTGGAAATTAATTTCTAGAATAATTTTTTTATTTTAAAATTAACTTCTGAAATATTAAAAAAAGGTGAGAAGATGTGAAAAAAAAAGGTTTAAATAAAATTATCCTAAATCGCACTCGTAAGTCTTACCTCACTAGCTTCTTAACTAGTGATATAACATGTCTGTCGCATAGCAATTTCTTGGTGTGAAAGGAAAGACTTCAATCGCAACGAACAGAAGGAGCACGAGACTGGACCGCACGCCCGCACGGTACCTTCGTTTCAAGTTTTCGGAGTGTTGAGTTGAAAATATGCGTCAAAGACATAATATGTCTTCTTCATGATTATGAGACTAACTTGGACATTATGGAGGCTGCTGTGACTTTTGCCCATGAGACCAGCTTTATTAAAAGGCTAAATTGTGTTTCCCACAGGATTATTTTCGAAAAAGAATTCATGTGAAAAAAAAAGAAAAAGGAATGCATCCAAATGTCTACATGTGCGGTCGTTTTTTAATTTTTGTCTCTTCTCTTATAGTAAATAATAAATGTGCTTATGATGTCAAAATTTTATATAAAAGAATTACTATATTGCTATTAGTGACAAAAAAATAAATAATAATAACAAACAATGCATGAACCTATTTCATTTGTAGGGAGGCAAAGCAGGCCAGCTAGCCCTATTTTGGCCCACTCCGCTGCTAGCCTGCCAAAAACGAGCCTGGGTAGGTTGGCCCGCTTGTTGATGGTGGGTTGAGTCTTCTAACCCGCCCTGTTTTATAGGTGGGCTGGCCCGCCAGAAATTTAAAAAAAATAAAAAAGAAAAAAAACACATTAATGCTTCTATGAAGTAAAAAATCAAAAGAAATAAAAACTTTAATTTAATTATGATAGATCTAAGCGAAGTTGAGAACTCTCGATGGACAATTTTGGTATTCTATCTTTCTTCAAAATGATAAAATAAAAAACAAATTGTTTCTTTTTATTCATATATGCTAGAACCAATTAATGAATAATACAACTAAAATCCACATGCAAACAGGCCAGCACTGTGAGCAGCGTATGCGTAGTGAACGAAAAGACAATACAAACAATAGAAAGTTACAATTAAAAACCTAAAACTAAAAGCAACATATATTAAAAAAAATGGCCCGGTGGGCCAACTTGCCAGGTTAGTAGGCTGGGAAGGGCAGGGCAAGTTGGTGGACTAAACTATCTAACCTAACCCGCCATTTTCTTGGTGAGCTGGTAGGCCCGACCTACTTTGCCACCCTTATTCATTTGATACGTAGTTGAAAGAACAAAAATTGCACAAGAAGGGAGGTTGAATTGTGCAGTTTAAAAAAGCTTTTTCACTTAATCAAAACTAGTTCGAAAAACAGTTTAACGAAAGGATAAGGGAAGAACAAGAACACAGATTTTATACTAGTTCATTCAACTTTGAGCTACGTCCAGTTTCTTCAATCTGAAGGTATTCACTAACCAACCTTAGGTTATACAAGCATTCTTTACGACCTCTTCAGGCTTTACAAAGTAATCAACCCAGATTGCTTAACCACCTAAGTATTCTTTTTCATGAAGTCTTTCCATGCTTTCACAATAGAAAATAGTTGTGTACAAAGAAATCAACTCACAATGTGAGAGTATGAAAATTTAAGTACAGAAGATAGAATCTCTTTAGAGAGTTTTCAAGGTTGTCCAGTAAACGTAAGAAGTAGTTGTTCTTTTTTATATTTGCTTTTTTTTCTTTCAAAATCACCGTTCTTCTCTTTTGAGCTAGTATATATAGTCTTTAGAAGATAGCCGTTGAAAATACAGCTTCAGACTTGGCTCAGAGACAGAGTGTGTGTGTATCAAGCTTTCAGAGAAGTCAAAAAAGTTAGCTTCCATTCTTGCACCAAAATGGAAAGTGCAGAATTGCATTGGAGGTCTGCTTTTCTGATCATTCTTCATTCGGTCTTGCCAACTTGATAAGTTGACTTTCTTTTTCTGCAACACTGCGCTTATACACTAACATGTATATATCTTTTAATTAATGCTTAGATATTTGAACGTTAGAAACTTTAATAGGTAAAGCATCAGTCTTGAGATATACATGTGAGAAATGCATAGATAAGCTTTAAATACTTAGTCGTTTGAAGATAGGCTTACGCTTGGACGATGTCATATACGAGTTTATTGGACGCTCGTTAAAACTGGCGCGTTGACGCCTTGATATAGACACACTTTGGACGCTGTAGAACAATATTTTTCACAACAGAAACTTAAAACTTAATGAGTTTGTTATCTTCAAAATTTGAGAGACTAAACGCTTCATACGTCTTTGGTTCCAACAGTAGTTTCCTCCCTCTTTAATTAATTTCTTTCATTTTCCTGTTAGATTGGATAACAACTGAACAAGTTAATCCACTTGGCCTGAATTCAAATGAGTATTTTCAAGGCACGAAACAAAATTATCATGTTAAAAAAAAAATAAAAAAATTGCAGAATCATTAATTCAACAAGTTTAACCTATTTTCGATCTTTAGTATGAATAAAAACAAAAAAAAATCATTTATATGTGTTTTTTAACTTGTAAGTATTTTAAACTAGACTTAATTTTTTATCCCATACATAATAAAAAGAATCACAATTCAACTATTCTAACATAAACATTTAATATATATGAAAACCAACATCATCCCACACAACACAACACACACCCACCCCCAAGCCAACATCTTGTCACGCTTCACACACGCGTCTTGCTTCCAAACACACTCACACTTACGCTTTACTCATTCACACATTTTATATAAGATATGATTTGAATTGGTTTAATCGATATATACATAAAAAATTGTATAAAATATTTTTTTATCGATTTTAACATTAAATTATAATTAACTATATACTACTTCAATTATTTATATCCAATTTTATCAAAATAAATTTATATATAATGTGATTTTTATCGATCCAACCATTAAATTATAGTTATATATTATTTTTATTGTTTATTTTACAATTTGTAAAAATTAAACAATTATAATTATATAATAAACAAGTTATTTTTTACATATTTTAAAGTATATATTATGTCAATTTTAATATGTATATATTATATTATTAACATTATTAAGCCTGGGCTCGGTTAGGGTAACGTCGTCACTAATTTCAGGAAGAAAAAGATTAGTTGATTTGTAGCACGAAGAAACATATGGTAACTATTAACCACTCGTCTAAAGTGGTTGAGGAGGAAGAAACAATTCCTAACTCCTAGCCTACCATGAACATGGAAGCAGAAACAACTGGAATATTGTCCAAGGGAATCTTCCCATTTGTAACAGGTATGAAGTTGGAACAAAAAAAATCCTATAAAGACATTTGAATTGGGATAAATGGCCACCTTGATGTTAAGCCAAGGATGGTGTTGCTGGAGGAAGCAAATGTCCTATAAAGACATTTATCACGCAATGCATCGTTGTTAGTTGCTTTTGTGTGTTTCATCTCCTATACATGTTTGTTATATAGATAAAATGTGTTTTATGTTGTTTAACTACATTTTAAAAACGATGGTTTTGGTCTTTGCATTTTTTTAATAATTGGTGAATTTGATCCTCCACCATAATATTCTAAGTTCTATAAAGAGAACCACCGAGATCAATTGGTGAAAAATTATTTTAGCTTCACCAATTGTCTTGAGTTCAAGTCCTGGGTATACAACTACATTAAATATTTGGAGGAAGAGTTTGTCACCCATAGTGGTCTTATCCGACTCGAGCAAGATTGTCTCCTGTAAAAGATTCTTGTCGTTTCTACCAAAAAAAGTTTTATAAAGAGAGACGAAATTCAAAAATTATTAAAAGTACAATAACCAAAATCATCATTTTTAAAGTATAAGAATTAAAACTAATTTTGATAAAGAAAAAAATTAAGAGACCTAAAATACATTTATCTTTATTTCACTGTCTTGAAATCTCTATTTTGATTTGGCATGGAAAAAATGCTTCCTAAATCATTTTCTCTCCTTATGAGAATCTCATTCTCATTTCTCGGAGAATAAAAAAAATAAGAGAAATGTTATTTGTATACCAATTCATACAACAATACTTTTTTGTGTCTATTTCGCTCCTACACATTATTTATTACATATCGTAATGATAGAGAGAGATAAACACAAAAAGTGCTGTTGTACAAATTATTGTATGAATTGTCGTACATGTGTTAGGGTCATTTATGAAGATTGTCGAATTTATTTGTCGAAAAGATATACATGAAAGCAAGCTACTGTTTTCGATAAAACATAAATTCTATCAAAATACTCTATTCGACAAAAGAAGAGTTAGTATACAGAGAAAAGTTGCTCGAAAATGTCTTAATCAGAATCTGTAAGAATTCAAGTTAGAAATCCCTTATTCGAGAAGAAAGCTACATCATATTCGAGGAAGTATTCTAGTAATGTTTCGACAAAGATCCTAGACAAATCAGAAAGATGTACAAAGGAGATTATAATAACATTGGAAGCAGTTACCACTCAGACAGTTGCATACAGATATCAACGTATTATTTAAAAAGTTAACCGTAGACTGTATACGTGTCTTATTGTAGTGATTTTACTGTTGTGTAGAACATCTATAAATAGATGACCGCGTAGTCATTTTTCTTTGGTTCTGACATTTCACACAAATCCTGTATACCACACACGCCGCACAGAATGACTATCGGTCACAAGGAAAACGTGTATGTTCTGACCCATCTTTTATTTTAATGTATTACTTTTATTGCACTTCTTTTTTGATAACTCCTTTCTTTTAATGATTTCCTCTTTCAGTCACTTTTATGATCTAGTTCTTTTTTACATTTGTAACTTCTATTCAAGTAATTCGAAACATCTCGAAATCATATATTTACATGTATTATGAATGAATTCAACGCTAATTCAACTTATAATACAAAACTGTAATGAATTTGAGGATTACCAAGAAATATAGATGAATCGTAACACATTAACAAAATTATTCTCAAATTGAAAGTTTAACTGCTAGTTCTAATAAAAGAATCCACATTATAAGTTTAGATTCTAAGTCCTACTTAAAAATCTTTATTTTGTTGTTTAGAATCTTAGTGAGAAATTATCTATTGAGAATTGAAAACAACTTCGATCTCTCAAACAAATTTCCACCATCAACAAATTAGCACGCTTGGTGGGACCTGTTGCCATAACGTTGAGAACTAGTTTTGAGAAATTTGTATGATTTTAAGAAGTGGCAGAATAATGGCCAGTCCTAGTGGTCTAGGCAATCCTAGAAATAATGCTAATTGAAGGAATAGGACGTATAATAATGACAATAATAATAATATGAATAATCCAGTGTCTGAGGCTAATAATAATCTTGTGACAGAAAGTGTAGTAACAACACAAATGGAAGTTGTAAATACTACACTAGGAAATGTGCCTCCATTATTAGAAGCAGGTCCTAGTTATAGTACACCTCTGCAAGCAAACCAACCCTGGGGAATGCCAGGATGGAGTTTACAACAAACAAACATGGAAATGCCTTTTGCTCATCCTCAATCAATACCTTTGGCCCATGTGTCAATACATTCGACATAGCCAAGGAATAGAAATTCAGATTTACAAGGAATGAATTATGCGTTTAATAGTGAACAAATGCAATTATTGGGAGCAAATGCTGAAAGTAATACGTTGAGGGAAAGTAATTCTCATCTGGTATTACTAATCAAACTTTAATGGCACTTAGACAACAAATGGATCATAGTAACCACGACATGGTGAATATGTGGACTAATCAAATGACTATGGTGTTGAATCCTATGATTCAAACCACTCATAATAGTTACCAACAGTTGTCTATGTTAATGGCAAGGGTTGCAGATGTTTTAGAAAATTCTCAAGGGCAACAGTTATTAGAAAATCAAACTGCAAATCAAATTCCTATAACTAACGTTATAAATCCTATTAATAACCGTCAAGGGTTGTTTGAAAATCCATTTACGATAAATCCAAATCAGAATTTTAGAGTAAATGCTCAACAAAATCCTGTCTTGGTCAATAGAAACCAAAATGCTGACCAATTTCTAAATTCATTTAGACTAGGTCAACAAAATTTTGGTGAAAATAATTTACAAAATCAGCCAATTCCTATAGGTCAAAATATTCAAAATCCACAACAAATAAATCAAATGATTGAACAAGCGCTTAATAGGCATGGTTTTGAAATTGGTTACTATAATCAACCATATTTCGTATCTGCATTTCCTAATCATGTTTTACAAACGGAATTACCGAGAGGATTTAAAGTACCAAAATTTTCTAAATTTGCTGGAGAATTAGGAGAATCAACGGTAGAGCATGTTGCTCGATACCAAATGGAATGTGAGGATATATCTTCCAATGAAAATCTTCGAATGAAGTATTTTCCCAGTTCTGTAACCAAGAATGCATTTACGTGGTTCACTACTCTACCTCCCAATTCGATATATAATTGAGTTTAATTGGAAAGAATTTTCCATGAACAATTCTTTAGAGGAGAAACTAGAGTGAGTTTGGTGGATTTATTGAATATCAAGAGGTTTAGTTCGGAATCAATCGATGATTATCTGAATAGATTCAGGCAAATAAAATCTAGATGTTATACTCAAATCCCTGAACATGAGTTGGTTCGAATGGCAGCCGCTAGATTAGAATTTTCAATTCGAAAGAAGTTAGTGAATCAACAACTGAGGGATATGGCACAATTGGTTGATAAAATTAGAAGAATCGAACAAATAAGATTCGAAAAAGATAAAAATAGGAGATTCGACAAAATGATTCGAAAGGATAAGATTGCATTTGTCGAAACAAAGAAATTAAAGGAACCTGAGATTAACTTCGATATGGACGCTGAATATGAAGATAATGAGGTTAATATAGCAGAACTAAAATCAGGACCTCCTTATGTTTGTCAATTATTGAAACCTGAAGATAAAAATAGAATATCGAGTCAAAAATATAGTTTTGATGTAACAAAGGCTGATAAAATATTTGATGTTCTGTTAAAAGATAAACAAATTCTATTAACTGAAAGACATAAAATACTTTCTTTTGAACAAAGGAAAGGGAAAAAATACTGTAAAGATCACAATGTTTTTGGTCATTGGATTAATAACTGTGTTTGTATTAGGGAAATGATTCAAAAAGCGATAATTGAAGGGAGATTAAAATTCGAGGAAAAACCTATGCAAATAGATACTGATCCATTCTAAGTACAAACAAATTATGCTGAGCCTGTTGAAGTTCTTATGGTGAATGCTTCGACCAAAAGTGATGAAACAAAGTCAATAAGGTCTCCAATGTCTGAGGACAATTTGGAAAGGGCTTTGGAGGAGTTTGAGAAGGAAAATAATCAAAATTTTCCCCAGGCAGGTGACACATTGGTCGAGTTTCTACGGTGTAAGAAAGATAGCAATACTGAGGTTATGTTATGTCCCCGATGCAGTGCTGTTTTTGACAAGTCTGCTGCGAAAGCCTTCGAGACGTGTGATGTCCGAAGGCAATACCAGTTTAACAAACCTAATGATGGAAGATTGAAAGGAAAACAGAATATTAGTATGTCTGTTGTCCAAAAACCTGTGAATCATTTCCAAGGAAGCACGACGTATGTTCCGAGTGCTCGAGTTTCCCTAAACAGATGGTTCCGGCAAGGTTACTCGTTTGGAAATATGAAAGCAAGACCTTTCGAGATAGGTGATGCTATGTCCAAGATTGGGGAAACTTCAAGATCAAAGACCCAAGTATCTTATCCTTACCCCCAGAATGTTCAGAAATCTGAATTTTACAGGCCTCCTTTGGAGAATAGGAATATGACAAAAACTCAATGGAGGAGAAATTAGAGGTTCAGGAAAGCTGCCTTTGAGAATCAACATGAAGGTGGAATAGTGAGAAGACATCATATGGAGACTGTCAAAGATTGACCTGGTGTTTAGAATGAGGAAGACTTGATAACGGATTGTTTCGAATCTGGATTTGAAGACTCTTTAGAAGATATCTGTGGGGTAGTTTCAATGCTTCCTGTTGAATTTGCTCAACAATATGAGGAATGCCAAGCAATTGAGGATTTCATCAGGATGATTATTTTGAGGATGTTGTGATTGAATCAAAGGCTATATAGGTTAATCAAGTTTCATGTATTGTGCCAAAATATAACGCTGCAGTGTTTGATCTGCCTACAGAAGAAATGAAAGCACATTTGAAACCCTTAGTCCTTACAACGGTAATCGAAAGACAAAAAGTTGATAAAGTGCTAGTAGATGGCGAAGCGGCAATAAACATATTGCCGAGGACAATGTTGAAAAGATTTGGGAAGTCAATAGAAGATTTGATTCCACATAACATTGTGGTTTTAGATTTTAATGGAAAATCCTCGAAATCAAATGGAATGGTAGCTTTGGATGTTATCGTTGGTAGTCAGAAGCAACCAACTATATTTGTCGTGGTTTCGTCGCAGGCAAGTTTCAATGTCCTTTTGGGTAGAGAATGGATACATGGAATGGGGGCAGTGCCTTCCACCGTTCATCAAAAGTTATTTTTCTGGAACGAAGAAGGTCACTTGGAAATGGTCGAAGCAGACCAAAGCTCATACGAAGCATATGCTTCGTTTGCGAATCAACAAGATAAGACCTTAGCTATAGCAACCCCTTTTGAAATAGATGATTCATATTATGTGAATCAAAAAGAAGAGGAGAAGTTTTTCTGGTGGAACCCGGAGGAGGGATTCAAAATAATTCGAAAGGCTGAAGATGATTCGGCCAAAATTGAATGATGGATGATTAAATTGTTTATTCGAGCTTTTTAGCTCGAGTATCAGCCTACGTAGCCAAAAATAAAGCGAAAGCTTCAGTCATTGAAGCAAGTTCAAGTGGAATGGTTGAGATTGTTGGAAGTCAAGACATGAAAAATGTTGAAATAGATGTTTGTGTCGAAAATAAAGTAAAAGCTTCAGTCATTGAAGCAAGGTCAAGTGGAATGGTTGAGATTGTCGGAAGTCAAGACATGAAAAATGTTGTAGATGTTTGTGTTGAAAATAACAATGGAATGGCCTCCATGAATAAAGAAAAAGTAAATTTGGCAGAAATTGCCGAAAATTGTAAAAGAAGAAAAGAATTTGAAGAAAAAGAATTCTCGAAAAGTCAGAAATCGATTATGGGAAATGAATCAGAGAATCAGAAGTTGGATTGTATATACGACAATTCTTCTCTAGGCTTCGAGAAGAATACATCTCCAAAAAGGAAAATGGAAGCACAAAATCCTCTTGAGGAGATTAATTTGGGAGATGAAGTAAATCGAAGACCAACTTATATAAGTAAATTGCTGGACAACAATCTGTGCGAATAAATTATTGAACTATTAAAGAATACAAGGACTGTTTTGCATGGGACTATGATGAAATGCCAAGATTAAGTCGAGATTTGGTTGAACACAGATTGCCTATACTTCAAGGGAAAAGGCCAATTAAACAAGCTCCTCGAAGATTTGCACCAGAAGTGGTTTCGAAAATAAAAGAAGAAATCGAAAGGCTACTGAAGGCCAAAATTATAAGAACGGTTAGGTATGTTGATTGGGTATCTAATATTGTTCATGTTATTAAAAAGAATGGTAAGATGCGTATATGCATAGATTTTCGAGATTTAAATTCAGCCACTCCTAAAGATGAATACCCAATGCCCATTGCTGATATGTTAGTCGATTCAGCAGCAGGAAATGAAATTTTAAGTTTATTAGATGGGTATTCAGGCTATAATCAAATATACATAGCAAAGAAAGATGTCTCGAAAACAACTTTTCGATGCCCAGGATCTTTAGGCACTTAAGAATGGATTGTAATGCCTTTTGGATTAAAAAATGCTGGTGCAACATATCAAAGGGCAATGAATCTCATTTTTCATGACTTGATAGGAAAAATTATACAAATTTATATTGATAATATTATTGTTAAATCTAAATCAAAAAACGGTCATTTAAACCATTTGAGATAGTCATTCGAAAGAATGAGAAAACATGGTTTAAAGATGAATCCTATTAAGTGTGCGTTTGGTGTGTCTGCAGGAGAATTTTTTGGGTTTCGTTGTGCATCAAAAAGGCATCGAGATAGACAGAAACAAAGCTAAAGCTGTTATTGAAACAGTATCTCCTCGAAATAAGAAAGAACTTCAATCACTGTTAGGTAAAGTAAATTTTCTTCAAAGATTTATTTCCAATTTATTTGGAAAAACTAAAGTGCTTCCCCATTACTTAGATTAAAAAATGAAACTGAATTTAAATGGGAGAAGCAGCATGAGGATGCTTTTGAAGAAATCAAGAGATACTTGACTAACCTACCAGTTATGGTTCCACCAATGAAAGGTTGAATGTTGAAGCTGTATATTTCTACATCAGAATCAACAATAGCCAGTATGTTGGTCCAAGATGATGAAAATGGTGTTGAAAGGGCTATTTATTACTTGAGTCGAATGTTAAATGATGCTGAAATTCGATACTTTCCAATAGAGAAATTGTGTCTCTGTTTTTATTTCTCTTGTACAAAATTGAGATATTACATTAGACCTTTCGATGTACTTGTACTATCTAGAAATAATATAATAAAGTTTATGTTGTCCAAACCTATCTTGCACAATCGAGTTGGAAAATGGGCTTTAGCTCTTATAGAATTTTCTTTAAGTTTTGCTCCATTAAAAGCAATTAAAGGTCAAATAGTTGCTGATTTTATGATTGATCATACTCCTATTAAGACCAAAGAATTCTATATAGGGGTGAAACCTTGGATACTTTATTTTGATGGATCGAAACACGTTAATGGGTTAGGAGTTGGTATTATAATTATTTCTCCCGTCTATATACCTACCAAATTAATGTTTGAAATAAAGCCCTCTTGTTCGAATAATGAAGCAAAATATGAAGCTTTAATAGTTGGATTAGAAACTTTAATCATGCTAGGAGCAAAAAATATTTTGATTTGAGGAGATTCTCAATTAGTTATTAAACAATTAACTTGAGAATACAGAAGTATTAGTGCAAATTTAATTAAATATTTTTCTGGAGCAATTCTTTTACTCAACATGTTTGATGAGGTTACATTCGAACATGTTTCTCGAATTGAAAATAGCGAAGCAAATGATTTAGTACAAATTGCTTCAAGATACAAGTTAAGTAAACAGAAATTCGAATTATTAATTAGTGTAAGAAACAAGTTACCAGATGTGTTCGAGGAATTTAACATTAACATTTTAGCTGTTAATGACTGGAGAAAACCTTTAGTCAATTATTTGAAAAATCCTAACATGGCTATTGATCGAAAGATTAAATATAGAGCCCTTAGTTATGCTATATTGGGCGATGAATTATATAAGAAAGGAACAGAAGGTACTCTGCTTCGTTGTTTGAGTGAAGTAGAAGCTTATATTGCTTTAGCAAAAATTCACGAAGGTATTTGTGGATCCCATCAAGTTGGAGAAAAAATGAAATGGCTTTTATTTCGACAAGGATATTATTAGCCAACAATTTTAAAAGATTGTATAAAATATGCAAAATCTTGCGAAGAGTGTCAAAAACATGGCCCAATTTAACAAGTTCCTGTGAGTGAATTACATTCAGTAATTAAGCCTTGGCCATTTCGAGGATGGGCAATTGATATAATAGGATAAATACATCCTCCATCATTTAAGGGGCATAAATATATTCTAGTTGCAGTAGATTACTTTACCAAATGGGTCGAAGCGATTGCTTTAAAAGATGTCAATCAAAATGATGTAATTAATTTTATTGAGGAGCATATTATCCATCGATTTGGTATTCTAGAAACTATTACAACAGATCAAGGAACAGTTTTTACCGATCGAAGAATTGTTCAATATGCTGAATCTAGAGGAATTAAGTTAATAACATTGACTTCTTATTATGCCCAAGCAAATGGTCTAGTTCAAGCCATAAATAAAATCTTAATAAGTTTGATTAAAAAGCATGTTGGTAGGAAACCGAGAAATTGACATGAAACTTTAAGTCAGATTTTATGGGTATATCGAAATTCACCAAAAGGAGCTACAAGATTGACACCTTTTCGATTAGTTTATGGTCATGAAGCTATTTTGCCAATTGAGATTAATTTACAATCAATACGAATTCAAAGGCAAAATGATTACTGTTCAAGATTACTGGAATTTAATGTTTGACGAATTCAATAATATAAACGACGAAAGGTTGATCGCTTTAGAGAATATAATTCGACAAAAAGAGAGGATTGCTCGATTCTACAATAAGAAGGTAAAAAAATAATTCTTCCAAGTTAGGGATTTAGTTTGGAAAGTAATTTTACCAATTGATAAGAAATCTAGAACTTATGGTAAATGGTCATCAAGTTGGGATGGACCATATGTTATCGAAAAGGTATATTCCAATAATGCTTATTCGATTCGAGAAGCTAATACAGGAAGTCGAATTATGTTAATTAATGGGAAATATCTAAAGCAATATAATCCAACAATTACAGAAATCAAAATCTCATCTCATTAAGAAATAATAATTATATACCAATGTTCTTTATAAATAAAGAAATAAAAAAAAATTCTAGGGTAGTTTTTCTTTTAATCTTCTATGACACTTATTCAAGTCTCGCAATTTCGTCAAGAGCCTAATATGCTTATCTTCTGGTGACATCTTTCTTGAAAGTTGGTTTTTTAAAGATTGAGCAATTATCTTTGCAGAAGCCATTGTTTCATCTTTACCTTTCTTGATGTTTTCTTTTGCTTCGATGATCTCTTTTTGTTTTTTCCGATTCTCGTTAAGCAACTGTTGAATTTGTTCGAGCTGCTTTACCAAATCTTTTTCTTTGATCTTCAAATTGTTAAGAGAAGGATCGAGCTTGTCAGAGTCTTTTTTAAGACTTTCGACCAATGTTTTGGTTTTCTCAAGTTAAGAACAATCTTCTTTAGTTTCGTTCTTGATCATTTCTATTTTGTCCAAACATTGTCGATCGTTTTTTTTGAACTCTGTGTACTACGTTGAAAATGTCTAAAAATTGCTCCATTACATCTTTTTGATCTTCAAAAAATTCACTATCAAGGAATCTGAGCTTATCAAGGATGGCTTCCATGTCCTTCTTATAATCTAGTTTGGCTAAGTTGGTAAGAAGGTCTTCATCGAAAGCCAGATTGATGAATTGATTAAATGTTTGCTGGAAAGCTTCCTTATTATTAGGTTTGTTTTGACTAGCTTCAGAAAACTTGGAAGAGATAGAATGGCCGCTCAATTATTTTGTAAGAATATCAAAAATATCTTCTTCTTTTTCCAGTCCTTCTAACTCCAATGTTGGAGGATCATCAGCAACTTGATAACTGGAGGATTTGCTAGTAATAGCTAGAGGAGTTGGCTCTTGCGTTTTTTCTTTTTCTTTTTCTTGCTCGTACTCTTCAGGGGTGGTAGGTTGTTCTTCACCGGAGTCCTCGTTTGGAACAACAGGGCTAGGCTAGTCAAAATCCATTCAATCGTTATGTTCAGGTTCGCTCAAAATTTCCTCCTCTTCGACCGGAATAACTCCCTCATGTTGATTAGTTGTTCTTTCCAAAGGGGAGGATTCACTTTGGCTTGCAGATCCTTTGTCTTGAGGTTCAGAAATCTCGAGATGAACAGAAATATCTTTTGACGAATCTTGTCCTAAAAAGAAATCGAAGATTAGTGTAAATGATTCAAAAAATAATAAATATAAGGTATACATGGTTAAAGAAAGGCCAAGTTATGCACCGGTTTCTGTTAGATTTTTTCTTTGAAGAGTTGAACTGGCTTCTAGAGTTGTTTCTTCATTAACATCAGGCTAGAAACACAAGATGTTAAAAGAAAACTTATGATTGACAAATAATAATAAATTGAGCAAGGTATGGTTATACCATGTTTGTTTCAATAGGTTCTGATGGAGGCTCACGGGAGGAAGAAACGTCTACCACATCTAGATCCTACAAGTAATTTAACCAAGATTTGTCTCGATTAACACTGTCACAAGATTTTTGATCAGAAGTTTGACCACATAGGCCATTTCTAGATCTCGTATGATATATCCTTATTGGTATCGCCTGAAATATTTGGCTAAGTTAACATAATGATGGAAAGGGAATTTTACATTATAATCGATGAAAAATTACCTTAGATTTTTTCTTTTTAATGCGAGACTTCTGCACAAGAGGGATATCCTCTTCAGATTCATCGACAGCAGCTTCCTCGATTATTTTTTCTTTTTGTGGATGAACCTGAAAATAACATGTTAAAAGAAAAATAACGTGAATGTTGAATATTATTAAATCAAAAAATACCTGAATCTGTGTCGAAAGAGATTTTGATATATTAGGTGGTTTTTCTAAGATGGCCACAGATTTTGTTGTTTCTTTTTGTTTTGATGCTCGACCTGATCAATTATAAAATTATAATCATCAAGTTGAAGAAAAAAATAGAAAGATGGAATGTATAATTCGAGTTGCTTACTGTTTTCTCTGAAGAGGTTCCACTTGCAACTTCTTTTTTCGACTTTTTTCTCGCAATTGATTTGGAGTCATTTTCGGAGAAGTCTGAGATCAAAATATGTGTAAGTCAAAAGAAAATAATTAAAAGGAAAATAGATTGAAATGTTTACTTTTTTAGAGACTAGAGCTTCTGTTTTGCTCAATGCTTTTCTCTTTTTTGTCTTCAATGGTTGGGAGTCATTTTTACTTTCCCATTCTTTCGTTCTCATTGAAATGGGTTGCTTTATGGCTATGAAAAGATGTTCGAAAAGCAGTGAGATAATATTCAATAGCTAAAATTCGATATTTAAAATATCTAAGTTTTCTTACCGATTCCTGTTTTCGTCAATAACTTAACATCCTTTATACCATAGTGCAAGCCAATAGGGTGGTTCAGGGAAATCATCGAGATAACATTTAGCAAATGTTGCTTTTTCATTTTTTGGAATCCTTTCGAGTCTAAAAATAGTAGAATGACTATGAAGTTCTCGAGCCCAAATAGAGTACCTCAAATCTTTAGCTACGCCAAAGGGGGCAGTAGGCAAAGGAGGTAAGTTATTAGGACAATATCTTTTGAAGTTGGTTTTGCCTAAAGGATTTATAACTTTTCGATTTTCTTTGTTTTTCTTGATTTTTTCCCTTAAGGTAAAGACTGCCTCTCTAATAGTTAAAAGGATGTCATTTGGATGATAACAGGAACGGTAGAAGTTTTCGAATTTTATAATCTTTGATTTGAGACTCCATTTACCTTCATTTTGTTCTGGTTCCTGCAAAGATGCAAAAGTTGTGATTATTTTCTCGAAACAATGTGACGATGAAACTGCTTGAGGAGCATAATAACCTTGCCACCATTCATCAAAAGGTTGTATAGAAAGGAAACAAGGAATCGGGTTGAATTCAGGCAATCTTTTCTTCCAACCTTCGTCCAATGTAGGGCCGATTAAATCCTCTTGACCAGCCAAAGAGTTTGGTTCCTGCCTCTTCTTGAAGAATAGAATTGGTAAAAGCTGGCATAAACCAAATTGTCTGGCAAAGAGTTGTGGCTGATAGGCGTAGAATCAAATATCTCTTGATTGAAAGCCAGTGAAAATAACATCTCGAGTAAGAAAGGCTTTCCAGATTTCGATTAATTCCGCTTAAAGGCCAGGGGTTTCACAAGGGAATCTGACTTTGAGCCAGTTTGGACCAATCAAATTTTGTTTGACAAACGGCGCCAAATCTTCATTAAATTCTTCAAAACTTGGAAAAACTTCGAGGTATTTCTTGAACTGATCGAGCATAACTCTTTTCTTGTGACTCGGAGTTAGATAAGTCAATCTTGCTCCTTCGACAAGTTGACTAGTTGTTTTTCCTAAAAGAGGTATTCTCTTTTTAAGAATCACATTTAACCAAAGCTGTAGTAGCCAAAGTGGTCCAGAAATATTCTTTAATTGTTTGGGTATTTTCAGCAATTTGACCGCTTCATCCATTGCGGCATAAAGGGAAGCCAACAATAATTTGCTCAAACAAATGTCTTTCCCATAAAGAAGAGCTTGAGCTAGGTTAAAATAATATTTTGGCACTTGCAATGATCGAGTGCAAACAACATAAGAAGCCAGCCAGTAAAGAAGGAAGGCAAGATGTTCATTATCATCTACTGGGGTAAGATTCTCTCTTATATGCTCGAGAATACAGGAATTATAAGTCTTCACATCCCAATTCACTGGAACACTTTCAACATCTATTTCATCTTTAAATAAACCTAACCCATAAGACAAACCGGTAGGCTTCAAACCAGTTATAGTGGCTATGCCAAAGAGAGTAGGACTAACAAATCCATAAGGGAACTCGAAAGCATGACAACTTTTGTTCCAGAATTGAAAAGAGGCAACAAGCATAGGAATATCAAGTCTGGAAATATCTAAGCGACTTAATTGAATAAGATCATATATCCCTAACTTTTTCCAGTCATTTCATTTAGCTTCCTCAACTTTATCTAACCAACAGAAGTATGATTCTCTCGAAACTGGAGGCGAAGCCTTAAACACTTTAGTAGGCTCCCTTATAAAATCCACTCTTATGGTTTCACCATAAATTAGAGGTTTGTCTTGATCAGACGTAGGAAGAAACAAAGAAAGTTTCTCCTGGGAAATATGGGGGTTGTACTGCCCAAGGAAGGCAAAGTTCTAAGAACCTATAGAGAAAGGGATAAGTACCTGCAAAGCCCAGATTCTTATACTTTCTTCCTCGTAGAAAGGAATTGGAACAAACTTCTTCCTGTCTATCTGGAGAAGCTCTCCACCCTTGATGGCCACAGGGACAGGAGACTTATGCGCGGAAGATGTTGCAGCCTTTTGTGAAGAAGACGCCATTGCTGATGATGGTAAGAAAGGATGCTTGAAACCTTGCAAGAATCTTGGAACTTTTAGAAAGAGGGAAAACGCTGAGTAAGAAAACTCAAGGACAAAAGGTAAAAATTGATGGAAGGGTTTACAATGTCTTATATAGGGGTTTAAGTGAGTGGGACATTAATACCCATGTTAAATTTTAAATCATTATCTTGTAATTTGTCAAATCCCCACAGATACCACCGTAAAATCATGATGAGATATTGGAAAGGCAAATTTCACGCTGCACGATGTGATACTAACAGTTACACCTTCAGTACGTTATCATAATGAGAAATGAAAGACTTTATTACCCATAGTACAGATCAATCGTCAGTTGATAGGCAAAAATATCAATTGAAACGTTAAGTCATAAAAATACATTTGCTTTCGAGTAATCTCAAGCAAAGTATTTTTAGGGGGCATCTGTTAGGGTCATTTTTGAAGATTGTCGAAAAGATATACATGAAAGCAAGCTACTGTTTTCAATAAAACATAGATTCTATCGAAATACTCTATTCGACAAAAGAAGAGTTAGTATATAGAGAAAAGTTGCTCAAAAATGTCTTAATCAAAATCTGTAAGAATTCAAGTCATAAATCCCTTATTCGAGAAGAAAGCTACATCATATTCGAGGAAGTATTCTAGTAATGTTTCGACAAAGATCCTGGACAAATCAGAAAGATGTACAAAGGAGATTATAATAACGTTGGAAGTAGTTACCACTCAGACGGTTGCATACAGATATCAACGTATTATTTAAAAAGTTAACCGTAGACTTTATACGTGTCTTATTGTAGTGATTTTACCGTTGTGTAGAACATCTATAAATAGATGACCACGTAGTCATTTTTCTTTGGTTCTGACATTTCACACAAATCCTGTATACCACACACGCCGCATAGAATGGCTACCGATCACAAGGAAAACGTATATGTTCTGACCCATCTTTCATTTTAATGTATTACTTTTATTGCACTTCTTTTTCGATAACTCATTTCTTTTAATGATTTCCTCTTTCAGTCACTTTTATGATCTAGTTCTTGTTTACATTTGTAACTTCTATTCAAGTAATTTGAAACATCTCGAAATCATATATTTACATGTATTATGAATGAATTCAACGCTAATTCAACTTATAATACAAAACTGTAATGAATTCGAGGATTACTAAGAAATATAGATGAATCGTAACACATTAACAAAATCATTCTCAAATTGAAAGTTTAACTACTAGTTCTAATAAAAGAATCCACATTATAAGTTTAGATTCTAAGTCCCACTTAAAAATCTTTATTTTGTTGTTTAGAATCTTAGTGAGAAATTGCCTATTGAGAATCGAAAACAACTTCGATCTCTCAAACAAATTTCCACCATCAACATGTATCAATTCTAAAAAAATAAAGCTTTAATCACAACCTTATTATTCAATCATGATTTGTTTCTTACCCATTTGTTGATAGTGGAAATTGGTTTCAAGAATCGAAATCAATTCAATTCTCAAAAGATAACTTCTCACAAAGATTCCAACCAACAAATAAAGATATTATTTAAAATGGGACTTAGAATCTATATCTTAGTATGGATTCTTTTTAATTGAACTAGTAATTTTAAGTTTTCAACTTGAGAAAGTTTCAATCAATAGCTTAATATTATTATTTCGATTTTGATAAAGATATCAAATGATGACTTTGCATAATAAATTTGAATTACAACTACATTCTCATTCAAATTGATTAACAATAATATGTATATGCACATTTGAATTCAAATTCGATTTTAATTATGTAATCATTAACATATGAATCGAAACATATATCACATTATATAAATATTATCAGAAAGGGTTATAAGCAGAAGAAAAAGTCGTAGACAGAGGCAAGTGTTATAGAAAGATTGAAATCAAGTTACAAAGAAAAAGTTATCAAAAGAAGAAGGGGTCATAGAGGAAATTGAGATGAGAACAGCATAATACATTGAAATAAAAGTTGGGTTAGAACATACATGTTCTCCTTTAAACCGATAGCCATTAGTACGACGTGTGTGGTGTACAGAGTTTGTGTAAATGTCAGAACCAAAGAAAAATGGCCACGCGATTGCTTATTTATACATAATCTATATAACAGTCGAATCTCTACAATCTCAACACGTGTACAATAAGTAAGTGAACCTAACTAAGATGTTGCCCCATGTTTGAAACTATCCCTTTTTGAAAACTGCTTCTAACTGCAACGTAAACTTCCTTTTGAATGGAATGCTCCCTTATTCGAATTTTCCTTTCGAGCATGACTTGAACCTTTTCATATATGCAATAAATCTCCTCGAACATACCCATTTCGATAAATTCGAAAACGTGCATTGAAATCCTGCTTTCGAGTATTATGGAACTTGGCTATTTTAGTCATAATCCTATACTTTTCAGTCTTCTTGTATACCTCCTCTTTATATGCTTCTCTCGACAATTCTATTCGATTAAAAATTTCAATGACCCAAACACCATCCATTCGTTACTCACATCAGAATCACCCTCGTATTTTTAATTTTTTAAGAGCAATGTTAAATTGCACGAAAAAATTCTTGCACAAAATCACACGAGTATGCATGAGTCATGACCATTCAAATGAGAGAAAATGAATATCATTCCCCAATAAAATAACAACACGTAACTCAGTAACTGTTCGTAACTTTCGTATTACAAAGTTCCGTACTATTTATCAATTTTCATTTTTTTAACGTTTGTCTCATTTCTTAATATTTTTAAAAATTCCAAAAATATATAAACTCAAGAATATCGCCTAACTTTAAAGAGATGCTATTGAATATAAAAATAGCATGATACAGAACACCGACGAACATGAAACCAATTAATCAGTTTTTTGCACAACCATACAAGAAAAAGTAAAGATAAAAATCACCACTTTATCAAATTAATTTTCTGTCAAATATTTTTGTACTAAACAAAATTTCCTTTACATTTTGAAAAAATGATCCAAACCAAATAATCCCATTTAAATTTTAATCAATTTAAATTCTTTTTCTTTCTTTAAATCTATTCCGACCCGATCCGTGAGCTCAGCTTCCAAAAATCACGGCAGCACGATTATTTGGTTATTATTTATTAACAAATAATATTTGAAGCGACTCATTGTCAAAAAAGTGCTGCCATCAATTGGTCAAAGAATCCACTTGCAGACTGCAGAGCGCTCGTCTTTTCATTCCTAATTTTTCTAACCGAAACAATCATCGTGGATTCTTTTCAGTGCTCGATTAATCAAAGCTACTTATTCCTTCTTAAATCCGTTCTTTGTCAGCTACATGTTCTATTCAGGAATCTAATCAATTTTTTATCATTTGAAGAAAGATATTTTTTGGCATCTTTTTATCATACAAAGCTTGATGCATTATAGCCCATTGGGAAAGGCGTGTAGATCGGAGATATCATCATTTTGCATGGGATGGGACTACTAATTTCGGCAAGCAGATCATACATATATGGATTTTTTATTTTTTTTCCCCTAAGATATAGCTCAAATATGTCTATGTACTCTACAACAATCTCATTAAATGTAGTTCTAGTATGTCTCTGCACTCCTATCAAAGGTTTAAAAACAGGTATTGAACAACCGACAAATGCGTGGATCAGTGGCAAGAAACTGTTCTAACTTAATCAAGGTCATCGGTTCGAGGTTTGGAAATGTAGCTACATTTGTTGGAAGAGTTTTGTCGCCCTATGCGGTCCCTTTTCGACTCAGAGTGGTTGCACACTTTGTTACCATTTTAATATACCAAAAAAAAAAAACGGGTATTGAACAAGAAGATCAGAACCTAAACAAAAGTTGTATTCTTTCCAAAGAAGAAGAAATTGAATATTGGGCAACATTTTCCTTTATGCTTCAAATAAAAAAATTAATAAGAACAAGAACAAGCCGAGGCTCAGGATGATTAAGGGAATTATTATCCCCCAGCAAGTGGTAAATACTAAATAGAAACCCACAAGTAGGTCCCACTCATTCGCTGAAAGAGAGGTAGAAAAAAAACAGCAACGTACAACGAGGAATTCAATGGGAGAGGGAAATCGAAATATCTGTGTCCTCATGGTCGAAATTAAGGACAATTACCAACCAAAATTACAAATCCATCGGAATAGAGCGAAGCGAAATGAATATAAAAATTTTATACAATAATAATCATACATACACACATAAGCGTCTCTGCAAAAATTCACATACAGAATCAATCAATCAATAAATAAATATGTACTATAAGAAACTGCTATCTGTAGTTCCTTTTGATTTTCTATTTTACATTCTAAGTTAACACGCCCCGCAGAGACCAACATATGAGCGAACTATTGGGATCCGAAATTAAACAAGCGGGTCGGGCCGACCCGGTTGGGGATCAGGCATCGGAGTTGTAGCCACTTGGAATGGGTGGTGTAGTAGAAGGGGAGCTGAGAGGAAGAGAAGTTCCGTCTTCTTCTCCGTTACGATTTCCCCGCCCAAAGTCAGCGGCAGCCAAAGACGTCGCAAACGCCGTCACGGACTTGAAGACACTTTTCAGGACCCTGATCGTGACTAGCCCCCTCTGCGGTGGGAGCGTTCGTGTGGCCATGGGTTCTGTGTTAGATCGAGTTGCGGTGCGGTTCATTTCAGGCATCTGGGGTCCGAGGTCAAGCCGACGTGTAAAGAAGAGAGAGGGAAAAGGGACTCAACTTTTTGCTCGTTGAGAAGGGAAAGGAGAGAGAAAGATGGGCTTGGTGAGTCAAGTGAAGCTAAGAGGAAGGGTGTGACGTATATATAAGCAGCCATTGGGCTGAAGGACCCTAATTCCTTAGCCAAGAAGATTTAGATGATGATTATAGACGATGCTGCCCCTGGTGATGTGTGTACAAATACCCTCAACACACGTAAAATGAACACTACTCAATATTGCCATTTTAACGTGGTGTTGGACACAGTACCAAACATACGCAAACAATCAGGTCGTGGCCCAATCGGCCCACGAAGCTCTTGTGCGAACACACATGGGGGAAAGAGTCCACAAAGTGGATCAACACCAAAGGAACGCAGGCCCAATAATTTAACGAAGCATTACCAGGCCTCGGGAATCACTAAGCCCAATGTAAATCCAATTGTTCCCCCAAGACTGGGACCGCACCCTCCAGCAACACCAGGTTACCATTGATAATGAAAACACTGACATTTCTTGCAAACCAACACAGAAAACCTATGGACAAGGCGTCCTCCTCACTGGCCAATTAACTAACCATTTTTTCTCCTTTATATTTTTATCATCTCATGCAAAGGATAAAGGATACAAGTTTAAAAAGCGTTCTTTTTTTTTTTTTTTAGTGTTTTCAGTTAATACATTTAATTTAATTACAAAACAACGCATTAGTATTTAATTTAGCATTTTAAAGTTCCGTCAAATAAATTATAAAAATAAAATGTTATTCTCCTTATTTATTTCATAAAATACTGAAAAAAAAGATATTTTATAATCTTTAATTATTGATAAATACATATTAACTGAGTTAAAAAAAAATAAGTAAATAACGCAGTTGGAATCCACGTTTCTCAATACCACATTTCACTTTCAATTCTCATCTTAGATATGTTTTATCTTATTATAAAGAGTGTTGTTTATAGTTTGTCTGAATTAGAAATTATGTCTTATATAAGGGGAGCTTACTTTCCTTCATCTTATATTTGTTTGTCATTATCAAAAATGAGAGATTGTTGGATCTAAGATGCTTGAGCACTTAGATTTAATGATAACAATCAAAGTATAAGACTCTATAATCTTGACAAAGACTAATAGTCTCTTTGTACTGCAGATCGTCTTAGCAGTTCATCCTGCAAAGGAATTATCTCATTACTAGACTTTCAAGTTTTGTCTGTTAACTCACCACAAGATTCTTCTAAGAGGATTCATTTGAAAAAGAGACAATAAAATTTCAAGAAACATCTTATGAAGTATAAGCTAAGTAACATATACTAAAAGATTAAGACTTGGTCTTAATTAGAATAAACAAAAAGAGAGTTTACCTACTTTAGAATCTCAAAAGATGTGAAAAGGACAAAAACATAGTGACAAGATAATGACTTGAAAAAGTTAGTATATAGAGACTTTTACTTCTTATGCAGTAAAACTATGAAAAGACTTGATCAAAAAGTCAATTGTCAGGTTGAGTTGATTTTGTCCCATATATTTTGATTCTTGATCGAGTTGAATTCATATTTAAATAAATGACCTAATCAAAATTTTGGGTTTTGAAGATGTGAGTGGATGTAGTCAGTAAAAATACAAGGGACATATCTATAGTAATATTGACCTTAATTAGTGTTAGTTATTGACACGAAGTCTCCCACTTGTTACAAGAGTTTTGGCTTCCTATTGTTTGAAGTCCTATTCAAATCATTTTTTAGATATTGTGGAACTTAGAGTACGACTTGAATTCAACAATTAGAGGGAGCAACAAATGCGACTAATGTTACATACAATGGCGCATCCAGGACCTTAAGTAATGGGGCGAATTTATTTAAAGTACATTATTAATTAAAATACTAAAATTAAATAATTGTTATTCAAATATTTTTCTTATAATTTAAAAAAATTTATATATATGATTTTTTTTATATTTTTAAGAAAAGTAACTACATCAATAAAAACAATTTATATAATACAATAATGTTATCTGGTGTGTACCAAACATTGGATAGGATTAAAGCTTATTCTATCATACTCTTATCTTGTTTTCATATCTTATTCTATTTCATCTTATCCTAACCACCAAACAGACCTTTTAAATTAAATACTTAAATAAATAATAATAAACATATTAGATGAGTGAAAATTTTGGGAGGTCTAGGTAGTATATATAAGATCGTACGTCCTAACCTTACTGCTATCATTATATTCCCAAAAAAATTGGGGCGGTAGGTTCAAATAGATAAAATTAAGAGAGACAAAATATAAAAATTTAATATATTTACATGTAATTTTTTCAAAATGAGGGGGTGCATTTTCACACCCTCATTCCTATATGGGTCTGCCCCTGATAGGGGTGGAAATAGGCTAGGCCAAACAAGGCTTTACTTAAATAAGCTTAGCCTGTTTAAAAAATTCATAGCCTGAGCTTGGCCTATTACCTGTCATAGGCTTTATTTTTAGGATTAGCTTAGCCCATTTGAAAGTTTAACTTGGCCTGTTAGCCTACTTAAAGGCTTACTTCATATTAAAGTTTTTATATAGATTTAACTTCTCTCTACGTGAACTAAAGGGCTCATAGGCTAATGGAGAAAAAACTCTATATAAAAAAATTATAATCTATAAATATTAAAATCATTACTATTCAAAGTATGAGACAAAAGTGAAAATAGGCAGAAAAGGTTTTATAAGAGTCAAGTATAACATGTTTATATGATATAAGTTTATTTTTAGTGTCTAATCTAACATTCATAATAACTTATTTAAAAGTTTATTTTGTAATAAGGCCTTTAAACATGACATAAATTTATTTTCTAATAAGTTTATAGGTATAACTCTTTATGTATGTCAACATGCTTAATATTTAAAAAAGGTACATAAATATATAATTTTATTACATTATAACAAATTCAATATAATAATAATAATAACAAAAATTATTATTTATATTTACTTAAATAGATTAGCCTGTTAAGCCTAAAAGGCTTTTTGATTGGCCTAAAGCTTGATCTTTTTAACTAAATAGGCTTTTATAAAAGCCTAAGCCTGATTTATTTAGTAAAAAGTCTGGCCTATCCTATCGGTGACCTGACTTAGCCTATTTCCAACCCTAGCCCCTTGTTATAGACATTGCAACATCTATTGTAATAGTTATAACAACAACAACATTCACCATCATCATCACCTCATCACAACATTTCATTATATATATATATATTCTGGTTTTTTTATTTTAATTATTACTATTTATAGTTTATTTATTTAAATGTAAATTATTTTATTTATGTTAATATGACACAATATAATCTAAATTAATAATCATTTACAGTTGAGATTATTATATTTTTTAAAACACATATTAGCATTTACCGATAGTAAGTCATCGATAAAAACATGTTGACAATTTTTTATTATTTTCAACAGTTGGATCCTCAAAAAAATATAAAAAAATATATTTATTTACTGATGACTTGACTCTTGATAAATATATACAATAATTTGGTTGTTGATTAGATGTAAAAAAAAAAAAACTAATTATGGATGATTTTTCGCTATTACTAACAAATTATATATTTTGAAGTTTTTTATAGTGAAATTTTTTATTTGGTACATCTCATAGTGAGATTTAGTAGAGAAAAAAAACAAAAAATCAGGACCAAAAATAAATTTTTGTGAGAGTAAAAACTTAATTAAGCCAAAGATTTATAAAAATAATCAAGACAATTTAATCAAAAGTAAAATAAAACACGTGTGAATAATTAAGCATTAATATTATTCCACACACACAAAAAAAAGTTTGACACAATTAGTAAATAGTTAAATTTCTTATACATATTTACTAAAATTTAACTTTTACTTGTGTATAAAAAAGATTTTGATAGAAGAGATAAAATTCCTTTTAGTAATTTTCATGTCTCTAATTGAACTTGTTTCTGGCTGTCGATCGAAGATACTCACAGTAAAAACAAGAAAATAATGTCACCAACTGTAACATATTTCTTTATTAATTCTTCTTGTCACTTTCTCCTGATTGGCACGATTCTGCTGCAATCAGAACGCAGAAGACCAAAGAAAAGGTTTTCAAAGTCACCACCGCCCATTGAAGAATACGTAACTGGCACGTTGACTCTTCCATGGGGAACAGCCGCTGGTGGCTGATGGACCTTTTGTATACAATGAATTAAAAATGCTATTAATTCTATACTATGGTCTTTGTCTTGTGTTTTAGAAATTAACCGACCCTAATTAATTATCATCCATTGGCGATAAGATGTGAGAAAATTTTCGTGTGAAAGGAATTGAATGAAGAAAAAGTGATCACCCGATTCTGCAACTATTGGACTGTGCTCATTATCAAAATGTCCCACCCTCACCTTATAACACACTTATAATTGAATGCTTCGGTCTACAGTTTTTAATTTCCACTCTATCCAAAATATTATTGTTAGGGAAATTCTAATAACTCAACAAGTTTCCTATACTAAATAAATGTGAGTTTTATTTGATGTATTCTCAATACAAAAGAATATCAGATCAACATTTAAAATATTCTGTTATGTTAATGAGTTGAACGTGTTATGTAATTACTAAAATAGTTAAATTAATTAAATAAAGTGACAATACATCGTTAAATACAGAAACAAAATTGAGTTTATTCATGATGTACTAAAGTTAAACTCAATAAATATTAAGACTTTCTTATTAATTAATTTTGAATACTTATTTGTTTATGTTTTTTAATAAAGTTTAATGGCTATATACTGTTAGTGTAAAAAGTTATACATGATCAACCAATTAGAACTCACTATTACCCTTCATTTGGTTAAGTAAATTTTGGGGAGAAAAAAATATGTGAGAAATAAGTATAAGAGATAATAAAATTTTTGATTAGTTGGAAAAGGAAAGAAGTGGGACCCGTACGAAAAAATATCCTAATAAGTGAAGAGATTTTTAGAAAAAATGACAAAAAAATTGTGGGGCCCAATAAAAAATTAAAATAACTTGTTTATTTTTTAATTTTGAACTATATAAATATATTAATAAGGATGAATATGTTTTTATAATATATATTCACTTTTTTTTCTCTTCTACTTTTTTTAATCTAAACACTTTAAATATCTATTTATTTTCTATTCATTCTCTCTTCTCTCTTATTTCTCTCTTTTCTATTTCTCTCTTTACCCAAACAAAATAGTAGTATGACTTTTAAAGTAGTTATTGTAAAAGTCAACAAACTTGATATACATGTTGGTTTCTAATTAGATAAACATGTAAAACTGTTTTACCTTATTAGTGTATAACTTATTTTCTCCTTTTAATATTACGTAAGATTCTTATTTCTCCCATTCTTAAATATTTTTAACTTCACATCATCATCATCATCATGCAACTTTCAAAACATTTTAAGGGTAAAATCCAGTGGCAAGAATGTATTTATTTATTTATTTTTCCCATAAATATCATTTTTAAAAGGTTAATTACATACATAGATTACTTTTTAAAGTTTTTTTATATTAGTAAAACGAAGATAAGGACATAAGACATTTTGTAATATGAAATTAAATGAAAATATAAAATTAAGAAAATTCACACCACTTTATTTTTTATTAATGTAATTACCTGTTATTATTATTTGTTGGGAGCTAACTTTCCGAATAATCAAACTACCAGTTTATCTTATCATAAAAAAGGCAACTAGTTTTCTCTTTGAGCACCCACGGCATAGGTTGTGTAGAATTGTCGCCTCTTTCTTCTCATCCTTATCCCATACGAAGCACCCTTATATTGCGGGGGTCTACTCTTTCATAATCAATGAAAATGAAATTTATCAATGTATCAAACCCTGATGTTATGTATCTCTACATATTACTGGGCAGCATTACTTTGTTTTTTCTTGTCAAGAAAGTAATCCAATCATCTATAATTTAGAATGAGTTATCAAAGAAAAAAGATTTTCGGGCGGGAGTCATCATTGAGTATGTGATGAATAAAGAAGGTTAAAGTATTAAGTACATCTTAAACTAATTTTTAATTAAATCTTTGTACTATTTTTTTTAATTGAGTCTTTAATCTTTTAATTTTTTTTAATTGGGTCCTTGGGTGAAGTATTCCTGATAAGAACTCAATTAAAAAAAAAATATAGGAATCTAATTAAAAATTATCTAAAAGTTTAAGGACATACTCAATAGTTTAACCTTGTTTTTATTCTTTTATCTTGATCTGCCTTTGTTTTATTTTAGAAAAAAGTGAAAAATTATAGAAAGGGACAGAAAGTATCTCTCAATATTCAAATGCTGTCGCATTGTTATTATGTGGCTAAAATTTTAGGGACTTGAGCATTGACTTGAATGAAATACAGTGGAATACTCCCCTAGACATGATTTATACAATAAATTAAATAATTTAAATTAAATGGATGATTTGATTATTCTAAATTAATTTTTACATGTTATGTATTTTTTTATTCTAAATAGTATATAACTGGACGATTTGATTATTCTAAATTAATTTTCCACTTTATAAAACATAAAAAACCCTTACTTTATAAACAAAGGCTAAATTGTACTATTTATCCCCTATAATCTTTAATTCACAATTTTGGTTCCTTTATTTTTAATTTTGTGATTTTAGTCATCCAATTTTTAAAATTGTGTGATTTTGGTCCCCTTGTTTTTAATTATGTGATTTTAGTTCTCAAATTTTTAAAAATCCTCAATTTTAGATCCCCTATTTTTAATTCCATGATTTTAGTCCCAAAATTTTAAATATTCACAATTTTAGTATGGCCATTAAATGTTCATTTGTTGCTATTCTTCCAACCACCTGTTTTTCATCTACATAATATTAATAAATTAAAAGTTAAACTATTGAGTGGGTCTTTAAACTTTTAACTAATTCTTAATTAAGTCCCTATACTATTTTTTTAATTGAGTCTTTAATCTTTTGATTTTTTTTAATTTGGTCCCTGGGGTTAACTTTGCAAAAGGCAATTAGGTGGAAGTTAACCCTAGGGACCCAATTAAAAAAAAAAAGATTAAGGACTCAATTAGAAAAATTAATACAGGGACCTAATTAAAAATTGCCTAGAAGTTTAGATACCTACTCAATAATTTAACGTAATCTTTTTAATTTCATGAACGTGCAAGGCTTGTAAATTGTTATTCCATTTTTGTGTCATTATACATGTTTGATCATTTTTAAGAAATAATTATTTTGGAAAGTTGTTAATTTTTGTATCATTTTAGAGTAAATTAATTTAATCATGCACCGAATGCTAGAGCAAGAGACCATAAGAGTTTGCAAAATTCCATGTAAACCATAATTGCAAACGGAAAAATGTGAAAGGGGAGAAAACAATGAATCTCGTAATAAAAGTTTTACAAATTTGTGAGATATAAAAAATATTAACATTAGTAACAAAACAATTTATATGTAATTTTTAAAAATTCATCATTAAAATTTTAGTAACGCCAGTATTAGCGACGAAAATTGTTTTTTTGTGACAAAAAAATTTGCCACTGATGCTTTAATTTCTTGTGCATAAAAGAATTAATTAAATAAAAAAGCTGTATCTTGAAATGGATATGAAGTTATGATATAAATTAGGGTGGTTTTATACTCTTATGTTATGAATTTAAAATTCTATTCTTGAAAATGGTATACTACTTATATTTCTTTTTATAGCCATATGTTTTTATTATTTTTGGATACATATTTTATAAATATTTAAATCAAATTATATCAATATTATTCTGTTTTAATTAGTTATCCAGTAAAAAACTCTCTAACTTCTTTAATTATTTTAATAAATACTTATATTTCTTCAATCAACGATAAATAAATGTTGAAGGCGGATGAAGATAGGTACTTGTGAAAGGAAAAACTACTCTAAGTTGAAGAGAAGCCATGTACCTAGCAGAAGAAATACGATTATAGGAGATCTGAGAGGGACTCTTATGAAAAAGTGATTGTTTAACCATTTTTTATAACTCTTTAGTGAGGCACGTAAGTTTTGTAGGGTGATACATTATTTGGAGAGAGTTCTTTAAATTTGTTTAAAAACCTGTAGTCTTTTATTTGAGATGGTAAATACATATTGGGACGTTTTTATAAACATAAATAAAAGATGTCAAATTTTTATCAAAAAAATAATAAATAAAAGATGTCAAATCATATAAGTTCTTGTGTATTTTATTATTTTATTATTTTCTTTGTAATTTGGTTTTGTGTTTGTTCCTACGTTCAATTCTTATTGTGTGTAGGTTTTTTCCAACACAAATACGGATTTATAATTTTATGTTTCTTAATCTTTTTGTTACATTATTAGTTTGACATATAACTCGAGGTTACTATTAATGTGACATATTCCGATTAGGTAGAAGTCAAATCCAATGTTTAAGAGTACATTTCGCAAGTATTTTTGGTTAGCTTCTAATTTTTTTTACCAGTTGAAAAAATTGTTTGACTATTTTAGTAGTGTTTGATAAGTAAATTTTTTAGTAACTTGTAACATTTTTTGAAGTGCTATTTCAAGTAATGTTTTTTGATATGTTACTTCAAATAGTGTTTTTCAAGATGTTAGCTTCTAACTTTCATATTCTTATATTTTATTTATTTTTTATCCTTAAAATATTTATTAATTTTACTTTTTATCTTTTTTACGTAAGGCAAGTGTTTATTATTCCTTTTTGCTATTTTTTAACTATTATTTTTGGTACACTATTTATTTTAATCATTATACTATTTTTATTATATATTTTATTATTTTAGCATTATACTTCAAGATATTGGTAATGCTAACACACATTGGTACTTAAAAGTACGCAATGATATTACTATGCTAATCAATATAATGAAAGTATAACGTCTATTTAAGTGTATATTTTTTTATTTTATTTTAAACTTTGTTAGAAATATTTTAAGATATAATATAAGATTAATAATATAATATATAATATGAAAAATATGATAATTGTAACTAAAAAATGTAAATAAAATAATTGATTTATAAATAAAATATTACAAGAGTTCAAAATTAATGAAAAACTAAAATTATAATTGCCCAAAAATATTTTTTATTCATAAAATAAAATTAAAATTTGTATAAAAATATCATATAACATGCTCATTTGTATCATTTTACATTTGTCACCTACTTAAACATATAATTTTATTAAATACTTATAATTTAATAAGTTAGTTTAATGGATCTTTTGAATTTAAACTGACAACCGCTTAGGGTCGGTTGGGTAATGTAGAAATTGCGTGGAAGAGGACAAGAGAGCAACAAAATAATAGAATTTCGTCAGTTTGGTAGCGCAGAAAAGTGAATTTTTTTTTTGAAAAAACATGTGGGACTCATCGTTATTGTGCTCCGTGTCCACTCTTGTTCAAAATGGCAAGTAAATCAATTTACTTGAATGTATAAATCCATTTGCTAGGTTCTTTTTTTATTATTATTGACATTTTGTTTGTTTCTTATTTTTATTAAATAATAATAATATTATTATTATTACAAAATTTAATAAAAATTAAAAATAATATCAACAATAAAAATAAATATTATTATTAATAATAATAATATTATAACTAATAATAATAATTAAAATAAATAATAATGTAAAAAAGTTAACTTTTCTTCTATTTCTTTTCAACTAAACAACTTGAATTTTTACTTTATTTCTCACATATTTCTTTTCTCTTCTTTTCTTACTTCTTCCCTTCTTTTTTCTCTATTACTTTCATCTTTACCAAACACACCCTTAGTGGCAAACGCATGACTGCATAAGGCCTTATAATTTTCTTCATCATATGACGCTTTTGATGGGGATAATATTAAGATATGTTTTCGTTATTATTTATAGTTTATGAAAAATAAATACGATATTTGTTGCAATTTTTGTTCACCCGTGCATCGCGCGCCTGCCTGTTAAACCAGTCGAGCAACAAATTCAAAGTCAAGAATATTTCAGCAGAGTTAAGATTAAGATCGATGCTAAACTTGACATTTAAAGTTGATGTTTGTCAAGCATTATCACTACCAAATTTCTGGCATGTCCCTGATTTGGGACCCTCGGATTCAATATGAAGGAACAACAATTAAACTTTAGCAGACAAGAAAATCAGAATTCAAAATTTTAGGTAACTAGTTGTCAGCTTATAACATCGACCTTTCTGCTGCCAAAATGTAAGGGTTATATCAGGCAAAATATTCAAATTACTATGACTAATTTTATTAATAACAATATTTTTTAATATTCTTTATGTATTTATTTGTTTATTCCTCTTCTATGTAAAAACTATTGTAAAAAATTATATAAATAACATTACTCAATTACTATGTGCTTAGAATAATGCACGCCCCAACTAAGATGATCTCGGGATTAAGGAAAAGGCTGTGTCAAAACTGAGATTAATCTTATACTAAAAAGTATGACGGCTTTTTGTGGCCTTATAAAAAAGACATTTTCCTGTGTTTGTTATATAACATGATTTGAAAAATAGGGCAATGTGTGTGAACTAACTTTGTTTGTAGTAGACGAGGACTTTGAAACTTTGAATTCACCAAAAATATTTTGGAGACTACGCGTTTAGAAAGTGAGGATGAGGAGTATTCCTTGGGCACATTTTTTTTTGGGGGGGGCAGAGAGCACCAAACTAATTTTCATGAGAAAATTTTCATTTTAGCCATTGAAATTGTAAGAATTAGTCACTTTAATTTTTAATTTTACAAAATATTTACCTTAACTTTTGACTTTATAAAAAGTTATTCATCATTTTAATCTTTTTGTATTTCATTTTTTTATTATCTTTTGTATTAAAAAAAATAAATAATTGACTTTTTATAGAGTTAGATACTAAAATAAAGATTTTGTAAAGTTAAAAAATAAAGCGAATGACGCTTACAATTTAATGACTAAAATGGAAATTTACTTCAAAATTTCAATTAGGACAATAATAAACAAATTTTGACTCTTGTGGCCAATTTCAACAATATACACACCCATAGTTTATGCTTAGTAATTTAACCAATTAGACTACTTAAAAGAAGAAATAAAATTTTTATTTTTGTCTAGCACATCCAGAAACACGGGCTCAAAAGGATTTTGAATTTTCTAAAATAAAGTTAGCCTTTGTTTGGGTGGTCTTAAGTTCTTAGTTTTTCAATTTGAAAACAAAATATGTTTGGATAGAAGAGGGTTGAAATAATTTTTAATTCAATTTTAAAATTATTTTAACTCATTTTTAGAAAAATAAAAAAAGATTTTTAGTTCTAATTTTAAATTTTTAGAAATACTTTTTTGATACTTTCCTCCACCATTCTTTGTCTTTCTCCACCTCCTGCTCAAATTTTGCCATTACTTGCATCTCTTCCTCCTGCAAACTCCTTTGTTTGTGACACCCTTACCAGCAATTCCTTTATCTGCACTGATCCCAATGCCTTTATTATTTCCATTGACCACTTCTCTAGTTTCAGCTCATGCCAAGCTCAAAAGTAATGTCTACGTACCTCCTCATCCTTAGCTTTTGGTCCAAACCTCTCCTCCACCATCTATCCCTTTGGTAGTGAAGATGTAAATGCTTCATTCCTCCTCTTCCCTCTCTTTTTCTTCGTCTGTATTCATGCGTCTCTACTACTTACTATAAAAAATAGATACTTGATGTGCTTCAAATCTCCCTTCACCTCATGTTTCAAACTTTCCATCGAATAAAATCAATTGGGTACCATTTTAGATGCAATTTGAATATTGTTTTCTTTTTTTACTCTAATCTCACTCTAGATCCACTCATCACAATCTCATGTGAGCAATCTCACCTTCTTTTGGTGAATTTTTTAACAAAAGTTATAAGATTGACAAAAAAAAAAAAAACTACAAACTAAATATTGGTTTTAATTTTTAAAATTTAAAAACTAAAATCTAAAAACCACCTCAAACAATACTTAATTACTTTAAATCATAAAGTGCAGCAAGTAATTTGAAAAAAAAAACATAATTGATAAAGAAATAAAATGAGTTAATTAATCATAAATTCGTACAATGCTCTTAATTTCTCTCTTTACGACTACATTATATAATAGGGGATATACTATGATAACTTTTTATAGAATAAAAATTCATTAAATTTAATAATCAAATTACATAATATCATTTTACAAGATATATTAGTAGTATGTTTCTTAAAATATTCTTTTTAACATACTTTTTATTTTTTATTGACTATAAATTATTTTAAACCCACTAAGTAGATAATAGAACCTATTAAAGAAGGAGCAAGACTCATGTTAGTTTCACATTAATTTCAATTAATAAATAATAGTAGTGTTAAAAAAATATTCAACTCTTCTAAAGTGAAGATGTACACTTTCAATGATACATGTACAATTAACAACTTAATATAAATTAACGACTGAAATTATGATAAAATACATGTACATATATAATATTTGGGAAAAATTCACAAAATTTCAAAAATAGGGTGGCAAAATATGAGAGAAAAAAAAACATAGCCACAAAATTCACAAAATGATAAAACTTAGGCGGCACAAAGCGCAATTAAGCCTATATTATAAAATTATTAGAATCTTAATCATTTATTTTCTAGTTAATAACTATAATTATATTTTGCTCACTTTAAAATAGTTTAATCTATTAACAAATGCATTAGAGAGTATTTTATTAACATTTGTCATTATCTTAATAATCACATTTTTTTTGGTAGATTAAAGTTTCGATTAGGAGAAAGCACGTCACCTTACAAAGCCAAGAGAAAAATTGAGAATCAAACCCAAGTCATAGTTAATGTGAGCAGAAGACTCAACCAAATGTGCCAATCCTTATTGGCTTAATAATTATATATAATAATTTTTAGATAAATTCAACATTTATATATATATAAAAGTAAGGTTTTGTAGGATTTTTGAAGCATTAATGAGCGACATTAGGGTTTTTGGTGTATTAATTAGTGTTTTCATAATGATTTTATTTATAAAGATTTGAAATTTGAAATCAAATAATTTCTTAATTCTAACCAATAGACTCTAAGAAGAATATATAAATTTAAATAGATATAATAATTATTTATAATTACTTGAAATTATTGAACGATATAATAAATAAATGTCCACATTATTAGGTAATTAGAATTGAATAAATAAATTTAAATGAATTTAAATCAAATTTGAATTTGAATAAATGAATTCAAATCAAATTTGAATTTGAATAAATAAATAAAAATATTGTTCATTAAAACATAAATTGTCTGAAAGAGAGATAATTTCAAATTTGAATAATCTATTATTTTATAATTATTCAAAATTTGAAATTATAATTTGAAATCAAATAATTGGCTAATTTTAATCAATAAATCAGCACATTTTAGTACAAATTCAATATTATTAGCTAAGTAGTATTGGTTCAATTTTAAAGAATCAATTTAAATTAATTTGAATCAATTTGTAGGGTTTTTGAAGCATTAATAAATATCTTCGTCTTTATATATATATATATATATATATATATATATATATATATATATATATATATATTGTAGGGTTTTTGAGGTATTAATTGACGACATTAGGGTTTCAGTAGCTTTAAATGAGATTTCTTAGGGTTTCAGTAACTTTAAATGGGAAATTATCTTTGACTAATTTCAATCAATTAATAATTTCATATGAAATTATTTTGATAAATAATTTCCAATATGAATTTTATATTAACTTATTTTTACAATAAATTCTATATTAAAATATTAAATCAATTAAATATGAAAATACTATCCATTAATATAATTTACTTTTCTAATAAATTCTATATTAATATATTAAATGAATGAAATATGAAATTACTACTCATTAATATAAGTTAATTTTGTAATAAATTCCATATTAATATATTAAATCAAATAAATATGAACATACTACTCATTAAATAAATTATTGACTCTGAGAGAGAGAATTTGATTATCGAGCACTTTTTTTTGGAGAATTAAAAGTTGCACAGTTATTGAGCATAATTTTGAAAATTAAATTTGAGTTTTTGGTGCCTCTCAAACTTTGCATTGAATTAAAATTAAAATTATATAAAATATTTTTTCAGTGAGTGGATTTTGAAATTTAAATTTAAAAATGAATTGAAAGGCCACTAAGTGAGACTAATGCACCATTTGCTAATTAATTCTCTATGCCCAAATTTCATAATAATAAAGCTTTATATCTTCATCTTTATATTTTATAAAATAATATATAATAAAGTAGGAAAATTTTGATGCATTTTTTTTTTGCTTAAAATAACGGCACTATATACAATTTATTTTTTTATTTAATAAATTGTATTTATTAGTGGGAAGTGTTGGGGCCAATTAAAGGTAATTTTAATAAAATGTATTAATTAGTATTAGATATTTATCTTTATTCAACGTTTCACTTCTACAATTATTCTTCTATCCCTCTATTTTATTTTTACATTCACTTCCATTACATGGTAATTCTTTGTTCATTCATGTCTTTTACCAATGCACCATTGCTTCTTTTTGATCATTAATAAGTTTTGGAATCTTTTTTGTTCTTTTGATTTCTTTAATGGGATTTAGTGATTCTTGATTTTAGAATTTTTTTTTTTAATCTTGGTAGTTCTTGCCTTTTTTGTAAGGGTTGGTTGGTTCATTTACCAAGTTCGGTAATTTTATATTGAGTGAGATTTTCTAAGTTTGATCTCTGCATTTTTTTTGGACGGTTTCTTTGATGTTTAAAGGATTATTTCATAATTTGAAACAATATGAAACAGGAGTATGATACAAAGATGGTGGTTATGATTATGGGTGGCATTGACAATAAAGGCATGAAGGTAGTTTGACAATGTTGCTATTTTTTTCCCTAACATTTTCACCATTTCTTTTTTCTTTGTTTTTCTTTTTTTTTTCTTGTTGTTTACCCTTTGGTCTTTGATTGCAAGTAGTGAGCATAGAATAAACAATATACATTTAATAAATAATTATTATTAAATGATTTATAATCCGCGATCTATTATTTAACTTTAAAAAAATTATCTCTTGTATATATTATGTGTAAATTATAAATGGATTATATGTTATACATTGTAAATTATAGATATTTTGCAAAATAATCGCTTTCCTAAAGATCATGGTGGGAGAGTAACGCATAATAATAAACATCTGAATTTAACATAGGAAACAAATATAATCAATGAAATTAATTAAATCAATCAATTATCGATATATGATTGAAATATAGCAAGTTGTTATCAATCAATTTTGCTAATTTGTAGGGATATATTACTGACGATAACAATAAAATCATATATGTATAAGCTATTTTTTATTATATTTACTCATTATATATATAAATATTGGGTAGTATATAATTGCATAATGCAATTTTGTTGCACCAGTGACATGTAAGAAAAATCTTCATTTAAATTATTTAGAAAATAAATAATCATTTAAATTATTTGAAAAATAAATAAAATTGACCAAATAAAATTTAACAAGGAAAGGCAATCAAAAAAAATTTTAGTTTATTGTTTTACAAAAAAAAAAAATGTGTAGGTTTTGGGTTAAAAGAACTTTCATAATTTTTGTTTCCAAAATGTATCAAATACACTTAATTAGTTTATTTAATATATAAATATATTTAGAGACATGTCTATAATTTTTCACCTTTTTTTATGGACAAAAAATTAACTTGAACATTGTAGAATTTTATATAAACTATTATGAATCATTTATAACATAAATACATAAATAATTTTCTATTTTAATCTTTTATATATCTTTTTAAAAGATTTTTTTAATTCAAAATTTTCATTTTATGTGATAGGAAAATATTTACTAGAACATGATATACATTTTTAATAAAATTATTATTATTTTGAGATATTAGAACCTTACTTGTCTTAAATTTTTATACACGAGATTAAAACTAAAATGTTTAGATATCTAGTTTTGTAATTTAAGCTTAATTAATTTATAATTAATTACATAAAAAATCAAATTAAATAATTATATTTTTTTTATCATCTCCATGTAACATTGTAATAAATAGTTTATATATTTCATTTTTTTTATATTCTTGATAATTTTATTATATAATTACTTAAAGTAATAAATTGTAAAATGCAATTTTATAAAACTAATAAGTATCATTTATATTTACACAACCTAAATATCTCATGCATCGCACAGGTACAAATGCTAGTTTATAAATATATAATTAAATTGACCTATTGAAAGTTTGAACTAGTGCTAATTAAATTTTATATTATATAAAATTTTGTAAACTCATAAAACATTTTTAATCTAATAATTTAATTGATAAAATTTAATGTTAAAAAATTATTAAACAAAATAAATATGACAATGTGAAATTTTCGTCATATTTATGGATTGGCCTACTTAACCCACTAAATGAAGCAAATTGGATCAAGATTTCTATCTCATGCTCAAAATGGGTTCAACCAAACTAAATCCATTTATTTTTTGAGGAAAGGGGGGTGAGGGTAGGTTAGATTGGCTTTTTATTTATTTATTTAAAAAATCTTGTACTTAATAGAACCCACCAAGACTTATTTGTTGTAGACTTATTAGTGTTTACTATAATGAACTACAATATTAATGTGTTTAGTTTTGGCCTTCTAAAGTTATTGGTGAATGTATTCGCATGTTTCTAGTATTTAGATGATTTGATTGACAAATTAATAATTATTATGGTTATATTTGGATGTTTTATATATTTTATTTTTTATACGTTTGGTAGGTCAAACTATAGGTTACTTTTTGATAACCCATTTTTTAAGAGTAAATTACACTCGCATCCCCTCATTTTTTTTCTCAAAATTATGCCCAATATTTCTCCATTTTGGTGCATTACAATAAACACCCTAATGTGTGTGAAATGTAACACTAATCCCCTACCCGTTAGATGCCGTCCAAAACGTTTACAAAAAGTGAGCATGTGCTGCTCACATAACCTTCAATGAATTTTTTTTTTTCAAAAATACCATCACCTTCATCCTTTAAACTGAGTTTCCTTACCTTTCTCTCTCTATTCTCTATCTTTTCCAAGCACTGTCATACCATACGCGAATGGCAACATCATTGGAGACACCTTTTTCTTATCTCCTAACACAAGGTGTAGTAGTTCAAATTATGGTCGTTGAATTCCTTGAACCAAATCCAGTATTTTCAATAATTTCAAAGAATTTTGCTTCAGTAGTTTTATTATCTTGGTATCTCATGCTAAGCTAGTGTTGGATCTAGTTTTGCGTTTCCCATGTACCATATACCTTTCAAAAGCATGTTTGGATTTGCAAATAAATCTTATAGACCCTAACTACCATGTACCCAACTACTTTCTGTTTTAATCATGTTGCATAAAACCTTGACTGTGTGTATGAACCTCACTGACCTTGACTGTAAAGTTTAAAGGATGAAGGTGAGGGTATTTTTGGAAGAAAAACTCATTAAAGGTCATGTGAGTAGCACATGCTCACTTTTTGTAAACGTTTTGGATGACATCCAATAGCCAGGGAGATCGATGTTACATTTCACACACTTTTATAGTCCATTAAAACAAAGGGGTATTGGGCATATTTTTGAAAAAATTAAGGGTGTACGAGTGTAATTTATTCTTTATTATTATTATTATTATGGTTGGTCAATTCAACCCAACCCACAACCCATCTCTTAGGTGTTGGGTTGGTTTGAAATTTCTAAACCACTCTCAAAATGAGTTCAACTTGACTATTTTTTTTTTTGCGAGTTGTGGATGACTTGCGTTGACTTGTTTTGCCATTTCATATGCATTTGGCACACACACATTATGCTTCATAATTAAATTTAATGTTTTAAAAATTATTCCAGTTATTGAATTACTACCATAAAGATATTCGTATTCATTAAACTAATGATTATTTAAATACAATTAATCCAATGATAATAAAATATTGGATTAATAAAATATATATTTTTAAAATTATATAATATATTAAATAATAAATCACTATAATCAAATAAAAATTAAATTAAAAGAAAAATATAAATTAACACAAAATAACTATGTTATCTGTATTATAAGATAAAAAAAAACTAATAATGGAAGAATCAATAATAATTATTCGTTAAATATCACATGATAGAAAACAATCATTATGAATGTGATACATATTTTTTTGGGTGAATTGACTGTGATACATGTAGGTATGCATCATATACAAAAATCATGATAAGACTATATTAGTATATATATAAGTCCTATATAAAATAACAAGTAAAACATGTAAACACGTAACATATATAAAATTTAGAAAGAATATCATTTCATACCATATTTTCACATGAATATTTATAATATTATCGTGCCTTTATTTATTTCAAAAATATTTTCAACTGATTTATAAATAAAAGTTTAAATCAATTAACCATTAGATGAATTATACCCTATTTAGTTTTAATAAAAAATGATGGTTGCCACAATTGAATGTAGATAAATGTTAACAATACATTTTTTACTATAAATTATAATTTATTGAAAATTACAAAATTTTGTAAGTAACGCTTCATATTTAATAAATTTTACACACGATTTAAAGGGTTTCACGTCATATTTAATGTGTTATTAGCACTTCTTTTAAATTAATTGATTTTTCATTACTTATATGCGTTTGTGTAATTTTTTGAAATTGTTTTTTTTGTGAGTAAAATTAATTATAACTGAAATGGATATTTTTATATTTTTTAATAAGAATTATTTTAAGTGCAAAATCTATAAAACATGTCCCATTTATATTTTAAAACTAAATTTACTTTATCATCTAAATAAAATTATTTTTTTTCTCAATTCACTTTTAAAATATTATTTCTTAATTCTAATTAATTTTTCATCTTCAATTTTATAAGTCAAATCTTTCTAAATTGATTACTTTATATTCTAAAAGAGTTTAATGGTCATGCACTGTCAGTGTTAAAAGTTTTACACTGTCAACCAATTAGAATTCATCATTGGTATGACTTTTAAAATATTTATTATAAAAGTCAACAAACTTACAATAAATGATGGTTTGTGATTAAATGACAATGTAAAACTCTTTTACACTGTCAGTGCATGACCTGTTTTCTCATTCTAAAATAAGCCAACTCTTACTATATCAACTTTTTTTTTCTTGAACTAACACCATTTAGTATGATGTTTTAATATGGGGTAAAATATAATTTATCCCCTCTAATAATTTTATACTTTCTTAATTTATTTGTTTGATTATTTTTTGTCACTTAACCCATTTTACTTTTAATTGAAGTAAAGTTTCTGTCAATTACATTCTTTTTAACAGTTAACCTCTCTATATTAGATCCAAATCACTACAACAATTTATAAAAATGGCGACAATATTCTTGCGGTAATTGAAAAGAAATTGTTGGCTTTGCTATGGTTATTGTGGCTGTTTATTTAAACCACCGTAAGTTTAATTGTAATCCTTTAAACACCAACTCACTTATGTTGTTCATTTCTTTTCGTTATTCTTCTCAAGGTTTTAAATTGTGGTCTAATTGCGGTTTCGTCACATTTCTTGATATTGCAAACAAATACAACCACAATTGCAACAGTGAACACTCTAAAAACCTTGACATTGTAGTCGAAATTTACTTGATTGATTATTTTTTTTGTCACTTAATCCATTTTACTTTTAATCAAAGTAAAGTTTCTATCAAATTTAATGTAAATTACATTCTTTTTGCCACCTAATTAACCTCTATTTTAGACCAAAATCACAACAACAATTTATAAAAATGGCGACAATATTCTTGCAGCGGTTGAAAAGAAATTGCTAGCAACGTTAATTTGTTATCATTATTGTGGCAATTTATTTAAATTGCTGCAAGTTTGATGACGGTAATCCTCTAAACATCAACTCACTTATGCTCTTCATTTTTTTTATCATTTTTCCCAAGATTTTAAATTGTGGTTGTAATCGCGATTTCATCGCGTTTCTTGTTATTGAGAACAAATGTGGTCACAGTAGCAGTCACAAACACCGTAAAAATCTTGGTGTTGCAGTCAAAATTGCAGTCTTAAACCCTTTTTTAAAAACTTGATTCTTCCCCAAACCACACCTATATGCTCCCAAACCCAACCCTGCCTTCAACAAACTCTCCCTTACCTAAAACTCTTTATTTTTCTGTTATTCACTAATGGAGATGAATTTATCAATTAAAGCTAGATAAATCATCGCCCATGGGCCCACCAGGGCCCCTTCGTACTCCATTTCGGCGACAGAAAGCTTGAAAAATACAATGTACGGTTGAACGGTGGAACACAAGTGGAGGAGGAGCCAATACTCGCAGCAAACCATAGGTAGCAATTGGGAGAATGTTCGAAACTGGGGTTTTGAATTTTTTTTTTATTTTCAAATTAAGAAAGTTAAATAATATTTATAAGAATAAACTAAGAATTAAGATATTAACTTTATGTCAATGGATCATTTTATTTGTTTTTATTTTGAAAATTTATTACATTAAAAATATTTATTAAAATTAAATAAAAAATGTTTTCTTTTATTTTTCTTTCAAAATCTCAATGTGAAACAATAACATTATGTTGGTCTAAGTGAAACTAAATTTGAATTCTTTAAGCCAAATTTCGAATTCAAACCTTATAAATGAAAAATATATATAATTTAGGCCTCATTAAAACTGATCGATCAAGTTTTTTGATAAAAATTAGAAATTTACAAAAAAAAAAATTTGACAGACAAGCAATACTGAGTTTTCATATGTAGTACTTGAAAGAAAATTACAAACGAAATTGAAAGTAAAAGTACAAAGATTACAAACTACGGCCGAACTACCTCCCTCCAGTCATGACTCTAAAAACACTAGCCAGAGGTTAAGGACAGTTCCCAACGATACCAACAAAGTACAGACCAAACTAACATAACAACAACCACAACCTTGCAAACTACAGTCCTGATCAACCATAAAAAACGATTGGTTTTGCAGGATTTTATTATGCACACTTCATTCACATCACACCCATATCTTCGATTTAGTATTTGTACGAGAGAAGACGTAGACAACGTTACTTAATTATATATAGGCAGTAGCAGCTTCCGTCTGCAATAAAAAAGGAACAGACACGAACGCTTTTTTAACTCGATGATGATTTCTCTTACCGAAAGCATATATTGCAAGAGAACCACGATCGAGCACGAGTACTTGAGAGGTTAACAAGTCACATATCCGAGGAATAAGCCTTCAAATTAATCTTGCATGAGATGGGTATTTTAGTCCCTAAAATTTTGAAGCTCTTCTGTTAGTTTTGACTTTCCAAAACCATTAAGTGGTAATGGAAAGTAAAATAAAATAAAATGGATGTTTATTGTAAAGTTAAAACTTACAGAAGAACTTTAAAATTTTAGAGACTAAAATTTTGTTACTCATCCAATCTCAATAATTAATTTGAGATTTCAACCGAAAATTGAGACTAGGAGCCATCGGAGTTGTAAGCGCTTGGTGGTGGGGTCACTGTTGCAGATCCGCCGCCATTGTTGTCACCCTTGTCTTTTTCATTCTTTGAGAATGTAGAGGCCACAAATTTGACCATGCTGCTAAATATCTGAGCTTTGATCTGGCCTCTTCTTCTTGGGGGAAGGCTTGTTTTTTGGTTGTGAACTGTGGAATCATTTGTTGCCATTCTATGCGTTTTGTTTTGTATCTGCGGAAAGAAGATGGAGAAAGAAACAAAGAGTAATTAAGTATATAAAAATATGCAAAAGTTAAGAAGCCTCTGTGCCCAACAAGATTAGAAAGAGCAGGCACAGGGAGAGGGGGAAGAAGCGAAAGGGGGAAGAGGGGGACGATTTTTGAGAATAATTTTCCTTTTAGGACTTTTGAGCTTAGTTTTGGGGGGTATTTATGGTCTGAAAAAGTGTTTTCTTTAATATTTTTTTTAATACTAAAAAGTGTACCAATCTAAACACAAAGTAAAAAAAAATACAATATTTAAAAGAAAAGATACGTGAATGACAAATTACGTAGAAAGTAGTGTTAGGGTGGTGCACACTCGGGCGTTATATGTCATGACTAGGAAATTTCGCTATTTATGAATTTATCACGTATATTTGGGTTTTCATTAGAAATAAGGAGACAAGTTGCGTTGTAAACCCATGCTATGCGCCACCATGTGACCGTCCAAAATATGAGTTTTTCACACTGCCATTTACATTCTTCTAGATAGATTAGAGCATCAAGTACATGTATTATGAATTTAATCGGTGTTTAATTTAACTTATTTTAAAGAAAATGTTTTTTAATTATTTTTGGGAATAATTAAAATAGATTTAGATTTCTGTTGAATAATATAATATATTTACGTTAGAGAAGGAAAGATGTAATTTTTATCAAATTTAATTAATGGATCTTTCAACTAATCATGACGAATATTTATTTGATAAAAATATATCTTTTTCTCTACAATATAATTATATCATCTACCATCGAATACGTGAATTAATTGACACAAGATTGTTTCAACTTAATCAAGAATTTCGAGTTCAAGTACTGAGTATACAATTGTGTTAAATATTCAGAAAAAGAGCTTTGCCGCCTATAGTGTTCTATCCAACTCGAACATAATTGTCTCTAGCGGAAGATATCTGTGTTCTCTAAAAAAAAAAGGTAATCGTGTCATCTTATTTAACAACCTAAGAGAATCTAAATTTCCTTGAAAGAAGAGAAACAATTTTTGAAAATTAATTTGTTTCCAAACTTATTACTCTATCAAAAGTTCAAAGTTAATTTAACTTGTTTTAAAGATTTTATTTTTTTTTTAACTTATTGGAGACAAATTTTAAAAGTGATGATATTTTGAAATTAATTCGTTTCCAAGCTAATTACTCCATCAAATTAAGGTTCAAAGCTAGATTACAAAGGGGAAAACAAGTACAGTACTGGTATAACAGCATAAAAGTGTAGATGCTGCTTCTTGCCACAACATTTATAAAGCAGAGACACTGATATATGTCCCCTATTGGCTTGCTTTATTTATAAATAACAATAACAATATAAAAGTGCTATTTGTTACGAAAACTTTTAATACGAATTTGCACGAAAACAACCTTTAACCAATAAGAGGATAGTATTGACCAATCACTTAAGGGCTTGAATCAATGAGTAGGAGAGAGAAAATTAAAACCCCAATTACGTTATCGTACGAAAATCCTACTGGTTCTGTTTAGCATTTTTGATAACAATCATATTTCTACGATTTTTTTTTTTACTTTGAATTTACCTTTAATAAGAAAAGAAAAATCACTTTTTACCCCTTTCTTCTTTCATTTTTTTTATAACAGTATAAAAAATATATATACGACGGGGCATACAAATAACATTATTAATTTAGTAATAATGGACCTTTGGCTTGTGCGGTGACGGTGGTGTTGCTCTTGAAAGCTCCTGAAATATATAGGCGATTAGGGTTGACCTAGTGGTAGGAGTTTAGATAGTTTATATAAGGTTTTAAGTTTTATTTTTATTTTCGCACAATAAATAAATAAATATATAAGCGATTCCTTTACTCCATATGGTTGGTGGTTGCGTATGTACGTTTCTTGTATGACCGAATTTGTAATCTGGTAAAAGAGAGTTTCTGTATTTGATAAATAAAAAAAGTATATTTTTAGTCATTTACCAAAAACTAAAAGCACCTATTTTTATATTTTTAAAATTTAATAAAATTAATTTTAAACCTTTTATTTTTAGAGACAAAAAATATATTGACATTAAAAAAGAGTACACATGAAAAGTAAGATAAAAATGTTGACAAAAATACTTTAATCTTTTAAACTTCAAATGAAAGAACATTATTAATGTCGATAATTAAGTATTTTTTTTATTTGTACTTCGAAACGCAATATTAAAAATTGGGACAATTATTAGCAAAAGCCTATATCAATTAGATTCACTAGGACTAATAGATTAAATAAAAATTATAAAATAGAATATTCCCTTTCGGCAAACGCTTGTGGCGACTCAATGATGATTTGGAGAAACGTTGTGCAGCTTCCTCAGAATTGTCTGACAAACACCGCCCACCTTCTCGAGTTTCAATACAAGAGTATCTTGAAGAAGCTATAGTCTAGAGAATCCTTCCTCGAGTAAAATTTTTATATCATAAATGTATATAGAATTTATATTTATTTTTCTTTATAAATGTTAAAAACAAGTAATCATATTAGAATTTATAAATATTCACAAAAAATAAACAAAAATTTATAAAAAAAAATAACGTGAGATGATTTATTCTTCCTATGTCACTAAACGCCAATTTTAATCAAAACAACATTTTAAATCCACTTTTATATTGAGAAAATATTTTTCGTACAAACAAAACGAGGAAAATTTTATTGTCCTTTTAAATTTCGGGATTTTGATATATGTATATTTTTAAAAAATAAAAAAATAAGTGAGAAATAAAAATAATTATATATAATATGAAATATGATGTTAATTATTTAATATTTAAATCATGAAACTGATTAAATTCTTGAAAAAAAAAAAGTAAAATAATGTTAGCTTATACGTGAATAATTATACTACACATTGAAGCTGAATAGGGTTGACTGTTGGCACTGACAGTCTGACATAACCTCATCTGTTAACAGTCCAATGATGCTGATTTTGAGAAAAATGCGATTGTTCCAACCTCAGCCGCAACTACAGATAAGGCTCATTTGAAAAGTACGTTGTAATTTAGAATGTGTTTTGAAAAAACTTAAGATAATTAATAAGTTTTCCATAAAGATAGAATTTAAAAAATTAATTTTAATAATTTTAAAATAAAAAATTAGATTCTAAAAAATTGTATCATAAAAATATTTTTCAAAAAATTATCAAAGACATAATTATCGACTCAACAACAAAGACATGTATATCGTAGGTCAAATTAGAAAATCAACAACGACAATCTTCAAAGCATTGGTTAGATTGTATTTAATATATTTAAGAAATAACTTCAATTATATTTTAAAAATAAGTATTAAATGATTTTTATATTTTAATGTAATAATTTTTTTTTTCATTTTTTAATTGTCAATTTAACATTTGTCTTTACACTTTTGTTAGTTTACACGAACATTTTGACCAGTTTAGGATGTTTTTTGAAATAATTTACCCAAAGAACATAAAAAAATCTAATTAATAGGTCAATTTTTTTTATTGGTTATGTAGCACATCATTCTATTATTTTATTATTTTTATGTGTGTTTTGTCTTTGCTAGAGACGAAAAGTATTTAAATTTAAAAATGAAAAGGTAACCAATTGATAAATCAGACATTTATAATTAAGTAATTTATACTTAATGTTAGGGATGAAAAAAGTATCTATACCTGCAAATGTTTACAGGTAAAACCCATAACAAATAGAATATAGATAGTTAAATGAGTATCTGTGAATAATTTAAACGAATATTTTTACCAGTTATAAAAATAACTATTGTTATTTGACGAAATTATAGCCAAATTATAATATTAACAATTTTAGTGTCATAAAAATATGTTTAATTACACTTTTAGTTCCCCAAATGTTAATGACTTTGGTCCCTCTATTAACAAGTGACGTGATAGATGATGTGACACTAATAAATGACGTGAATTGTTGACATGAGAGTCCAAAACATATAAGAAATTTACAAAATATTGTTGGTAAAGTTAAATCCCCACCCTTCACCCCAACATCACTACCATTATCGTTAGGATAAAGTATTAATTCAAGATATAAATCAAAATTATATTATATATAACTTAAATTTGACACCAAAATTATCATATATTTATTATTACTAAATAAATTATTTATACTAGATAACTTAATTTATATTTATAAATATTAATATATATTAATAATATTAAATATTAATAAATTATAAATTAAATCTTATTAAATATTAGTAAATTAGTAAACATATAATAATAAAAATATTAAATATTAATACATATAAATTAATAAATATATACTAACAATATTAATAATTTAATATTAAAAACTGTAGATAAATAAAAGTTTAAGTTTTTAAAGTATCAATATAAATTAATTTATATTTATTAATATTATTAGCATATATTTATTAAATTATATGTGTTAATATTTAATATTATATGATTAAATTAATAAAAGTATAAGTTATTAACGCATCGATATAAATTAATTTATAATCACTAATTTATATGCATTAATAATTAATATTATTGTATATTTATTAATGTATTAGTATTTAAAAAATTTTAATTTATAATTTATTACTATTTAATATTTAATTTATTAATATTTCATATTTTTAGTACATAATAATAAATTAATATTAATAAATATAAACTAAATTATATATAATATAAATAACTTATTTAGTAATAACAAACATATGTGCAAGTGTGGTCTTACATTTAAGTTATATATAATATAATTTTCATTTATATGTCACACCAAAACTTTGGCGTAATGGTAATGGTGGCAATATTGGGATAAAAGGGTGGGGGTTCAAATCCCACCACTAATATTTTATAAATTTATTCTCCAATTTTTGCAATTGCCATGTTAGTGACACGTCAATATGTGTGTTGGATTGTCATGTTAGTCATCACACCATCCATCAGTGTCACATTAGCAAAATCTCTTAAATTTTTGAGAAATGACTGACAAAGATATCAAAATCTCACAATTGCAATGCTTAAAATTGCATAATTGCACTACTTGAGGAACTAAAAGTACAATTAAATCTAAAAAATAACATTAAAAAATTATAATTTGACTATAAAATCATAACTATTTAAATGTGAAAAACAATAGTAATATAATATTATCCTAATAAAAAATTAGAAATAATATCAAAGTAATATTGTAAAAATTAAAAAGTTATAATAACAAATAATCGTAAAAAAGCATAAAAATAAAACAATATTATTTATATAATCTTGAGGATTATAATATTATTTTATAATTTTATGATATATGACTTTCCCAATACTTGTTAAATATTGTTTTATAATTATTTATAAATTTTACTATTTTACTTTTGAAGTCATTTTCATTTTATAATTTGATAATATTATGTTTACTTTGTATTATATTATTTTGGTTTCACATTCATTTTTATGTTAATATGAATAAGTAATAATAATATGAGTTTAATTTCTAGGTATTGTAAGTAAAAGAAATTATATTATTAAACAATAAGAAATCATTGTTTATATGACTTTTAGGATAATTGTTGTAAAAGATAACAAACTTATTATACATAGTAATTTGTGATTAGTATAATAATATAAAAATATTTTACATTATCAATTTTACTCTAATAATATTATATAATATATTATGATGATAGTTATATAATATTTCAATAGATTGAGAGAAATATTTTATCATATTATATATTTTAATAATAAAATATGATTTTATTAGAAAAATACAATACGTATTTTATAATAAAATATTATCTATGTAATGCTTTATAGTATAACATAATTTGTCACATGATTTCATATTACAATATAATATGTATAATTAAAATATTATTTTATTGTGATATAATGGAGAGAGAGACAATGTGCTGTCTTGCTATACGTTTTTCGCTTTTTTTTTTTTTAAACATAATACATTATAAAATGAAACAAAATACTAGAAACAGAAATTTGGGAAGGGAAAGTTACTGGTTGTTGATAGATTTATATTATTACTATTATTTTAACTTATGGATTGTACAAAATAAATATTTATTTTATATAACTTAAATTCATAATGAATAAATATTTTTGAACATATAGATTATATTTTAAATTTATAATAAGCAATTATTATGATACAATGCCAATTTTTAATTATTGATAATTTTTTTTAAAAATATTAAAAATTTATTTAGAACTAAAGATATTGAAAATGATAGATTAAAAGATATTGGAAGTTAAAAAAATTTCTCAAAATGCTCTCATTGAAGAATGATCGCTAAAAACGCTCTCATTAAAAAATAGTGGCTAAAAATACTATCGTTTAAGATAATTATTCTAATTTATACATAGAGAAGATATATATTTGGTTTCCAGTGTAGAATATAAAAAACTGTTAATGTTATATTTTTGGAGTAATATTTTATAGGAATGTTTGTGGTGTGATTTGGTTCAAATTTTGAAAGAAAAACCAAAACCAAATATAAAATTAACATGTGGTTCACGAACCCCTGTTAGATTCAGGCATGATATACTTTTTAGTTATTGGGAGAACCCGAGTACTCTCTTTCGGATCCAGGAAAGAGATCTCAGAGATTTTTTTTCCTTTTGGAAGATACAAGAGCGGAACAATCAACCTATTGATATTAGAAGACTTAGATGATTCTTCCAATGTATCATTTTTGGGTCCAATGGAGTTCATAGGTATAGGAAGAAGTCCTGTCAAATAGAGATTTTTTCTTTCGACCATTTTTCGATTGTTAATATGATATATAAGGACGGCTACTACAAAGAGTACTACATACTTGATCGTGAAATTGAAATATCGATTGCTTGTTGAACCCTATGAATTGCGTGAAAGTAGTGTGATTTAATTTGAACGTAACATCAAATTCGATCCAAACCAAATTGATCTTTTATGGTTCAACTTGGTTTGGTTTGACAGTTGTTAGCCTTTTTTGTTTAATTTGTTAACACAATGTAGAATGTAATAACTAAATTCACATAATCATTATGCTTCATTAATTTAAAAATAAATAAATTTTCCTTTTATTAATTACATTTAAAATATTGTAGTTGAAACACAATACTTTAATTGTTATTGAACATTATTCTATAAAAATATCAGTATACCTTTTCTGTAACATATACAAGTAAATTGTGCATGTCAATTACAAAGCAAAAAAGAATGTTATAAATTAATTCAATATTTATTATTAATAGAACAACAAGAGCTACACATTACAAATCTCTTATAAAAAGTATAGTATAGATCACATACCATAACTATTAAAAATTTAAAACAATACTTTGTAATGCTAAACATCAATCAAGCGAAAATTGATATAAAAATAATGTGTTGTTTGGTTTGATTTGATTTTCACGACAAGAATCAAATTTCAGTTTTTTTTTCAATTTTTAGTTTTTTTTAATTGATTTGGCAATTTACACCGGTTTGGTTCAATTTTGAACACCCTTAAAACTCTAGTTGTTGGGATTTTTGTACAGTTATTGATGTGAAATTATTTTCAATAACACAGAAAGTGGTTCAAATGTAAAAGCTGATGTTTTTGTACAGTTATTGATGCGGAAAATTTTTGAAGGATAAGGTATTATATATCTGAAGATAATAAAAATGTAAAACCTTGATGTTTTATAAAGAAAGATTTACACAAAATAGAAAAAATATACAAAACATATTTTAAGATTGATAGCAAGTTTTTTTAATTTATGGAGATGGTAGAAAATACAATGCTCTCCAAGTATGTGGTAGAGATGGTGAAAATGTTGATTACATGATAGTATTTTTTAAACAACAATCCTCCATGCATGCTTGAGTTATATGATGAGATTGACATTGCTGGTACTTTTACAATTGCATTGTAGCCTTCTAACGTGAATACTAATATATAGTGTTAGGTGGTAATGTGTCTGCAATTGCACTAGTTGACGTTGGTAAAGGTATTTAAAATTTAAAATTTATCATAAATTATACTTGTTAAATAACATTGAAAATTATAGTTTAATTGGAGTTGATTTTATTTGTTTTATTTAATATCATTGCAAGTGTTTCTTTCAAGTGGTAATGATAATGAATAAAAAAATATCAAAAAAGACATAGAACTACAAAACCATTTTTGGTATACAATGACAGTATTGAGATTGAAACCTAAAAATCTTATGTAAATTTTTGGACTTCCGCCACTATTAGATCAACCCTAGTAAGTTCAAAGCTATGTTAATGTTCTAGATCATTTTGGGCCTGACAATATGGCTTGGGGCTTGCAGTAACTATTTAACCACTTTTTTTACCATTTACTACTATATAAGACATCACATGTCTTCTGGTACACATCCATGCCTCATTATTCATCTCATACACTGACTTACTTGAGCGTTGGAATGTTTGTACAGGTGTTTGTAGGTTCCATCACCCATTGAAGATTGTTGCCGCTTGTTAGAGTCGTCTCTGTCACTAGAAGTGTCCACCACTTTTGGAGGTACTGCAATTTCCCAAAATAGCTACCATTTGAAAATGATCAAAAAAATTATTCAGATATCACTTTTTTGGCTTTTAATAGAAGAGATCTTCTTCAATCAATCTAAATCATACATTATATATTAAATTTTATCGACGGCTAAAATTATAACTCAATAAATTTGATGTTTGTGTCAAGGTTTGACCAAAAATAAAGTTTTTGTTTTGTTTTGTTTCTGGAAAAAAAAAACGGTTTCTTAATTTGCAAGCATTTGGTTGGGGACGAAAAAAAGAAGAGAAGAGCAATAGGTAAAAAATAAAGTAGAAATTAAGGTTAATTGGTTGAAGAGAAATAAAGGAGCAATGGAATGAAAATAAATTTGTGAGATTGTTTGGTTTGAAAGAAAAGAAAAAAAGGAAGTTGAATTATTAATTAAATACCATTATATCCTTACATATCTGAACGTGAATTTTCTAATTATTTTTTTAGTTCAATCGATTTGGGGTCATCGAACTCAATTTTGATAGAGTTCCAAAAGGCACGAACAGTGACAAAAATCAATTTTCACTCCAACAAAATCTATTTTATTTTGATAAAATTGACTTTATGCTTTTGGTAACCACAAAACAGATTTTCTTATACCACAAAACATATTTTGGTTATCACAAAATAGATTTTGGTTACCATAATATACATCAAATCAATTTTGAAATGCCACAAAACTGATTTAGCAATACCAAACACGATGTAGAAGAGTTTTTGAAAGGGATATTTTTGGAAGAGTAGCGCAACGCGTATGATTTCTTTGCTAATTCGTTTAGTTTTGTGTGGATGGTTTAACCTGTGGGTCCCATGATTTTTTTCAAAAATTTCTTTGACTTTTTACTTGATCAAATATAAAAAAGTTAGACATTTTTCTTTTTTTCCTTTCTTTTCCACCTTCTTCCTCCTATTTGAACGCTACCAAACAAGCCCCGAGGTGCTTTGTTCCTTTTTTCTGTTTGAGGGTGCTTTGTTTCCTTCCGTAAGACAGTGAGCAATCATTCGCAGTCAGGTGTCTTATATCAAAGCAAAAGGAAAAGCGATAATACGTTGGATATATTGTTTATTTATTAGCTATTTATTATCTATAACCGCTCAAATATTGGCTTTTCTTGATTTGTTTTCGTGTATGGAATACATTTTTTATTCAGTTACCTATTCCTTGATATTTTTTTATAGAGTAAATTATATTAATATTCTTTGAAATTTTTTTATTTGTATATGATATATTTCTTCTTCTTCTATTTCTATATTAACTTTTTTAATTGTTTAAAAAACACTACATTGACATTCTTATGTTTTATACTAACTCTATCAATTATTTGAAAAACATTACATTATATATTCTTGTAAAGAAAATTGATATAAACATTAAAAAAACAGAAAATTATATACAATCTGAAAAAAATCTCAAAAAATCAGAGTAAATTTCTCTTTTTTATAACTATTTTTTTGCTGAAATAATCTTATTTAAGACATGCTAAATGTAAACACATTTTCCAACTAAAATTCCAACCTTCATTCATCGTATTATGAGAAACTAGATTAGTCTCAGCTCCATTAGTGTACAGTGTACTCCTAGCTGTGTACAAACTACAAAGCATGCCGTAACAAATTTGATGGCGGGCGCACTAACATATGTGCCAGCAATTCAGCAAACATGGAAACAAGCCTATTCTGCATGAAGCATACAGCTCAATTAAATAATAATTAAAATAAAAGGTCATACCTTTCTCTGTTTTGTTTTATTTTGTTTGTTTTGATCAAATTTTTGTTGTTAATAGTTGAAACCAGTGTTATAAAACTCGGACTGGTTGTCGACTCGGTTAAGACACTGGGTCACTGGGTCAATGGTCGAACCGGAGGGTCACTAATTGAACCACATGACTCGGTCTCTATTAAAAAATTTGAAAATATTCATGACATGTAAATTTCATACCTATAAAATTTATTAAATTAAATTTTAATGGTCATGTGTAACCCATAAATAAATAAACAATCAACAATTATATTTAAGATGGGGGTAAAAGGACTAGAGGTTACGCATTAAGGGCAAACAAACAAGAACAAGTGAATGAATGTTATGCATTCATGTTAATACAAGAGACATTTATGTCATACGCATATCTGCATTTATGATTTTGGTGATTATTATCATTAGTAAATAAATATTTTAAAATATGTAAATTATATTATAAGTCAAAAATTTTATTTTTTTTCAATATTTATAGTTAAAACGACGTTGTTTAACACTTAAAAAAAATAATTATTTTGAACTGGTACAGATCAACTGACCGGTTCAACCGCTGGTTCACTGGTTCGACCGGCTGGTTCACCGGTTTGACCAGTTGACCCACCGAGTCAAACCGGGTTGATAGCGTGTCCAGTTCAATCACTAGCTCGGACCGGTTGTGCATCCGATTTCCGGTCGGACCAGTCCAACCGGCCGGTCCGAGCCGGTTTTTATAACATTGGTTGAAACAATCAACAGCTAATAGATAAGATAAGCGAATTTCACAAGTGTGACTCAGCAAAAAACTAAGAATTAAAATAAAAAAGAGACACTTTTTTATCTCTTTCTATTATTTTATTTTATTTAGAGAGAAAAAAAACAAAGAAGGTGGCTTTGAAAGTTGAAACCATCAACAGCGAAGAAGATAAACTAATTATTATGTTCTTTAGTGAAAGTGATTCAGCTAAAATTCGCGGAAGTGGGTATAGAGATAGATGTGTGAAAACAGATCACTTATCAGATTTTATTTGATTTATGGGGAAAAGGTTTCTAGACGGAAAAGAATCCTCTAGAATTTAACATGAAAGGATCATGTAAATTTATTTCATCCATACTTTTAAACATGACTTTATAATATTTTTTATAATACAAATTAAATAATTTGAGTGGATAAGATATCATGCAGTTAAAATATCACCGCAGAGGATCTTAACCCGTTTCTAGGCAAGTAAGTTTGGAAGTATAACTGATTTATTTGAGTTTGGTTTAATTTAGACTTGCTCATTAATTAAGAATCTCGTAACTTTGTTTGTACTTGCTTCACCTTAAATTTATAAGTTATTCAATTTTAATGAATTAATATTACATTTTGTATTAATCAAATATTCAAGACTTAATAAAATTGATTATATGCGGCTTCATAAAATATTTTTAACATATATTTATAATTTAGTCAAATAAAAATTAATATATGCATGTATATAAATATTATATTAAATTTTTATTATTTAAAATTTAAATTAATGAGTTAAATATATAAATATTTAAAATATATAAAATATATAAAAAATTTAATTTAATTCTTTTATACGCTAACCATTTTTTTATCTCTTATAAAACTTCACAACTGGCTCAATTTACCTCACGTGACGTAAAACAGTTATCTCATAACTGTTCATTCTGCACTTTATTTTTTAGTTAAATATGTTTTTGATCTTCTAAAACTTGATTCATTTTGATTTAGTCTTTAGAAAAAAAATCTTAAATAAAGTCTTTTAAATATTAAAAATATTTTAATTAGATTTCTGTATTAAACTCTGTTTAATTTTTTGGTTAAATGATAGTCACATCAGTATCATATTAAAAACTATTAAAAATATTTATGTACCTTAATACACAATTTTATTAAAATTATTACTGGATACTTCATTTAATAGAAAAGTTAAACAGAGTTTAACATAAGAATCTAATTAGGACATTTTTAATATTTGAGAGATTTTATTTAAAGAAATTTTTTTCTGAAGACTAAAATCAAAATAGGTCAATTTTTGAAAAACTAAAAATATATTTAACTTTTTTTTTTCTTTTTCGTTACTGGTTCATTCTGCACTTTTTTGAATGAATGATTTGCTATGCCTTCATTTTATTTTATTTTTATATTAATTTGCTGTGCCTTCATTATACAGCACTGCGCTGTGGTCGGTTCATTCTGGTAATTTATCACGTACATGTAGCATATATGTTTTGTAAAGGAAAAAGTACAACAAAATATTTTTACACAATTAAACAATAAAAAATTGTCATATATAATAAGTTTGATGAATTTTATAATAGATATTTTAAAAGACATATTTAATATAATTTCTAATTAATTAGTTTAAACTATGAATACTTTTACATTGATGGTCGTACGAGTGGTCTTACTACAAAGTAACACAAGTCTTTAATTTTTATTTTAGGTTCAAAAAATATTATTAATTATTAATATTTTATTCTTCTAAAAAGTTAAAAATAAAGTTACTAATTACCACGAGGAAAAAAATTCCTTCTAAAAGACAAGTCTCATCTTATTATAATTCTATCTTTTTTAATTTATAACTTTTATTTATCTTTTTAGTTAACTTTGTTTTTTGTCATATTAATTCCAATTAAAATATATATATTTTATTATTTGATACTATAAAATTAAAATAAATCAAAACTACTGAAATATGACAGTCTAAATATTAATTACTTATTACATTTTTTTCAAATATTGTAAACGCTTTTTTCTTTCTTTCTTTCTTTCCAAATTCAATATTTTTGCAATAGAGCAACACTAGCAAGTAGATTTTGTGTGGCAGATTCACTAATGATGTTTGTAAGAGATTAAAACATGTTTTTTTTCAAATATTGTAGTATAGCGGCGAGTATTCTCGCCTGTCACACGGGCGACTCAGGTTCGATCCCCGACAATGGTGCTAAAAAATTTATACGTTACTACAAGTGTACGATTGTTGATGGTGAAAATTTGTTGAGAAATCGAAATTACTTTGATTCTCAATAAATAACTTCTCACAAAGATTATAACCAACAAATAAACAATTTTTAAATGGGACTCATAATCTAAAATTTTAGTGTAGATTATTTTATTAGAACTGGCAATTTAAAACTTTCAACTTAAGAATAATTCAATTAATGTCTCATCATTTTGATTCATTTAAGGATATCAAGCAATAATTCCACATAAGACTCAAATTTGTCATGTTCTTAATATGAATTGGATATTAGTATCAAATTCACTTGTAATACATGTAAATGCATGATTCGAGATATTCACAAGGTAATTAGAAAAGAGTATAAACATTAGAATTAAATTGTGAAGGAGTTATTGAAAGAAGAAAGAGTTATAGACAGTAATAACCGTAACAAATGTAATGCATTAAAATAAAAGATGGGTTAGAACATAGACGTTCTCCTTGAGACCAGTAGCCATAGGTGCGGTGTGTGTGGTATACAGAGTATGTGTAAATGTCAAAACCAAAGAAAAAACGGCTACACGGTCATTTATTTATATACATCCTATCTAACGATAAAATTCTTACAGCAGAACATGTGTATGATACATAGATAACCTTTAAATAATGTACTGACACCTGTACAGAACTGTTTTGTAGAATAATTGCTTCTAACTTCGCTATGATTCCCCTTTTCGCACCATCTTGATCTGCATAAGACTTTTTGTTGAACGTGATTTAAGTGCCTCTTCAAACGTGATTCAATCCTTTCTTCGAATAACTAGGACTTTTTCTCGAATTCTTTGAAGTTTCTCGAATTGAACTCTTTCGAACATTACTCTTTTGCGTATCAATTACAATCTTCTTGAATAGAGTATTTCGATAAAATTGGATCTTGTTGAAAAAACACAATAGTTTGATGACTCAACTTACCTTTGTACACCGCTTTTCGATAACTCAATTCGATCAAATTTGCAATGACCCCAACAACGGTATTGTCCTAGTAATAAATATCGTTCTTTCCATAAGGACTATGTGTTTAGCTTCATATTATCATGATTTAATATAAACTAAATGAAGAGAATTGAATTAGGAATTTAGGTTTTTAGAGTAAAAGTAAAAGAATTAAGGATTGGGAATTCAATTAAGCAAGCAAATAAAATTAATAATAATTCAATAAAAGAAAACTTCCAAGATTGAGGTTCACCTTGTGATGCTTATTAATTAATTCTCTTACCCGGTGCTCCTACTTATTTTTCTTAAGGTGAATTAACCTAAGGTACCCTTCGTTCCCTTTCGAAATACGAAAGGGTGTCTAATCAAATTAGCCCCCTATTTTCGTGGTGGTTGTGTTTAATTAGACTTAATGAGCTTTTTGTTAATTCAATTAATTCCCAAAGGTTTCACCTACTTTCGTGATTTAGACCTAGGTTTCTTCCCTATAGTTCCGTTATTTAAGTTCACATTTGGTATTTTTCCAAATCCCCAAGGTTATGTAAAATGTGGCCAATCCATTTGCATAAAAAAAATCAATAAAAAGGAAATCAAGAGTAAACAAGTATCACACAAGGATAAGGGAAATCAATTCATTAAACGTTCATAGGGCTATGCCTATCCTAGAACAAAGATGACCACTCACACATAACCATAGAAAACAAATGAGAAAGAAAGAAAAGCATTCAAACTAGAAAAGAAAGAGAAGAGGATAATCCAAAGCTCTCGCTCTAAGCCATGTAAAGTGCCAAGATTCCCCCCTTTTTTCTTGAGCCTAAGCAGTTTATATAAATCTCCAATTACAAAAAGTCCAAGCCCAACTAAAAAGAAACAAAAAATAAGAATAGTTCATGTCAATAGTACGTCACGGCTTGGCATTTGCCACGGGCAGCTTGTGGCACTTTCTAGTAGCTCCTGTGATGTCTTTCTAAAATTTACCACGGGCGTGGCGTTGCCACAAGTAGCCTGTGGTGCTCTTTGGTTGTGAGATTTACACTTTTTCTTCATTTTCTTCAAGTGTAGATGCCTTGTGATCCCTTCCTTGCTTGAATAAGCTCTAACAAATTCTCCAATGCTATCCTTGGCTCAAAATCACTCCAAGTTTAGATGTATAAACTCCAAAGCCAAATCAATTCATGCTAAACTTTTCCTAAGATCCACAAATAAACACAAAAACACACCTTAAGTGTTTTAAATAATTAAATGAAAGAAATAAAGGGAATTAGTACTAAAACTACTCTTAATAAGTTAAAATGTATGCAAACCTACATGGATTAAGCTGCAAATTATAGTATAAAATGCAATGCATCAAGAGACCAAAAACAAATTTATCCTAAATTTAAGGGACTAAAAATATATTTAAGTCAAGAATATTTTTATCAAAACAAAAATTACACAAAAAAGTAGGCAATATAAAGAGTAAAAAGGTAGGTGTGAATAGCATCTCCCTTTTTTTAATGCAAAATTCACACTTATATAAAAACTATATTACTCGTTATTTAAAACTAAAATAATGGAGAAACACTAAAAATGAAAAAAAGAATAAGTAAAGCCCATAATTCCATACCTATTTGTCAGTGAGCCCATAATTGAAACGTATCTTTGGCATTGGTTATTTACACTCTCCCCTGTTTCTAAGTACACTCCTCCTTTCCTTTTTTTTTTTAATTTTTATTATCATAATATTTTTTATACCTAAAATACCCTTTTATGTGAAAAATATATAAACCTAATATCTATATCCCATCTTCATTGTTCTCTAAATCCTTCTCATCTATTTTCTCCCTTTTCCTCTTGTTTGTCAAAGGTATTAGAATTTTACTTTAATTTTGTTTCATTACACTTGTATATTGAAATTCATTATACAAGGAAAATGCTTTAAACCCAATATCATGTGCACGACCTATATTCAATTTCGTGCGCAACCTATTTTGTTCTAGAATACGTTAATCGAAAAACAGATACGAAAGGCATGACTAGGTATATGGTGAAGATCTTTATTTCGTTTTCAATTCCAGTAATATAATAACCATTTTGGAAAGTACTTTTCCAGAATACTGTTATGTTTTTTACATTCCATAATGTAAAAAACAAAACAGTATTCCAGAAAATACTCCTAGAATGTTAAAAACATAATAGTATTTCGAAAAGTACTTTCCAGAATGGTAAAAAACAATTCAATATTCCGACAAGTGCTTTTTGGAATTTAATATTTAATTTTTTTCTTCATAGTTTTTTTAAAAAAATTCCTTCTTTTTAATTTTTTTTTTTCAATCCATATTAAGTAAGATGTCTGAGGTGGTAAATATCCCAACTAATGAAGCAATAATAAGATTATTGTTGATTTTAGTGATGCATTCAATACTACACAAGTAATTGAATAGTAAATTGATTTTCTTAAGTTATCATCATGTGACCATGAAACTCTCATTTTTTTAATTCTTCCAGGTTTTTCTTTATCGAGATGCTATGTTGAATAGGCGCGGTGTGAGACGAAGAGGGGGAGTGCATGTGAGAAGAGGGAGGAGGTTGTTTTGAAAAGAAAAGGAAAAAAAGGTCAATAAGTTAATTTTAAATAAAAAAGGGAAAGGAAAGTGTACTTAAAAAATAGGAGGAGTGTAAATAGCAAAAGCCTATCCTTTTCTTTACTGATAATTGGGCGCTGGGTAGAGGGCCCAAAGAGCCATTGGAAATGTGACCTAATGGGTAATATTTTGAACTTGGATTTTGGCCCAATTGTGTCCTTAAGGCACTTTGTAGTGCCATTTGCTAAAAAGTGTTTATGAAAGACTCAATGTTAGGACCTGTCACAACCAGGATCAAGATGGGACGATGAAAATAAATTAAAACAGAGGAGTCACCGCCATAGTTTATTAAGGAAAAACACGGAAAAACCTAAAAGAAAGGTATTGAACCAAAGATTGGATTCAGGAGTCAGTTACAAATAGGGAAGGTGTTAGCACCCTACGTCGTCCATTATAAAAAACAGTTACCCTTTAACCAAATGTGTGAAAACATTAATTGCCCCATCCTCTTGCTTATAAAATATTAATCCTATCTATTATTAAATGTTTTATTATTTATTTGCAAAAAAAAATTAAAAAAAGGATTATTATTATTATTATTATTATTATTATTGTTTTTGAGATTAAAAGGAGTGGGCTCCTGCTCCTACGTATCCTCTGGTACAATGAGGAAATCAAATTCACGTAATTTTTTGGGTAAAAAATCGTTTTTGTGGGTTGATGTTTTTTAGTTATATATTTTATTTTTATGTTTATTATTATTATTATTATTATTATTATAAGGATTATTAAGACATTAAATCTTAAGTATTGTAGAGTATTATCCACAATGATAGGCAGCTTAACAGATATGAAATACTCTTGCAAAAAGATTATAGATGAGATTTTGTGATATTCAAATGAGTCCTAGATCCAACATGATAAATCACTACATCTACATTTTTATTTTTATTTTATTTTGAATTATTTTGAATTATCTAGCAATTTACTAATTAAACTTTATATAATATATAAGGCATACTTAGTGTGTTTTTTTTTTATGTTTTTATTGATTAACATTTGAAGAAATTACGTTAATTATTAAGAAGAGAATTTTTTCTAAAAAAAGGTAAAGTGATATATATAGCAAATAGTTCAGCTCTTTATTTTTTAAAAAAACTCGTATTATTCTTTTGTTTACTAATGGCATCTTATACTTTGGTTATTCTGCATAAAAAAAACTTAGTTTCATAAAAAAAGGCCGAAAGTCATGGGCCAAGCCCAATTCAAGATGCAAAAGAGAAGGGATTTCAATTCCATGCCACACTTTGATGCTTCCCCCTTTTAACCCTATATGGCGATTCTAGACTCCACTATGACGATGCCAAAAGACCTCCATGAAGTCACTCTAAGGTGACAGCATTGTGACAAAGACGAGGGAGCTGCATCGTGGATCCATTTCGCAATGGATGTGCAGCGGAATCATGATGGAAGCGCATCGGAAGTGCGACGGCAGTTGGCTCACTAAGAAGAAGCGAGACCGAGGCGTACAAATGGCGGCATAGTGAGGAGATTTGACGGTGGTCTGCGAGCCACACTCCGATGGCGCATAGAGGTTTAGGAACCAGTGACTTGCGTCTTGACGGCGCAGGACAGATGATGGCATGGTGGCTGTGAATGGTGAGGAGCATATTAGAAATCGCCGCCATGGGCGAGGTCACTATTGCTGGAGAGGGTTCGCGAGACAAATATCAGGATGAAAACTTATATATATATATATATATATTATTTTAAATTACAAATTGCTGAAAACTCATTGCGTAATTGTGCTGTGATCTACCTGTGTTTGATTCTGTGCATTGGAGAGGATGAAACAGGGATGAGGTGTGTGTAATTTATGTGGCTATACAGTGTTGTCCTGGAAATTTTGTGGTCAGGTGGAGTGAGTTAGAGGAGTTGTTATTTTGTTATTTTTTTTGGTTCATAGGCAAAGTGCCGTCAAATAGTAGATATCAAAATCAGAGCAATTCTAACACACAAAAAGGCTCAAGCCACGAAGTAGAATATATAAAGTATAAGCAGAGTGTCTACATTTGGACAAATATGGCAGAAGCAGTAGACTACCTCGCAGCAAATAGAGTTCAACTTTCAATTGACAGAGTAACGACACTCTCCAATCTCCTTTCTTCGTAGCCTTCTTTTTCTCCTCAATTCATCAACATAATGTTGCTCCTTTCTCCTTTCTGCTCTTCAATTCAATAATGTAGCATTTCCTTTTCTCTCAATTTAGCATCCTTTTTTTTCCTTTTTCTTTCTTTCTTATTTATAGGCTAGTGTAAGGTTCAAATGGGACTGTTTAAGTCCCATGACAGTTTCCCTTTCTCAACTCTTCACTCCCATTTGTTATTATTTCTTTTATTTTGTATTTATTTTCTATGATGATGATAAAACTTGTATGTACATGGACTCTTCAACTGGTGGCAGATGGACCTTTTGTATACAATAAATTAAAATGCTATTAATTCTATACTATGGTCTTTGTCTTGTGTTTTAGAAATTAACCGACCCTAATTAATTATCATCCATTGGCGATAAGATGTGAGAAAATTTTCGTGTGAAAGGAATTGAATGAAGAAAAAGTGATCACCCGATTCTGCAACTATTGGACTGTGCTCATCATCAAAATGTCCCACCCTCACCTTATAACACACTTATAATTGAATGCTTCGGTCTACAGTTTTTAATTTCCACTCTATCCAAAATATTATTGTTAGGGAAATTCTAATAACTCAACAAGTTTCCTATACTAAATAAATGTGAGTTTTATTTGATGTATTCTCAATACAAAAGAATATCAGATCAACATTTAAAATATTCTGTTATGTTAATGAGTTTAACGTGTTATGTAATTACTAAAATAGTTAAATTAATTATGTTGTTCATTTCTTTTCGTTATTCTTCTCAAGGTTTTAAATTGTGGTCTAATTGCGGTTTCGTCACATTTCTTGATATTGTAGACAAATACAACCACAATTGCAACAGTGAACACTCTAAAAACCTTGACATTGCAGTCAAATTTACTTGATTGATTATTTTTTTTGTCACTTAATCCATTTTATTTTAATCAAAGCAAAGTTTCTATCAAATTTAACGTAAATTACATTCTTTTTGCCACCTAACCTCTCTATTTTAGACCAAAATCACAACAACAATTTATAAAAATGGCAACAACATTCTTGCAGCGGTTGAAAAGAAATTGCTAGCAATGTTAATTTGTTATGATTATTGTGGCAGTTTATTTAAATTGCCACAAGTTGACGACAATAATCCTCTAAACATCAACTCACTTGTTCTTCATTTTTTCATCATTTTTTCCCAATCGTGTTTCTTGTTATTGAGAACAAATGTGGTCACAGTAGCAGTCATAAGCATTCTAAAAATCTTGGCGTTGCAGTCAAAATTGCAGTCTTAAACCCTTTTTCAAAAACTTGATTCTTCCCCAAACCACACCTATATGTTCTCAAACCCAACCCTGCCTTCAACAACTCTCCCTTACCTAAAACTCTTTATTTTTCTGTTATTCACGAATGGAGATGAATTTATCAATTAAAAGCTAGATAAATCATCGCCCATGGGCCCACCAAGGCCCCTTCGTACTCCATTTCGGTGACAGAAAGCTTGAAAAATACAATGTACGGTTGAACGGTGGAACACAAGTGGAGGAGGAGCCAATACTCGCAGCAAACCATAGGTAGCAGTTGAGAAATGTTCGAAACTGGGGTTTTGATTTTTTTTTTTTTGCAAATTAAGAAAGTTAAATAATATTTATAAGAGTAAACTAAGAATTAAGATATTAACTTTATGTCTGTTTCATTTTTTATTTTTATTTTGAAAAATTATTACATTAAAAATATTTATTAAAATTAAATAAAAAATATTTTTTTTTATTTTTCTTTCAAAATCTCAATATGAAACAACAACATCATGTTGGTCTGAGTAAAACTAAGCTTGAATTCTTTAAGCAAAATTTTGAATTTAAGTCTTATAGATAAAAAAATATATGATTTGAGCCTTATTAAAACTGATCAGTCAAGTTTTACGATAAAAATTAGCAATCCACAACAAAAAAAATAAAAAATTGACAGACAAGCAATACTGAGTTTTCATATGTAGTACTTGAAAGAAAATTACAAACGAAATTGAAAGTAAAAGTACAAAGATTACAAACTACGGCCGAACTACCTCCCTTCAGTCATGACTCTAAAAACACTAGCCAGAGGTTAAGGACAGTTCCCAACGATACCAACAAAGTACAGACCAAACTAACATAACAACAACCACAACCTTGCAAACTACAGTCCTGATCAACCATAAAAAACGATTGGTTTGCAGGATTTTATTATGCACACTTCATTCACATCACACCCCATATCTTCGATTTAGTATTGTACGAGAGAAGACGTAGACAACGTTACTTAATTATATATAGGCAGTAGCAGCTTCCGTCTGCAATAAAAAAGGAACAGACACGAACGCTTTTTAACTTGATGATGATTTCTCTTACTGAAAGCATATATTGCAAGAGAACCACGATCGAGCACGAGTGCTTGAGAGGTTAACAAGTCTCATATCGGAGGAATAAACCTTCAAATTAATCTTGCATGAGATGGGTATTTTAGTCCCTAAAATTTTGAAGCTCTTCTGTTAGTTTTGACTTTCCAAAACCATTAAGTGATAATGGAAAATAAAATAAATAAAATGGATGTTTATTGTAAGTTAAACTTACAGAAGAACTTTAAAATTTAGAGACTAAAATTTTGTTACTCATCCAATCTCAATAATTAATTTGAGAGTTCAACCGAAATTGAGACTAGGAGCCATCGGAGTTGTAAGCGCTTGGTGGTGGGGTCACTGTTGCAGATCCGCCGCCATTGTTGTCACCCTTGTCTTTTTCATTCTTGAGAATGTAGAGGCCACAAATTTGACCATGCTGCTAAATATCTGAGCTTTGATCTGGCCTCTTCTTCTTGGGGGAAGGCTTGTTTTTTGGTTGTGAACTGTGGAATCATTTGTTGCCATTCTATGCGTTTTGTTTTGTATCTGCGGAAAGAAGATGGAGAAAGAAACAAAGAGTAATTAAGTATATAAAAATATGCAAAAGTTAAGAAGCCTCTGTGCCCAACAAGATTAGAAAGAGCAGGCACAGGGAGAGGGGGAAGAAGCGAAGGAGGGAGAGGGGGAAGAAGCGAAAGGGGGAAGAGGGGGACGATTTTGAGAATAATTTTCCTTTTAGGACTTTTGAGCTTAGTTTTGGGGGGTATTTATGGTCTGAAAAGTGTTTTCTTTAATATTTTTTTTAATACTAAAAAGTGTACCAATCTACACACAAAGTAAAAAAAAAATACAATATTTAAAGAAAAGATACGTGAATGACAAATTACGTAGAAAGTAGTGTTAGGGTTGTGCACACTCGGGCGTTATATGTCATGACTAGGAAATTTCGCTATTTATGAATTTATCACTTATATTTGGGTTTTCATTAGAAATAAGGAGACAAGTTGCGTTGTAAACCCATGCTATGCGCCACCATGTGACCGTCCAAAATATGAGTTTTTCACACTGCCATTTACATTCTTCTAGATAGATTAGAGCATCAAGTACATGTATTATGAATTTAATCGGGGTTTAATTTAACTTATTTTAAAGAAAATGTTTTTAATTATTTTTGGGAATAATTAAAATAGATTTAGATTTCTGTTGAATAATATAATATAATTACGTTAGAGAAGAGAGATGTAATTTTTATCAAATTTAATTAATGGATCTTTCAACTAATCATGACGAATATTTATTGATAAAAATATATCTTTTTCTCTACAATATAATTATATCATCTACCATCGAACACGTGAATTAATTGACCACAAGATTGTTTCAACTTAACCAAGAATTTCGAGTTCAAGTACTGAGTATACAAGTGCGTTAAATACTCAGAAAAGAACTTCGCCGCCCATAGTGATTCTATCCAACTCGAACAGAATTGTCTCTAGCGGAAGATATCTGTGTTCTCTAAAAAAAAAAAAAAGTAATCGTGTCATCTTATTTAACAACCTAAGAGAATCTAAATTCCTTGAAAGAAGAGAAACAATTTTGAAAATTAATTTGTTTCCAAACTTATTACTCTATCAAAAGTTCAAAGTTAATTTAACTTGTTTAAAGATTTATTTATTTTTAACTTATTGGAGACAAATTTAAAAGTGATGATATTTTGAAATTAATTCGTTTCCAAGCTAATTACTCCATCAAATTAAGGTTCAAAGCTAGATTACAAAGGGGAAAACAAGTACAGTACTGGTATAACAGCATAAAAGTGTAGATGCTGCTTCTTGCCGCAACATTTATAAAGCAGAGACACTGATATATGTCCCCTATTGGCTTGCTTTATTTATAAATAACAATAACAATATAAAAGTGCTATTTGTTACGAAAACTTTTAATACGAATATGCACGAAAACAACCTTTAACCAATAGAGGATAGTATTGACCAATCACTTAAGGGTTTGAATCAATGAGTAGGAGAGAGAAAATTAAAACACCAATTACGTTATCGTACGAAAATCCTACTGGTTCTGTTTAGCATTTTTGATAACAATAATATTTCTACGATTTTTTTTACTTTGAATTTACCTTTAATAAGAAAAGAAAAATCACTTTTTACCCCTTTCTTCTTTCATTTTTTTTATAACAGTATAAAAAAATATATACGACGGGGCATACAAATAACATTATTAATTTAGTAATAATGGACCCTTTGGCTTGCGCGGTGACGGTGGTGTTGCTCTTGAAAGCTCTGAAATATATAGGCGATTAGGGTTGACCTAGTGGTAGGAGTTCAGATAGTTTTATATAAAAGTTTTAAGTTTTATTTTTATTTTCGCACAATAAATAAATAAATATAGAAGCGATTCCTTTACTCCATATGGTTGGTGGTTGCGTATGTACGTTTCTTGTATGACCGAATTTGTAATCTGGTAAAAGAGAGTTTCTACATTTGATAAATAAATAAAAAGTATATTTTTAGTCATTTACCAAAAACTAAAAGCACCTATTTTTATATTTTTAAAATTTAATAAAATTAATTTTAAACTTTTTATTTTTAGAGACAAAAAATATATTGACATTAAAAAAGAGGACACAGGAAAAGTAAGATAAAAATGTTGACAAAAATACTTTAATCTTTTAAAACTTCAAATGAAAGAACATTATTAATGTCGATAATTAAGTATTTTTTTTATTTGTACTTCGAAACGCAATTTAAAAATTGGGACAATTATTAGCAAAGCCTATATCAATTAGATTCACTAGGACTAATAGATTAAATAAAAATTATAAAATAGAATATTCCCTTTTCGGCAAACGCTTGTGGCGACCTCAATGATGATTTGGAGAAACGTTGTGCAGCTTCCTCAGAATTGTCTGACAAACACCGCCCACCTTCTCGAGTTTCAATACAAGAGTATCTTGAAGAAGCTATAGTCTAGAGATCCTTCCTCGAGTAAAATTTTGATATCATAAATGTATAGAGAATTTATATTTATTTTCTTATAAATGTTAAAAACAAGTAATCATATAGAATTTATAAATATTCACAAAAATAAACAAAAATTTATAAAAAAAAATAACGTGAGATGATTTATTCTTCCTATGTCACTAAACGCCAATTTTAATCAAAACAACATTTTAAATCCACTTTTATATGAGAAAATATTTTTCGTACAAACAAACGAGGAAAATTTATTGTCCTTTTAAATTTCGGGATTTTGATATATGTATATTTTTAAAAAATAAAAAAATAAGTGAGAAATAAAAATAATTATATATAATATGAATATGCTGTTAATTATTTAATATTTAAATCATGAAACTGATTAAATTCTTGAAAAAAAAAAAGTAAAATAATGTAGCTTATACGTGACTAATTATACTACACATTGAAGCTGAATAGGGTTGACTGTTGGCACTGACAGTCTGACATAACCTCATCTGTTAACAGTCCAATGATGCTGATTTTGAGAAAAATGCGATTGTTCCAACCTCAGCCGCAACTACGATAAGGCTCATTTGAAAAGTACGTTGTAATTTAGAATGTGTTTTGAAAAAACTTAAGATAATAATAAGTTTTCCATAAAGATAGAATTTAAAAATTAATTTAATAATTTTAAATAAAAAATTAGATTCTAAAAATTGTATCATAAAATATTTTCAAAAATTATCAAAGACATAATTATCGACTCAACAACAAAGACATGTATATCGTAGGTCAAATTAGAAAATCAACAACGACAATCTTCAAACATTGGTTAGATTGTATTTAATATATTTAAGAAATAACTTCAATTATATTTTAAAAATAATATTAAATGATTTTATATTTTAATGTAATAATTTTTTTCCATTTTTAATTGTCAATTTAATATTTGTCTTTAAACTTTTGTTAGTTTACACGAACATTTGACCAGTTAGGATGTTTTTGAAATAATTTACCAAAGAACATAAAAAAACTAATTAATAGGTCAATATTTTTTTAATTGGTTATGTAGCACATCATTCTATATTTATTATTTTTATGTGTGTTTTGTCTTTGCTAGAGACGAAATATTTAAATTTAAAAATGAAAAGGTAACTAATCGATAAATCAGACATTTATAATTAAGTAATTTATACTTGATGTTAGGGATGACAAAAGTATCTATACCTGCAAATGTTTACAGGTAAAACCCATAACAAATAGAATATAGATAGTTAAATGAGTATCTGTGAATAATTTAAACGAATATTTTACCAGTTATAAAAATAACTATTGTTATTTGACGAAATTATAGCCAAATTATAATATTAACAATTTTAGTGTCATAAAAATATGTTTAATTACACTTTTAGTTCCCCAAATGTTAATGACTTTGGTCCCTCTATTAACAAGTGACGTGATAGATGATGTGACACTAATAAATGACGTGAATTGTTGACATGAGAGTCCAAAACATATAAGAAATTTACAAAATATTGTTGGTAAAGTTAAATCCCCACCCTTCACCCCAACATCACTACCATTATCGTTAGGATAAAGTATTAATTCAAGATATAAATCAAAATTATTATATATAACTTAAATTTGACACCAAAATTATCATATATTATTATTACTAAATAAATTATTTATACTAGATAACTTAATTTATATTATAAATATTAATATATATTAATAATATTAAATATTAATAAATTATAAATTAAATCTTATTAAATATTAGTAAATTAGTAAACATATAATAATAAAATATTAAATATTAATACATATAAATTAATAAATATATACTAACAATATTAATAATTTAATATTAAAAACTGTAGATAAATAAAAGTTTAAGTTTTTAAAGTATCAATATAAATTAATTTATATTTATTTATTATTAGCATATATTTATTAAATTATATGTGTTAATATTTAATTATATGATTAAATTAATAAAGTATAAGTTATTAACGCATCGATATAAATTAATTTATAATCACTAATTATATGCATTAATAATTAATATTATTGTATATTTATTAATGTATTAGTATTTAAAAAATTTTAATTTATAATTTATTACTATTTAATATTTAATTTATTATTTCATATTTTTAGTACATAATAATAAATTAATATTAATAAATATAAACTAAATTATAATATATAATAACTTATTTAGTAATAACAAACATATGTGCAAGTGTGGTCTTACATTTAAGTTATATATAATATAATTTTCATTTATATGTCACACCAAAACTTTGGCGTAATGGTAATGGTGGCAATATTGGGATAAAAGGTGGGGGTTCAAATCCCACCACTAATATTTTATAAATTTATTCTCCAATTTTTGCAATTGCCATGTTAGTGACACGTCAATATGTGTGTTGGATTGTCATGTAGTCATCACACCATCCATCAGTGTCACATTAGCAAAATCTTAAATTTTTGAGAAATGATTGACAAAGATATCAAAATCTCACAATTGCAATGCTTAAAATTGCATAATTGCACTACTTGAGGAACTAAAAGTACAATTAAATCTAAAAAATAACATTAAAAAATTATAATTTGACTATAAAATCATAACTATTTAAATGTGAAAAACAATAGTAATATAATATTATCCTAATAAAAAATTAGAAATAATATCAAAGTAATATTGTAAAAATTAAAAAGTTATAATAACAAATAATCGTAAAAAAGCATAAAAATAAAACAATATTATTTATATAATCTTGAGGATTATAATATTATTTTATAATTTTATGATATATGACTTTCCCAATACTTTGTTAAATATTGTTTTATAATTATTTATAAATTTTACTATTTTACTTTTGAAGTCATTTTCATTTTATAATTTGATAATATTATGTTTACTTTGTATTATATTATTTTGGTTTCACATTCATTTTTATGTTAATATGAATAAGTAATAATAATATGAGTTTAATTTCTAGGTATTGTAAGTAAAAGAAATTATATTATTAAACAATAAGAAATCATTGTTTATATGACTTTTAGGATAATTGTTGTAAAAGATAACAAACTTATTATACATAGTAATTTGTGATTAGTATAATAATATAAAAATATTTTACATTATCAATTTTACTCTAATAATATTATATAATATATTATGATGATAGTTATATATATTCAATAGATTGAGAGAAATTTTTATCATATTATATATTTTAATAATAAAATATGATTTTATTAGAAAAATACAATACGTATTTATAAAAAATATTATCTATGTAATGCTTTATAGTATAACATAATTTGTCACATGATTTCATATTACAATATAATATGTATAATTAAAATATTATTTTATTGTGATATAATGGAGAGAGAGACAATGTGCTGTCTTGCTATACGTTTTTCGCTTTTTTTTTTTTAAACATAATACATTATAAAATGAAACAAAATACTAGAAACAGAAATTTGGGAAGGGAAAGTTACTGGTTGTTGATAGATTTATATTATTACTATTATTTTAACTTATGGATTGTACAAAATAAATATTTATTTATATAACTTAAATTCATAATGAATAAATATTTTTGAACATATAGATTATATTTTAAATTTATAATAAGCAATTATTATGATACAATGCCAATTTTTAATTATTGATAATTTTTTTAAAAATATTAAAAATTTATTTAGAACTAAAGATATTGAAAATGATAGATTAAAAGATATTGGAAGTTAAAAAATTTCTCAAAATGCTCTCATTGAAGAATGATCGCTAAAAACGCTCTCATTAAAAAATAGTGGCTAAAAATACTATCGTTTAAGATAATTATTCTAATTTATACATAGAGAAGATATATTTGGTTTCCAGTGTAGAATATAAAAAAACTGTTAATGTTATATTTTTGGAGTAATATTTTATAGGAATGTTTGTGGTGTGATTTGGTTCAAATTTTGAAAGAAAAACCAAAACCAAATATAAAATTAACATGTGGTTCACGAACCCCTGTTAGATTCAGGCATGATATACTTTTTAGTTATTGGGAGAACCCGAGTACTCTCTTTCGGATCCAGGAAAGAGATCTCAGAGATTTTTTTTCCTTTTGGGAAGATACAAGAGCGGAACAATCAACCTATTGATATTAGAAGACTTAGATGATTCTTCCAATGTATCATTTTTGGGTCCAATGGAGTTCATAGGTATAGGAAGAAGTCCTGTCAAATAGAGATTTTTCTTTCGACCATTTTTCGATTGTTAATATGATATATAAGGACGGCTACTACAAAGAGTACTACATACTTGATCGTGAAATTGAAATATCGATTGCTTGTTGAACCCTATGAATTGCGTGAAAGTAGTGTGATTTAATTTGAACGTAACATCAAATTCGATCCAAACCAAATTGATCTTTTATGGTTCAACTTGGTTTGGTTTGACAGTTGTTAGCCTTTTTTGTTTAATTTGTTAACACAATGTAGAATGTAATAACTAAATTCACATAATCATTATGCTTCATTAATTTAAAAATAAATAAATTTTCCTTTTATTAATTACATTTAAAATATTGTAGTTGAAACACAATACTTTAATTGTTATTGAACATTATTCTATAAAAATATCAGTATTTTCTGTAACATATACAAGTTAAATTGTGCATGTCAATTACAAAGCAAAAAGAATGTTATTAAATTAATTCAATATTATTATTAATAGAACAACAAGAGCTACACATTACAAATATCTTATAAAAAGTATAGTATAGATCACATACCATAACTATTAAAAAATTTAAAACAATACTTTGTAATGCTAAACATCAATCAAGCGAAAAAATTGATATAAAAATATGTGTTGTTTGGTTTGATTTATTTTCACGACAAGAACAAATTTCAGTTTTTTTTCAATTTTTAGTTTTTTTTAATTGATTTGGCAATTTACACCGGTTTGGTTCAATTTTGAACACCCTAAACTCTAGTTGTTGGGATTTTTGTACAGTTATTGATGTGAAATTATTTTCAATAACACAGAAAGTGGTTCAAATGTAAAAGCTGATGTTTTTGTACAGTTATTGATGCGGAAAATTTTTGAAGGATAAGGTATTATATATCTGAAGATAATAAAAATGTAAAACCTTGATGTTTTATAAAGAAAGATTTACACAAAATAGAAAAAATATACAAAACATATTTTAAGATTGATAGCAAGTTTTTTTAATTTATGGAGATGGTAGAAAATACAATGCTCTCCAAGTATGTGGTAGAGATGGTGAAAATGTTGATTACATGATAGTATTTTTTAAACAACAATCCTCCATGCATGCTTGAGTTATATGATGAGATTGACATTGCTGGTACTTTTACAATTGCATTGTAGCCTTCTAACGTGAATACTAATATATAGTGTTAGGTGGTAATGTGTCTGCAATTGCACTAGTTGACGTTGGTAAAGGTATTTAAAATTTAAAATTTATCATAAATTATACTTGTTAAATAACATTGAAAATTATAGTTTAATTGGAGTTGATTTTATTTGTTTTATTTAATATCATTGCAAGTGTTTCTTTCAAGTGGTAATGATAATGAATAAAAAAATATCAAAAAAGACATAGAACTACAAAACCATTTTTGGTATACAATGACAGTATTGAGATTGAAACCTAAAAATCTTATGTAAATTTTTGGACTTCCGCCACTATTAGATCAACCCTAGTAAGTTCAAAGCTATGTTAATGTTCTAGATCATTTTGGGCCTGACAATATGGCTTGGGGCTTGCAGTAACTATTTAACCACTTTTTTTACCATTTACTACTATATAAGACATCACATGTCTTCTGGTACACATCCATGCCTCATTATTCATCTCATACACTGACTTACTTGAGTGTTGGAATGTTTGTACAGGTGTTTGTAGGTTCCATCACCCATTGAAGATTGTTGCCGCTTGTTAGAGTCGTCTCTGTCACTAGAAGTGTCCACCACTTTTGGAGGTACTGCAATTTCCCAAAATAGCTACCATTTGAAAATGATCAAAAAAATTATTCAGATATCACTTTTTTGGCTTTTAATAGAAGAGATCTTCTTCAATCAATCTAAATCATACATTATATATTAAATTTTATCGACGGCTAAAATTATAACTCAATAAATTTGATGTTTGTGTCAAGGTTTGACCAAAAATAAAGTTTTTGTTTGTTTTGTTTCTGGAAAAAAAAAACGGTTTCTTAATTTGCAAGCATTTGGTTGGGGACGAAAAAAAGAAGAGAAGAGCAATAGGTAAAAAATAAAGTAGAAATTAAGGTTAATTGGTTGAAGAGAAATAAAGGAGCAATGGAATGAAAATAAATTTGTGAGATTGTTTGGTTTGACAGAAAAGAAAAAAAGGAAGTTGAATTATTAATTAAATACCATTATATCCTTACATATCTGAACGTGAATTTTCTAATTATTTTTTTAGTTCAATCGATTTGGGGTCATCGAACTCAATTTTGATAGAGTTCCAAAAGGCACGAACAGTGACAAAAATCAATTTTCACTCCAACAAAATCTATTTTATTTTGATAAAATTGACTTTATGCTTTTGGTAACCACAAAACAGATTTTCTTATACCACAAAACATATTTTGGTTATCACAAAATAGATTTGGTTACCATAATATACATCAAATCAATTTTGAAATGCCACAAAACTGATTTAGCAATACCAAACACGATGTAGAAGAGTTTTTGAAAGGGATATTTTGGAAGAGTAGCGCAACGCGTATGATTTCTTTGCTAATTCGTTTAGTTTTGTGTGGATGGTTTAACCTGTGGGTCCCATGATTTTTTTCAAAAATTTCTTTGACTTTTTACTTGATCAAATATAAAAAAGTTAGACATTTTTCTTTTTTTCCTTTCTTTTCCACCTTCTTCCTCCTATTTGAACGCTACCAAACAAGCCCCGAGGTGCTTTGTTCCTTTTTTCTGTTTGAGGGTGCTTTGTTTCCTTCCGTAAGACAGTGAGCAATCATTCGCAGTCAGGTGTCTTATATCAAAGCAAAAGGAAAAGCGATAATACGTTGGATATATTGTTTATTTATTAGCTATTTATTATCTATAACCGCTCAAATATTGGCTTTTCTTGATTTGTTTTCGTGTATGGAATACATTTTTTTATTCAGTTACCTATTCCTTGATATTTTTTTATAGAGTAAATTATATTAATATTCTTTGAAATTTTTTTATTTGTATATGATATATTTCTTCTTCTTCTATTTCTATATTAACTTTTTTAATTGTTTAAAAAACACTACATTGACATTCTTATGTTTTATACTAACTCTATCAATTATTTGAAAAACATTACATTATATATTCTTGTAAAGAAAATTGATATAAACATTAAAAAAAACAGAAAAATTATATACAATCTGAAAAAAATCTCAAAAAATCAGAGTAAATTTCTCTTTTTTATAACTATTTTTTTGCTGAAATAATCTTATTTAAGACATGCTAAATGTAAACACATTTTCCAACTAAAATTCCAACCTTCATTCATCGTATTATGAGAAACTAGATTAGTCTCAGCTCCATTAGTGTACAGTGTACTCCTAGCTGTGTACAAACTACAAAGCATGCCGTAACAAATTTGATGGCGGGCGCACTAACATATGTGCCAGCAATTCAGCAAACATGGAAACAAGCCTATTCTGCATGAAGCATACAGCTCAATTAAATAATAATTAAAATAAAAGGTCATACCTTTCTCTGTTTTGTTTTATTTTGTTTGTTTTGATCAAATTTTTGTTGTTAATAGTTGAAACCAGTGTTATAAAACTCGGACTGGTTGTCGACTCGGTTAAGACACTGGGTCACTGGGTCAATGGTCAAACCGGAGGGTCACTAATTGAACCACATGACTCGGTCTCTATTAAAAAATTTGAAAATATTCATGACATGTAAATTTCATACCTATAAAATTTATTAAATTAAATTTTAATGGTCATGTGTAACCCATAAATAAATAAACAATCAACAATTATATTTAAGATGGGGGTAAAATGACTAGAGGTTACGCATTAAGGGCAAACAAACAAGAACAAGTGAATGAATGTTATGCATTCATGTTAATACAAGAGACATTTATGTCATACGCATATCTGCATTTATGATTTTGGTGATTATTATCATTAGTAAATAAATATTTTAAAATATGTAAATTATATTATAAGTCAAAAATTTTATTTTTTTTCAATATTTATAGTTAAAACGACGTTGTTAACACTTAAAAAAAATAATTATTTTGAACTGGTACAGATCAACTGACCGGTTCAACCGCTGGTTCACTGGTTCGACCGGCCGGTTCACCGGTTTGACCAGTTGACCCACCGAGTCAAACCGGGTTGATAGCGTGTCCAGTTCAATCACTAGCTCGGACCGGTTGTGCATCCGATTTCCGGTCGGACCAGTCCAACCGGCCGGTCCGAGCCGGTTTTTATAACATTGGTTGAAACAATCAACAGCTAATAGATAAGATAAGCGAATTTCACAAGTGTGACTCAGCAAAAAACTAAGAATTAAAATAAAAAAGAGACACTTTTTATCTCTTTCTATTATTTTATTTTATTTAGAGAGAAAAAAAACAAAGAAGGTGGCTTTGAAAGTTGAAACCATCAACAGCGAAGAAGATAAACTAATTATTATGTTCTTTAGTGAAAGTGACTCAGCTAAAATTCGCGGAAGTGGGTATAGAGATAGATGTGTGAAAACAGATCACTTATCAGATTTTATTTGATTTATGGGGAAAAGGTTTCTAGACGGAAAAGAATCCTCTAGAATTTAACATAAAAGGATCATGTAAATTTATTTCATCCATACTTTTAAACATGACTTTATAATATTTTTTATAATACAAATTAAATAATTTGAGTGGATAAGATATCATGCAGTTAAAATATCACCGCAGAGGATCTTAACCCGTTTCTAGGCAAGTAAGTTTGGAAGTATAACTGATTTATTTGAGTTTGGTTTAATTTAGACTTGCTCATTAATTAAGAATCTCGTAACTTTGTTTGTACTTGCTTCACCTTAAATTTATAAGTTATTCAATTTTAATGAATTAATATTACATTTTGTATTAATCAAATATTCAAGACTTAATAAAATTGATTATATGCGGCTTCATAAAATATTTTTAACATATATTTATAATTTAGTCAAATAAAAATTAATATATGCATGTATATAAATATTATATTAAATTTTTATTATTTAAAATTTAAATTAATGAGTTAAATATATAAATATTTAAAATATATAAAATATATAAAAAATTTAATTTAATTCTTTTATACGCTAACCATTTTTTTTATCTCTTATAAAACTTCACAACTGGCTCAATTTACCTCACGTGACGTAAAACAGTTATCTCATAACTGTTCATTCTGCACTTTACTTTTTTAGTTAAATATGTTTTTGATCTTCTAAAACTTGATTCATTTTGATTTTAGTCTTTAGAAAAAAAAATCTTAAATAAAGTCTTTTAAATATTAAAAATATTTTAATTAGATTTCTGTATTAAACTTCTGTTTAATTTTTTGGTTAAATGATGGTCACATCAGTATCATATTAAAAACTATTAAAAATATTTATGTACCTTAATACACAATTTTTATTAAAATTATTACTGGATACTTCATTTAATAGAAAAGTTAAACAGAGTTTAACATAAGAATCTAATTAGGACATTTTTAATATTTGAGAGATTTTATTTAAAGAAATTTTTTTCTGAAGACTAAAATCAAAATAGGTCAATTTTTGAAAAACTAAAAATATATTTAACTTTTTTTTTTCTTTTTCGTTACTGGTTCATTCTGCACTTTTTGAATGAATGATTTGCTATGCCTTCATTTTATTTTATTTTTATATTAATTTGCTGTGCCTTCATTATACAGCACTGCGCTGTGGTCGGTTCATTCTGGTAATTTATCACGTACATGTAGCATATATGTTTTGTAAAGGAAAAAGTACAACAAAATATTTTTACACAATTAAACAATAAAAAATTGTCATATATAATAAGTTTGATGAATTTTATAATAGATATTTTAAAAGACATATTTAATATAATTTCTAATTAATTAGTTTAAACTATGAATACTTTTACATTGATGGTCGTACGAGTGGTCTTACTACAAAGTAACACAAGTCTTTAATTTTTATTTTAGGTTCAAAAAATATTATTAATTATTAATATTTTATTCTTCTAAAAAGTTAAAAATAAAGTTACTAATTACCACGAGGAAAAAAATTCCTTCTAAAAGACAAGTCTCATCTTATTATAATTCTATCTTTTTTAATTTATAACTTTTTATTTATCTTTTTAGTTAACTTTGTTTTTTGTCATATTAATTCCAATTAAAATATATATATTTTTATTATTTGATACTATAAAATTAAAATAAATCAAAACTACTGAAATATGACAGTCTAAATATTAATTACTTATTACATTTTTTTCAAATATTGTAAACGCTTTTTTCTTTCTTTCTTTCTTTCCAAATTCAATATTTTTGCAATAGAGCAACACTAGCAAGTAGATTTTGTGTGGCAGATTCACTAATGATGTTTGTAAGAGATTAAAACATGTTTTTTTTCAAATATTGTAGTATAGCGGCGAGTATTCTCGCCTGTCACACGGGCGACTCAGGTTCGATCCCCGACAATGGCGCTAAAAAATTTATACGTTACTACAAGTGTACGATTGTTGATGGTGAAAATTTGTTAAGAAATCGAAATTACTTTGATTCTCAATAAATAACTTCTCACAAAGATTATAACCAACAAATAAACAATTTTTAAATGGGACTCATAATCTAAAATTTTAGTGTAGATTATTTTATTAGAACTGGCAATTTAAAACTTTCAACTTAAGAATAATTCAATTAATGTCTCATCATTTTGATTCATTTCAGGATATCAAGCAATAATTCCACATAAGACTCAAATTTGTCATGTTCTTAATATGAATTGGATATTAGTATCAAATTCACTTGTAATACATGTAAATGCATGATTCGAGATATTCACAAGGTAATTAGAAAAGAGTATAAACATTATAATTAAATTGTGAAGGAGTTATTGAAAGAAGAAAGAGTTATAGACAGTAATAACCGTAACAAATGTAATGCATTAAAATAAAAGATGGGTTAGAACATAGACGTTCTCCTTGAGACCAGTAGCCATAGGTGCGGTGTGTGTGGTATACAGAGTATGTGTAAATGTCAAAACCAAAGAAAAAACGGCTACACGGTCATTTATTTATATACATCCTATCTAACGATAAAATTCTTACAGCAGAACATGTGTATGATACATAGATAACCTTTAAATAATGTACTGACACCTGTACAGAACTGTTTTGTAGAATAATTGCTTCTAACTTCGCTATGATTCCCCTTTTCGCACCATCTTGATCTGCATAAGACTTTTTGTTGAACGTGATTTAAGTGCCTCTTCAAACATGATTCAATCCTTTCTTCGAATAACTAGGACTTTTTCTCGAATTCTTTGAAGTTTCTCGAATTGAACTCTTTCGAACATTACTCTTTTGCGTATCAATTACAATCTTCTTGAATAGAGTATTTCGATAAAATTGGATCTTGTTGAAAAAACACAGTAGTTTGATGACTCAACTTACCTTTGTACACCGCTTTTCGATAACTCAATTCGATCAAATTTGCAATGACCCCAACAACGGTATTGTCCTAGTAATAAATATCGTTCTTTCCATAAGGACTATGTGTTTAGCTTCATAATTATCATGATTTAATATAAACTAAATGAAGAGAATTGAATTAGGAATTTAGGTTTTTAGAGTAAAAGTAAAAGAATTAAGGATTGGGAATTCAATTAAGCAAGCAAATAAAATTAATAATAATTCAATAAAAGAAAACTTCCAAGATTGAGGTTCACCTTGTGATGCTTATTAATTAATTCTCTTACCCGGTGCTCCTACTTATTTTTCTTAAGGGTGAATTAACCTAAGGTACCCTTCGTTCCCTTTCGAAATACGAAAGGGTGTCTAATCAAATTAGCCCCCTATTTTCGTGGTGGTTGTGTTTAATTAGACTTAATGAGCTTTTTGTTAATTCAATTAATTCCCAAAGGTTTCACCTACTTTCGTGATTTAGACCTAGGTTTCTTCCCTATAGTTCCGTTATTTAAGTTCACATTTTGGTATTTTTCCAAATCCCCAAGGTTATGTAAAATGTGGCCAATCCATTTTGCATAAAAAAAATCAATAAAAAGGAAATCAAGAGTAAACAAGTATCACACAAGGATAAGGGAAATCAATTCATTAAACGTTCATAGGGCTATGCCTAATCCTAGAACAAAGATGACCACTCACACATAACCATAGAAAACAAATGAGAAAGAAAGAAAAGCATTCAAACTAGAAAAGAAAGAGAAGAGGATAATCCAAAGCTCTCGCTCTAAGCCATGTAAAGTGCCAAGATTCCCCCCTTTTTTTCTTGAGCCTAAGCAGTTTATATAAATCTCCAATTACAAAAAAGTCCAAGCCCAAACTAAAAAGAAACAAAAAAATAAGAATAGTTCATGTCAATAGTACGTCACGGCTTGGCATTTGCCACGGGCAGCTTGTGGCACTTTCTAGTAGCTCCTGTGATGTCTTTCTAAAATTTACCACGGGCGTGGCGTTTGCCACAAGTAGCTTGTGGTGCTCTTTGGTTGTGAGATTTACACTTTTCTTCATTTTCTTCAAGTGTAGATGCCTTGTGATCCCTTCCTTGCTTGAATAAAGCTCTAACAAATTCTCCAATGCTATCCTTGGCTCAAAATCACTCCAAGTTTAGATGTATAAACTCCAAAGCCAAATCAATTCATGCTAAACTTTTCCTAAGATCCACAAATAAACACAAAAACACACCTTAAGTGTTTTAAATAATTAAATGAAAGAAATAAAGGGAATTAGTACTAAAACTACTCTTAATAAGTTAAAATGTATGCAAACCTACATGGATTAAGCTGCAAATTATAGTATAAAATGCAATGCATCAAGAGACCAAAAACAAATTTATCCTAAATTTAAGGGACTAAAAATATATTTAAGTCAAGAATATTTTTATCAAAACAAAAATTACACAAAAAAGTAGGCAATATAAAGAGTAAAAAGGTAGGTGTGAATAGCATCTCCCTTTTTTTAATGCAAAATTCACACTTATATAAAAACTATATTACTCGTTATTTAAAAACTAAAATAATGGAGAAACACTAAAAATGAAAAAAAGAATAAGTAAAGCCCATAATTCCATACCTATTTGTCAGTGAGCCCATAATTGAAACTTATCTTTTGGCATTTGTTATTTACACTCTCCCCTGTTTCTAAGTACACTCCCCTTTCCTTTTTTTTTTTAATTTTTATTATCATAAATATTTTTTATACCTAAAATACCCTTTTATGTGAAAAATATATAAACCTAATATCTATATCCCATCTTCATTGTTCTCTAAATCCTTCTCATCTATTTTCTCCCTTTTTCCTCTTGTTTGTCAAAGGTATTAGAATTTTACTTTAATTTTGTTTCATTACACTTGTATATTGAAATTCATTATACAAGGAAATACTTTAAACCCAATATCATGTGCACGACCTATATTCAATTTCGTGCACAACCTATTTTGTTCTAGAATACGTTAATCGAAAAACAGATACGAAAGGCATGACTAGGTATATGGTGAAGATCTTTATTTTCGTTTTCAATTCCAGTAATATAATAACCATTTTGGAAAGTACTTTTCCAGAATACTGTTATGTTTTTTACATTCCATAATGTAAAAAACAAAACAGTATTCCAGAAAATACTCCTAGAATGTTAAAAACATAATAGTATTTCGAAAAGTACTTTCCAGAATGGTAAAAAATAATTCAATATTCCGACAAGTGCTTTTTGGAATTTAATATTTAATTTTTTTCTTCATAGTTTTTTTAAAAAAATTCCTTCTTTTTTAATTTTTTTTTTTCAATCCATATTAAGTAAGATGTCTGAGGTGGTAAATATCCCAACTAATGAAGCAATAAATAAGATTATTGTTGATTTTATTGATGCATTCAATACTACACAAGTAATTGAATAGTAAATTGATTTTCTTAAGTTATCATCATGTGACCATGAAACTCTCATTTTTTTAATTCTTCCAGGTTTTCTTTATCGAGATGCTATGTTGAATAGGCGCGGTGTGAGACGAAGAGGGGGAGTGGCATGTGAGAAGAGGGAGGATGTTGTTTTGAAAAAGAAAAGGAAAAAAAAGGTCAATTAAGTAATTTTAAATAAAAAGGGAAAGGGAAAGTGTACTTAAAAATAGGAGGAGTGTAAATAGCAAAAGCCTATCCTTTCTTTACTGATAATTGGGCGCTGGGTAGAGGGCCCAAAGAGCCATTGGAAATGTGACCTAATGGGTAATATTTTGAACTTGGATTTGGCCCAATTGTGTCCTTAAGGCACTTTGTAGTGCCATTTGCTAAAAAGTGTTTATGAAAGACTCAATGTTAGGACCTGTCACAACCAGGATCAAGATGGGACGATGAAAATAAATTAAAACAGAGGAGTCACCGCCATAGTTTATTAAGGAAAAACACGGAAAAACCCAAAAGAAAGGTATTGAACCAAAGATTGGATTCAGGAGTCAGTTACAAATAGGGAAGGTGTTAGCACCTTACGTCGTCCATTATAAAAAACAGTTACCCTTTAACCAAATGTGTGAAAACATTAATTGCCCCATCCTCTTGCTTATAAAATATTAATCCTATCTATTATTAAATGTTTTATTATTTATTTGCAAAAAAAAATTAAAAAAAGGATTATTATTATTATTATTATTATTATTATTATTATTATTATTATTGTTTTTGAGATTAAAAGGAGTGGGCTCCTGCTCCTACGTATCCTCTGGTACAATGAGGAAATCAAATTCACGTAGTTCTTTGGGTAGAAAATCGTTTTTGTGGGTTGATGTTTTTTAGTTATATATTTTATTTTTATGTTTATTATTATTATTATTATTATTATTATTATAAGGATTATTAAGACATTAAATCTTAAGTATTGTAGAGTATTATCCACAATGATAGGCAGCTTAATAGATATGAAATACTCTTGCAAAAAGATTATAGATGAGATTTTGTGATATTCAAATGAGTCCTAGATCCAACATGATAAATCACTACATCTACATTTTTATTTTTATTTTTATTTTGAATTATTTTGAATTATCTAGCAATTTACTAATTAAACTTTATATAATATATAAGGCATACTTTAGTGTGTTTTTTTTTTATGTTTTTATTTATTAACATTTGAAAGAAATTACGTTAATTATTAAGAAGAGAATTTTTTCTAAAAAAAGGTAAAGTGATATATATAGCAAATAGTTCAGCTTTTTATTTTTAAAAAAAACTCGTATTATTCTTTTGTTTACTAATGGCGTCTTATACTTTGGTTATTCTGCATAAAAAAAACTTAGTTCACAAAACAAAGGGCCTGAAAGTCATGGGCCAGGCCCAATTCAAGATGCAAAAAGGGAAGGGATTTCAATTCCATGCCACACTTTGATGCTTCCCCCTTTTAACCCTATATGGCGATTCTAGACTCCACTATGACGATGCCAAAAGACCTCCATGAAGTCACTCTAAGGTGACAGCATTGTGACAAAGACGAGGGAGCTGCATCGTGGATCCATTTCGCAATGCAGGTGCAGCGGAATCATGATGGAAGCGCATCGGAAGTGCGACGGCAGTTGGCTCACTAAGAAGAAGCGAGACCGAGGCGTACAAATGGCGGCATAGTGAGGAGATTTGACGGTGGTCTGCGAGCCACACTCCGATGGCGCATAGAGGTTTAGGAACCAGTGACTTGCGTCTTGACGGCGCCAGGACAGATGATGGCATGGTGGCTGTGAATGGTGAGGAGCATATTAGAAATCGCCGCCATGGGCGAGGTCACTATTGCTGGAGAGGGTTCGCGAGACAAATATCAGGATGAAAACTTATATATATATATATATATATTATTTTAAATTACAAATTGCTGAAAACTCATTGCGTAATTGTGCTGTGATCTACCTGTGTTTGATTCTGTGCATTGGAGAGGATGAAACAGGGATGAGGTGTGTGTAATTTATGTGGCTATACAGTGTTGTCCTGGAAATTTTGTGGTCAGGTGGAGTGAGTTAGAGGAGTTGTTATTTTGTTATTTTTTTTGGTTCATAGGCAAAGTGCCGTCAAATAGTAGATATCAAAATCAGAGCAATTCTAACACACAAAAAGGCTCAAGCCACGAAGTAGAATATATAAAGTATAAGCAGAGTGTCTACATTTGGACAAATATGGCAGAAGCAGTAGACTACCTCGCAGCAAATAGAGTTCAACTTTCAATTTGACAGAGTAACGACACTCTCCAATCTCCTTTCTTCGTAGCCTTCTTTTTCTCCTCAATTCATCAACATAATGTTGCTCCTTTCTCCTTTCTGCTCTTCAATTCAATAATGTAGCATTTCCTTTTCTCTCAATTTAGCATCCTTTTTTTTTCCTTTTTCTTTCTTTCTTATTTATAGGCTAGTGTAAGGTTCAAATGGGACTGTTTAAGTCCCATGACAGTTTCCCTTTCTCAACTCTTCACTCCCATTTGTTATTATTTCTTTTTATTTTGTATTTATTTTCTATGATGATGATAAAACTTGTATGTACATGGACTCTTCAACTGGTGGCAGATGGACCTTTTGTATACAATAAATTAAAAATGCTATTAATTCTATACTATGGTCTTTGTCTTGTGTTTTAGAAATTAACCGACCCTAATTAATTATCATCCATTGGCGATAAGATGTGAGAAAATTTTCGTGTGAAAGGAATTGAATGAAGAAAAAGTGATCACCCGATTCTGCAACTATTGGACTGTGCTCATCATCAAAATGTCCCACCCTCACCTTATAACACACTTATAATTGAATGCTTCGGTCTACAGTTTTTAATTTCCACTCTATCCAAAATATTATTGTTAGGGAAATTCTAATAACTCAACAAGTTTCCTATACTAAATAAATGTGAGTTTTATTTGATGTATTCTCAATACAAAAGAATATCAGATCAACATTTAAAATATTCTGTTATGTTAATGAGTTTAACGTGTTATGTAATTACTAAAATAGTTAAATTAATTATGTTGTTCATTTCTTTTCGTTATTCTTCTCAAGGTTTTAAATTGTGGTCTAATTGCGGTTTCGTCACATTTCTTGATATTGTAGACAAATACAACCACAATTGCAACAGTGAACACTCTAAAAACCTTGACATTGCAGTCAAAATTTACTTGATTGATTATTTTTTTTGTCACTTAATCCATTTTATTTTTAATCAAAGCAAAGTTTCTATCAAATTTAACGTAAATTACATTCTTTTTGCCACCTAACCTCTCTATTTTAGACCAAAATCACAACAACAATTTATAAAAATGGCAACAACATTCTTGCAGCGGTTGAAAAGAAATTGCTAGCAATGTTAATTTGTTATGATTATTGTGGCAGTTTATTTAAATTGCCACAAATTTGACGACAATAATCCTCTAAACATCAACTCACTTGTTCTTCATTTTTTCATCATTTTTCCCAATCGTGTTTCTTGTTATTGAGAACAAATGTGGTCACAGTAGCAGTCATAAGCATTCTAAAAATCTTGGCGTTGCAGTCAAAATTGCAGTCTTAAACCCTTTTTCAAAAACTTGATTCTTCCCCAAACCACACCTATATGTTCTCAAACCCAACCCTGCCTTCAACAAACTCTCCCTTACCTAAAACTCTTTATTTTTCTGTTATTCACGAATGGAGATGAATTTATCAATTAAAAAGCTAGATAAATCATCGCCCATGGGCCCACCAAGGCCCCTTCGTACTCCATTTCGGTGACAGAAAGCTTGAAAAATACAATGTACGGTTGAACGGTGGAACACAAGTGGAGGAGGAGCCAATACTCGCAGCAAACCATAGGTAGCAGTTGAGAAATGTTCGAAACTGGGGTTTTGATTTTTTTTTTTTTGCAAATTAAGAAAGTTAAATAATATTTATAAGAGTAAACTAAGAATTAAGATATTAACTTTATGTCTGTTTCATTTTTTATTTTTATTTTTGAAAAATTATTACATTAAAAATATTTATTAAAATTAAATAAAAAATATTTTTTTTTATTTTTCTTTCAAAATCTCAATATGAAACAACAACATCATGTTGGTCTGAGTAAAACTAAGCTTGAATTCTTTAAGCAAAATTTTGAATTTAAGTCTTATAGATAAAAAAATATATGATTTGAGCCTTATTAAAACTGATCAGTCAAGTTTTACGATAAAAATTAGCAATCCACAACAAAAAAAAATAAAAAATTGACAGACAAGCAATACTGAGTTTTCATATGTAGTACTTGAAAGAAAATTACAAACGAAATTGAAAGTAAAAGTACAAAGATTACAAACTACGGCCGAACTACCTCCCTTCAGTCATGACTCTAAAAACACTAGCCAGAGGTTAAGGACAGTTCCCAACGATACCAACAAAGTACAGACCAAACTAACATAACAACAACCACAACCTTGCAAACTACAGTCCTGATCAACCATAAAAAACGATTGGTTTTGCAGGATTTTATTATGCACACTTCATTCACATCACACCCATATCTTCGATTTAGTATTTGTACGAGAGAAGACGTAGACAACGTTACTTAATTATATATAGGCAGTAGCAGCTTCCGTCTGCAATAAAAAAGGAACAGACACGAACGCTTTTTAACTTGATGATGATTTCTCTTACTGAAAGCATATATTGCAAGAGAACCACGATCGAGCACGAGTGCTTGAGAGGTTAACAAGTCTCATATCGGAGGAATAAACCTTCAAATTAATCTTGCATGAGATGGGTATTTTAGTCCCTAAAATTTTGAAGCTCTTCTGTTAGTTTTGACTTTCCAAAACCATTAAGTGATAATGGAAAATAAAATAAAATAAAATGGATGTTTATTGTAAAGTTAAAACTTACAGAAGAACTTTAAAACTTTAGAGACTAAAATTTTGTTACTCATCCAATCTCAATAATTAATTTGAGAGTTCAACCGAAAATTGAGACTAGGAGCCATCGGAGTTGTAAGCGCTTGGTGGTGGGGTCACTGTTGCAGATCCGCCGCCATTGTTGTCACCCTTGTCTTTTTCATTCTTTGAGAATGTAGAGGCCACAAATTTGACCATGCTGCTAAATATCTGAGCTTTGATCTGGCCTCTTCTTCTTGGGGGAAGGCTTGTTTTTTGGTTGTGAACTGTGGAATCATTTGTTGCCATTCTATGCGTTTTGTTTTGTATCTGCGGAAAGAAGATGGAGAAAGAAACAAAGAGTAATTAAGTATATAAAAATATGCAAAAGTTAAGAAGCCTCTGTGCCCAACAAGATTAGAAAGAGCAGGCACAGGGAGAGGGGGAAGAAGCGAAAGGAGGGAGAGGGGGAAGAAGCGAAAGGGGGAAGAGGGGGACGATTTTTGAGAATAATTTTCCTTTTAGGACTTTTGAGCTTAGTTTTGGGGGGTATTTATGGTCTGAAAAAGTGTTTTCTTTAATATTTTTTTTAATACTAAAAAGTGTACCAATCTACACACAAAGTAAAAAAAAAATACAATATTTAAAAGAAAAGATACGTGAATGACAAATTACGTAGAAAGTAGTGTTAGGGTGGTGCACACTCGGGCGTTATATGTCATGACTAGGAAATTTCGCTATTTATGAATTTATCACTTATATTTGGGTTTTCATTAGAAATAAGGAGACAAGTTGCGTTGTAAACCCATGCTATGCGCCACCATGTGACCGTCCAAAATATGAGTTTTTCACACTGCCATTTACATTCTTCTAGATAGATTAGAGCATCAAGTACATGTATTATGAATTTAATCGGTGTTTAATTTAACTTATTTTAAAGAAAATGTTTTTTAATTATTTTTGGGAATAATTAAAATAGATTTAGATTTCTGTTGAATAATATAATATAATTACGTTAGAGAAAGAGAGATGTAATTTTTATCAAATTTAATTAATGGATCTTTCAACTAATCATGACGAATATTTATTTGATAAAAATATATCTTTTTCTCTACAATATAATTATATCATCTACCATCGAACACGTGAATTAATTGACACAAGATTGTTTCAACTTAACCAAGAATTTCGAGTTCAAGTACTGAGTATACAAGTGCGTTAAATACTCAGAAAAAGAACTTCGCCGCCCATAGTGATTCTATCCAACTCGAACAGAATTGTCTCTAGCGGAAGATATCTGTGTTCTCTAAAAAAAAAAAAAAGTAATCGTGTCATCTTATTTAACAACCTAAGAGAATCTAAATTTCCTTGAAAGAAGAGAAACAATTTTTGAAAATTAATTTGTTTCCAAACTTATTACTCTATCAAAAGTTCAAAGTTAATTTAACTTGTTTTAAAGATTTATTTATTTTTAACTTATTGGAGACAAATTTTAAAAGTGATGATATTTTGAAATTAATTCGTTTCCAAGCTAATTACTCCATCAAATTAAGGTTCAAAGCTAGATTACAAAGGGGAAAACAAGTACAGTACTGGTATAACAGCATAAAAGTGTAGATGCTGCTTCTTGCCGCAACATTTATAAAGCAGAGACACTGATATATGTCCCCTATTGGCTTGCTTTATTTATAAATAACAATAACAATATAAAAGTGCTATTTGTTACGAAAACTTTTAATACGAATATGCACGAAAACAACCTTTAACCAATAAGAGGATAGTATTGACCAATCACTTAAGGGTTTGAATCAATGAGTAGGAGAGAGAAAATTAAAACACCAATTACGTTATCGTACGAAAATCCTACTGGTTCTGTTTAGCATTTTTGATAACAATAATATTTCTACGATTTTTTTTTTACTTTGAATTTACCTTTAATAAGAAAAGAAAAATCACTTTTTACCCCTTTCTTCTTTCATTTTTTTTATAACAGTATAAAAAATATATATACGACGGGGCATACAAATAACATTATTAATTTAGTAATAATGGACCTTTGGCTTGCGCGGTGACGGTGGTGTTGCTCTTGAAAGCTCTTGAAATATATAGGCGATTAGGGTTGACCTAGTGGTAGGAGTTTAGATAGTTTATATAAAGTTTTAAGTTTTATTTTATTTTCGCACAATAAATAAATAAATATAGAAGCGATTCCTTTACTCCATATGGTTGGTGGTTGCGTATGTACGTTTCTTGTATGACCGAATTTGTAATCTGGTAAAAGAGAGTTTCTACATTTGATAAATAAATAAAAAGTATATTTTTAGTCATTTACCAAAAACTAAAAGCACCTATTTTTATATTTTTAAAATTTAATAAAATTAATTTTAAACTTTTTATTTTTAGAGACAAAAAATATATTGACATTAAAAAAGAGGACACAGGAAAAGTAAGATAAAAATGTTGACAAAAATACTTTAATCTTTTAAACTTCAAATGAAAGAACATTATTAATGTCGATAATTAAGTATTTTTTTTATTTGTACTTCGAAACGCAATTTTAAAAATTGGGACAATTATTAGCAAAAGCCTATATCAATTAGATTCACTAGGACTAATAGATTAAATAAAAATTATAAAATAGAATATTCCCTTTCGGAATACAATTATTAGCAAAGCCTATATCAATTAGATTCACTGTGCAGCTTCCTCAGAGTTGCCCTGACAAACACCGCCCACCTTCTCTAAGGACGAGTTCCAATACAAGAGTACCTTGAAGAAGCTATAGTCTATACAATCCTCGAGTAAAAATTTTATATCATAAATGTATATAAAATTTGTATTTATTTTTCTTTATAAATGTTAAAAACAAGTAATCATATTAGAATTTATAAATATTTACAAAAAATAAACAAAAATTTATAAAAAAAATTAACGTGAGATGATTTATTCTTCCTATGTCACTAAACGCCAATTTTAATCAAAACAACATTTTAAATCCACTTTTATATTGAGAAAATATTTTTCGTACAAACAAAACGAGGAAAATTTTATTGTCCTTTTAAATTTCGGGATTTTGATATATGTATATTTTTAAAAAATAAAAAAATAAGTGAGAAATAAAAATAATTATATATAATATGAAATATGATGTTAATTATTTAATATTTAAATCATGAAACTGATTAAATTCTTGAAAAAAAAAGAAGTAAAATAATGTTAGCTTATACGTGAATAATTATACTACACATTGAAGCATGAATAGGGTTGACTGTTGGCACTGACAGTCTGACATAACCTCATCTGTTAACAGTCCAATGATGCTGATTTTGAGAAAAATGCGATTGTTCCAAGTCACCTCAGCCGCAACTACAGATAAGGCTCATTTGAAAAGTACTTTGTAATTTAGAATGTGTTTTGAAAAAACTTAAGATAATTAATAAGTTTTTCATAAAGATAGAATTGAAAAATTAATTTTAATAATTTTAAAATAAAAAATTAGATTCTAAAAAATTGTATCATAAAAATATTTTTCAAAAAATTATCAAAGACATAATTATCGACTCAACAACAAAGACATGTATATCGTAGGTCAAATTAGAAAATCAACAACGACAATCTTCAAAACATTGGTTAGATTGTATTTAATATATTTAAGAAATAACTTCAATTATATTTTAAAAATAAATATTAAATGATTTTTATATTTTAATGTAATAATTTTTTTCCATTTTTTAATTGTCAATTTAATATTTGTCTTTAAACTTTTGTTAGTTTACACGAACATTTTGACCAGTTTAGGATGTGTTTTGAAATAATTTACCAAAAGAACATAAAAAAACTAATTAATAGGTCAATATTTTTTTAATTGGTTATGTAGCACATCATTCTATTATTTTATTATTTTTATGTGTGTTTTGTCTTTGCTAGAGACGAAAATATTTAAATTTAAAAATGAAAAGGTAACTAATCGATAAATCAGACATTTATAATTAAGTAATTTTATACTTGATGTTAGGGATGACAAAAGTATCTATACCTGCAAATGTCTACAGGTAAAATCCATAACAAATAGAATATAGATAGTTAAATGAGTATCTGTGAATAATTTAAACGGATATTTTTACCAGTTATAAAAATAACTATCGTTATTTGATGAAATTATAGCCTAATTATAATATTAACAATTTCAGTGTTATAAAAATATGTTTAATTGCACTTTTAGTCCCCCAAATTTTAATGACTTTGGTCCTCTATTAACAGTGACGTGATAGATGATGTAACACTAATAAATGACATGAATTGTTGACATGATAGTCCAAAACATATGAGAAATTTACAAAATGTTGTTGGTAAGGTTAAATCCCTACCCCTTCACCCCCATCATTACCATTATCGTTAGGTCAAAGTATTAATTCAAGATATAAATCAAAATTATATTATATATAACTTAAATTTGACACCAAAATTATCATATATTTATTACTACTACATAAATTGTTTATACTAGATAAATTAATTTATATTTATTAATATTAATATTAATATATTAATAATATTAAATATTAATAAATTAAAGATTTAATACTAATAAATTATAAATTAAATCGTATTAAATACTAGTAAATTAGTAAACATATAATAATAAAAATATTAAATATTAATACGTATAAATTAATAAATATATATTAACAATATTAATAATTTAATATTAAAAACTGTAGATAAATAAAAGTTTAAATTTTTAAAGTATCAATATAAATTAATTTATATTTATTAATATTATTAGTATATATTTATTAAATTATACGTATTAATATTTAATATTATTGGATTAAATTAATAAAAGTATAAGTTATTAACGTATCAATATAAATTAATTTATAATTACTAATTTATATGCATTAATAATTAATACTATTGTATATTTATTAATGTATTAGTATTTAATAAAATTTAATTTATAATTTATTACTATTTCATATTTTTAGTACATAATAATAAATTAATATTAATAAATATAAAATAAATTATATATAATATAAATAACTTATTTAGTAATAATAAATATATGTGCAAGTGTGGTCTCACATTTAAGCTATTTATAATATAATCATTTATATGTGACACCAAAACTTTGGCCTAATGGTAATGGTGGCAATGTTGGGATAAAAGGGTGGGGGTTCAAATCCCACCACTAATATTTTATAAATTTCTTCTCTAATTTTTGCAACTGCCATGTTAGTGACACGTCAATATATGTGTTGGATTGTCATGTTAGTCATCACGTCATCCATCAATGCCATATAATCTGCCATGTTACTTGTCAACGTTAGCAAAATCTCTTAAATTGTTAAGAGATGACTAACAAAGAGATCAAAATCTCACAATTACGATACTTAAAATTGCATAATTGCATTATTTGAGGAACTAAAAGTACAATTAAATCTAAAAAATAACATTAAAAAATTATAATTTGACTATAAAACCATAACTATTTAAATATGAAAAACAATAGTAATATAATATTATCCTAATAAAAATTTAGAAATAATATCAAAGTAAAATTGTAAAAATTAAAAAGTTATAATAACAAATAATCGTAAAAAAGCATAAAAATAAAACAATATTATTTATATAATTTTGAGGATTATAATATTATTTTATAATTTTATGATATATGACTTTTCCAATACTTTGTTAAATATTGTTTTATAATTATTTATAAATTTTACTATTTTACTTTTGAAGTCATTTTCATTTTATAATTTCATAATATTATGTTTACTTGGTATTATATTATTTTGGTTTCACATTCATTTTTATGTTAATATGAATAAGTAATAATAATATGAGTTTAATTTCTAGGTATTGTAAATAAAAAAATTATATTGTTAAACAATAAGAAATCATTGTTTATATGACTTTTAAGATAATTATTGTAAAAATTAACAAACTTATTATACATAGTAATTTGTGATTAGATAATAATATAAAAATCTTTTACATTATCAATTTTACTCTAATAATATTATATAATATATTATGATGATAGTTATATAATATTTCAATAAAATGAGAGAAATATTTTATCATATTATATATTTTAATAATAAAATATGATTTTATTAGAAAAATACAATATGTATTTTATAATAAAATATTATCTATGTAATGTTTTATAGTATAACATAATTTGTCACATGATTTCATATTACAATATAATATGTATTACTAAAATTTTATTTTATTGTGATATAATGGAGAGAGAGACAAATAACTGTAATGATTGATGTGCTGTCTTGCTATACGTTTTTCGTTTTTTTTTTTTAAACATAATACATTATAAAATGAAACAAAATATTAGAAACAGGAATTTGGGAAGGGAAAGTTACTGGTTGTTGATAGATTTATATTATTGCTATTATTTTAACTTATGGATTGTAAAAAATAAATATTTATTTTATATAACTTAAATTTATAATGAATAAATATTTTTGAATACATAGATTATATTTTAAATTTATAATAAGCAATTATTATGATACAATGTCAATTTTTAATTATTGATAATTTTTAAAAAATATATTAAAATTTAATTTAGAACTAAAGATATTAAAAATGATAGATTAAAAAATGTTGGAAGTTAAAAAATTCCTCAAAATGCTCTCATTGAATGCTCTCGTTAAAAAATAGCAACTAAAAATGCTATTGTTTAAGATAATTATTCTAATTTATACATAGAGAAGATATAAATTTGGTTTCCAGTGTAGAATATAAAAAACTATTAATGTTATATTTTTGGAGTAATATTTTACAGGAATGTTTGTGGTGTGATTTGGTTCAATTTTTTTGAAAGAAAAACCAAAACCAAATATAAAATTAACATGTGGTTCAGTGTGGTTTAGTTTGAACATAAGATCAAATTCGATCCAAACCAAACCAATCTTTTCTGGTTCAGCTTGGTTTGGTTTGATAGTTTTTAGCCTTTTTTTTAATTTGTTAACATAATGTAGAATGTTATAACTAAATACACATAATTATTATGCTTCATTAATTTTTTTTTAAAAAAAAAATTCCTTTTATTAATTACATTTAAAATATTTTTGTTGAAAAACAATACTTTTATTGTTATTGAACATTATTCTATAAAAATATTAGTATACCCTTTCTGTAACATATACAAGTAAATTGTGCATGTCAATTACAAAGCAAAAAAGAATGTTATAAATTAATTCAATATTTATTATTAATAGAACAACAAGAGCTACACATTACAAATCTCTTATAAAAAGTGTAGTATAGATCACATACTATAACTATTAAAAATTTAAAACGATACTTCGTAATGCTAAACATCAATCAAGCGAAAATTGATATAAGAATAATGTGTTGTTTGGTTTGATTTGATTTTCACGACAAGAATCGAAAACTGAATCAAACTGCTAAAAATAACTGGGTTTTTTTTCCAGTTTTTTTTTCAATTTTTAGTTTTTTTTTAATTGATTTGGCAATTTAAACCGGTTTGGTTCAATTTTGAACACCCTTAAAACTCTAGTTGTTGGGATTTTTGTACAGTTATTGATGTGAAATTATTTTCAATAACACAGAAAGTGGTTCAAATGTAAAAGCTGATGTTTTTGTACAGTTATTGATGCGAAAATTTTTGAAGGATAAAGTATTATATATCTGAAGATAATAAAAATGTAAAACCTTGATGTTTTATAAAGAAAGATTTACACAAAATAGAAAAATTTTACAAAACATATTTTATGATTGATAGCAAGTTTTTTTAATTTTTGGAGATGGTAGAAAATACAATGCTCTCCAAATATGTGGTAGAGATGGTGAAAATGTTGATTACATGATAGTATTTTTTAAACAACAATCCTCCATGCATGCTTGAGTTATATGATGAGATTGACATTGCTGGTACTTTTACAATTGCATTGTAGCCTTCTAACGTGAATGCTAATATATAGTGTTAGGTGGTAATGTGTCTGCAATTGCACTAGTTGACGTTGGTAAAGGTATTTAAAATTTAAAATTTATCATAAATTATACTTGTTAAATAACATTGAAAATTATAGTTTAATTGGAGTTGATTTTATTTGTTTTATTTAATATCATTGCAAGTGTTTCTTTCAAGTGGTAATGATAATGAATAAAAAAATATCAAAAAAGACATAGAACTACAAAACCATTTTTGGTATACAATGACAGTATTGAGATTGAAACCTAAAAATCTTATGTAAATTTTTGGACTTCCACCACTATTAGATCAACCCTAGTAAGTTCAAAGCTATGTTAATGTTCTAGACCATTTTGGGCCTGACAATATGGCCTGGGGCTTGCAGTAATTATTTAACCACTTTTTTTACCATTTACTGCTATATAAGACATCACATGCCTTCTGGTACACATCCATGCCTCATTATTCATCTCATACATTGACTTACTTGAGCGTTGGAATGTTTGTACAGGTGTTTGTAGGTTCCATCACCCATTGAAGATTGCTGCCACTTGTTAGAGTCGTCTCTGTCACTAGAAGTGTCCACCACTTTTGGAGGTACTGCAATTTCCCAAAATAGCTACCATTTGAAAATGATCAAAAAAAAAATTCAGATATCACTTTTTTGGCTTTTAATAGAAGAGATCTTCTTCAATCAATCTAAATCATACATTATATATTAAATTTTATTGACGGCTAAAATTATAACTCAATAAATTTGATGTTTGTGTCAAGGTTTGACCAAAAATAAAGTTTTTGTTTTGTTTCTGAAAAAAAAAACGATTTCTTAATTTGCAAGTATTTGGTTGGGGACGAAGAAAAGAAGAGAAGAGAAATAGGTAAGAGATAAAGTAGAAATTGAGGTTGTTTAGTTGCAGAGAAATAAAATAAAAATAAATTTGTGAGATTGTTTGGTTTGAAAGAAAAGAAGAGAAAGGAAGTTGAATTATTAATTAAATACCATTATATCCTTACATATCTAAACGAGAGTTTTCTAATTATTTTTTTAGTTCAATCGATTTGGAGTCATTGAAGCTAATTTTGATAGAGCTCCAAAAAGCACAAACAGTGATGAAAATCAATTTTCATTCCAACAAAATCTATTTTATTTTGATAAAATTGATTTTATGCTTTTGGTAACCACAAAATAGATTTTCCTATACCACAAAACATATTTTGGTTATCACAAAACAGATTTTGGTTACTATAATATACATCAAATCAGTTTTGGAATGCCACAAAACTGATTTAGCAATACCAAACACGACGTGGAGGAGTTTTCGGAAGGATTATTTTTGGAAGAGCAGCGCAACGAGTACGCTTTTTTCTCTAATTCGTTCAGTTTTGCATAGATGGTTTAAGCTGTGGGTCCCATGGTTTTTTTTTAAAAAAAATTTAACCTTTTGCTCTACCAAACATAAAAAAATTACACATTTTCCTTCTCTTTCTTTCTTTTCCACCCTCTTCCTCTACCAAACAAGCCCGGAGGGTGCTTTGTTTCCTTCCGTAAGACAGTGAGCAATCATTCGCAGTCAGGTGTCTTATATCAAAGCTAAAGGAAAAGCGATAATACGTTGGATATTTTGTTTATTTATCAGCTATTTATTATCTATCACCGCTCAAATATTGACTTTTCTTGATTTGTTTTCGGGTATGGAATACATTTTTTTTAGTCAGTTACCTATTCCTTGCTCTTTTTTTATAGAGTAAATTATATTAATATTCTTTGAAATTTTTTTATATTGTATATGATATATTTCTTCTTCTTCTTCTATTTCTATATTAAATTTTTTAATTGTTTAAAAAACATTACATTGACATTCCTTATGTATTATACTAACTTCCTTAATTATTTGAAAAACATTACATTGTATATTCTTGTAAAGAAAATTGATATAAACATTAAAAAAACAGAAAAATTATATATAATCTCAAAAAATCTCAAAAAATCAATGTAATTTACTCTTTTTTATAAGTATTTTTTTGTAGAAATAATCTTATTTGAGACATGCTAAATGTAAACACTTTTTCCAACTAAAATTCAAACCTTCATTCATCGTATTATGAGAAACTAGATTGGTCTCAGCTCCATTAGTGCACAGTGTACTCCTAGCTGTGTACAAACTACAAAGCATGCCGGAACAAATTTGATGGTGGGCGCACTGACATATGTGCCAGCAATTCAGCAAACATGGAAACAAGCCTATTCTGCATGAAGCATACAGCTCAATTAAATAATAATTAAAATAAAAGGACATACCTTTCTCTGTTTTGTTTTATTTTGTTTGTTTTAATCAAATTTTTGTTGTTAATAGTTGAAACAATCAACAGCGAATAGATAAGATAAGCGAATTTCACAAGTGTGACTCAGCAAAAAACTAAGAATTAAAATAAAAAAGAGACACTTTTTTATCTCTGTCTATTATTTTATTTTATTTAGAGAGAAAAAAAAATTAAAGAAGGTGGCGTTGGAAGTTGAAACTATCAACAGCGAAGAAGATAAACTAATTATTATGTTCTTTAGTGAAAGTGACTCAGCTAAATTTCGCGGAAGTGGATATAGAAAAAGATGTATGAAAACAGATCACTTATCTGGTTTTGTTTGATTTATGGGGAAAAGGTTTCTAGACGGAAAAGAATCTTCTGCAGTGAAATTTAACATGAGAGAATCATGTGAATTTATCTCATCTATCCGTAACCTTTAAACATAATTTTATAATATAAATTAAATAATTTGAATGGTTAAGATATCATGCAGTGAAAATATCACTGCAGAGGATCTTAACCCGTTTCTAGACAGGTAAGTTTGAAAGTATAACCGATTTATTTGAGTTTGGTTTATTTAAGCCTTGCTTATTAATTAAGAAGCTCGTAACTTTGTTTGTGCTTGCTTCACCTTAAATTTATAAGTTATTCAACTTTAATTAATTAATATTACATCTTGTATTAATCAAATATTCAAGACCTAATAAAATTGATTATATGTGGGTTCATAAAATATTTTTAACATATATTTATAATTTAGTCAAATAAAAATTAATATATGCATGTATATAAATATTATATTAAAATGTTATTATTTAAAATTTAAATTAATGAGTTAAATTATATATTTAAAATATATGAAATATATAAAAAATTAAATTTAATTCATTTATACGCTAACCATTTTTTTTATCTCTTATAAAACTTCAAAACTGACTCAATTCACCTCACGTGACGTAAAACAGTTATCTAATAACTGTTCATTCTGCACTCTTTTTTTTTTTTCGTTGCTGGTTCATTCTGCACTTTTTTGAATGAATGATTTGCTGTGCCTTCATTATACAGCACTGCGCTGTGGTCGGTTCATTCTGGTAATTTACCACGTACATATAGCATATATGTTTTGTAAAGGAAAAAGTACAATAAGATATATAAAGGATTTTTACTCAATTAAACAATAAAAAATTGTCATATATAATAAGTTTGATGATTTTTATAATAGATATTTTAAAAGACACATTTAATATAATTTCTAATTGATTAGTTTAAACTATGAATACTTTTACATTGATGGTCGTACGAGTGGTCTTAGTACAAAGTAACACAAGTCTTTAATTTTTATTTTAGGTTCAAAAAATATTATTAATTATTAATATTTTATTCTTCTAAAAAGTTAAAAATAAAGTTACTAATGACCATGAGGAAAAAAAATCGCTCTAAAAGACAAGTCTCATCTTATTATAATTCTATCTTTTTTAATTTATAACTTTTTATTTATCTTTTTAGTTAACTTTTTTTATCATATTAATTCCAATTAAAATATATATTTTTATTATTTGATACTATAAAATTTAAATAAATCAAAACTACTGAAATATGACAGTATAAATATTAATTACTTATTACATTTTTTTCAAATATTGTAAACGCTTTTTTCTTTCTTACTTTCTTTCCAAATTCAATATTTTTGCAATAGAGGAACACTAACAGGTAGATTTTGTGTGACAAATTCACTAATGATGTTTGGACAAAAAGATTAAAACATGTTTTTTTTTTCAAATATTGTAGTATAGTGGTGAGTATTCTCGCCTATCACACGGACGACCCAGGTTCGTTCCTCGGCAACGGCGCTAAAAACTTGATACGTTACTGCAAGTGTACAGTTGTTGATGATGAAAATTTGTTGAGAAATCGAAATTACTTTGATTCTTAATAGATAACTTCTTACAAAGATTCTAACCAACAAACAAAGATTTTTTAAATGGGACTCATAGTCTAAAATTTTAGTGTAGATTCTTTTATTAGAACTAGCAATTTAAAACTTTCAACTTGAGAATAATTCAATTAGTGTCTCATCATTTTGATTCATTTCAGGATATCAAGCAATAATTCCACATAAGACTCGAATTTGTCATGCTCTTAATATGAATTGGATATTAGTATCAAATTCACTTGTAATACATGTAAATGCAGGATTCAAGATATTCACAAGGTAATTAGAAAAGAATATAAACATTAGAATTAAACTATGAACGAGTTATAGAAAGAAGAAAGAGTTATAGACAACAATAATCATAACAAATGTAATGCATTAAAATAAAAGATGGGTTAAAACATATACGTTCTCCTTGGGACCGGTAACTATAGGTGCGGCGTGTGTGGTATACTAAGTGTGTGTAAATGTTAAAACTAAAGAAAAAATGGCTACATGGTCATTTATTTATAGACATCCTATCTAACGGTAAAACTTTTACGACATAACACGTGTACAATACATAGATAACTTCTAAATAATGTGCTGACACCTGTATAGAACTGTTTTGTATGAATAACTGCTTCTAACTTCACTATGATTCCCCTTTTCGCACCATCTTGATCTGTATAAGACCTTTTGTCGAACGTGATTTGAGTGTCTTTTCGAATGTGATTCGATCCTTTCTTCAAATAACTGGGACTTTTCCTCGAATTCTTTGAAGTTTCTCGAATTGGACTCTTTCGAACATTATTCTTTTGCATACCAATTACAATCTTCTCGAACATAGTATTTCGATAAAATTGGATCTTGTCGAAAAAGCACAGTAGTTTGATGACTCAACTTACCTTTGTACACCGCTTTTTGATAACTCCATTCGATCAAATTTGCAATGACCCCAACAACAGTATTGTCCTAGTAATAAATATCGTTCTTTCCAGAAGGACTGTGTGTTTAGCTTCATAATTATAACGATTTAATATAAACTAAACGAAAAGAATTCAATTAAGCAAGCAAATAAAATTAATAATAATTCAGTAAAAGAAAACTTCTAGGATTGACGTTCACCTTGTGATACTTACTAAATTAATTCTCTTACTCGGTGTTCCTACTTATTCTTCTTGAGGGTGAATTAACCTAAGGTACCTTCCGTTCTCTTTCGAAATACGAAAGAGTGTCTAATCAAATTAGCCCCTTACTTTCATGGTGGTTGTGTTTAATTAGACTCAATGAGCTTTTTGTTAATTCAATTAATCCCCAAAGGTTTCACCTACTTTCGTGGTTTAGACCTAGGTTTCTTCCTTATAGTTTCGTTATTTAAGTTTACCTTTCGGTACTTTCCCAAATCCCCAAGGTTATGTAAAACATGGCCAATCCATTTCGCATAAAGAAAATCAATAAAGAGGAAATCAAAAGTAAACAAGTATCACACAAGGATAAGGGAAATCAATTCATTAAACATGCATAGAACTACACCTAATCCTAGAACAAAGATGACTACTCACACATAGCCATAGAAAACAAACGAGAAAGAAAGAAAAGCATTCAAACCGGAAAAGAAAGAGAAGAGAATAATCCAAAGCTCTCACTCTAAGCCGTGTAAAACACCAAGATTCTCCCCTTTTTCTTAAGCCTAAGAAGTTTATATAAGTCTCCAATTACAAAAGGTCCAAGCCCAAACTAAAAAGAAACAGAAAAATAAGAATAGTTCACGTCAGTAGCGCGCCACGACTTGACGTTTGCCACGGGCAGCCCGTGGTGCTTTCTAGTAGCTCCTATGATGTCTTCCTAGAATTTGCCACGGGTAGCTTGTGGTGCTCTTTGGTTGTGGGATTTACACTTTTATTCATTTTCTTCAAGTGTAGATGCCCGATGATCCCTTCCTTGCTTGAATAAAGCTCTAACAAATTCTCCAATGCTCTTCCTTGGCTTCAAATCACTCCAAATTTAGATGTTTAAGCTCCAAAGCCAAATCAATTCATGCTAAACTTTTTCTAAGATCCACAAGCAAACACAAAAACACACCTCAAGTATTCTAAATGATTAAATGAAAGAAATAAAGGGAATTAGTACTAAAACTAGTCTTAATAAGTTAAAATGTGTGCAAACCTACATGGATTAAGATGCAAATTATAGTATAAAATGCAATGCATCAGGAGACCAAAAACAAACTTATCCCAAATTTAAGGGATTAAAAATATATTTAAGTCAAGAATATTTTTATCAAAACAAAAATTACACAAAAAAGTAGGCAATATAAAGAGTAAAAAGGTAGGTGTGAATAACATCTCCCTTTTTTTAATGCAAAATTCACACTCATACAAAAACTATATTAATCATTATTTAAAAACTAAAATAATGAAGAAACACTAAGAATGAAAAAAAGAATAAGTAAAGCCGATAATCCTATACCTATTTGTCAGTGAGCCCATAATTGAAACTTATCTTTTAGCATTTGCTATTTACACTCTCCTTGTTTCTAAGTACACTCCCCCTTTCCCTTCTTTTTAATTTTTATTATCATAAATATTTTTTATACCCAAAATACCCTTTATGTGAAAAAGATATAAACCTAATATCTATATCCCATCTTCATTGTTCTCTAAATCCTTCTCATCTATTTTCTCCCTTTTTTCCTTTTGTCTATCAAAGGTATTAGAATATTACTTTAATTTTGTTTCATTACACTTGTATATTGAAATTCATTATACAAGGAAAAAACTTTAATCTTGATATCATGTACACGACCTATATTCAATTTCGTGTCAACCTATTTTGTTCTAGAATACATTAATTGAAAAACAGATACGAAAGGCATGACCAGGTATATGGTGAAGATCTTTATTTTCATTTTCAATTCCAGTAACGTAATAAAATTACTTTTCCAGAATACTGTTATGTTTTTTGCATTTCGAAAATTACTTTTCGGAATGTAAAAAACAAAACAGTATTTCGAAAAATACTTCTAGAATGTTAAAAACATAACAATATTTCGAAAAGTACTTTCTAGAATGGTAAAAAAAATTCAGTATTCTGAAAAGTGCTTTTCAGAATTTAATATTTTAATTTTTTTTCTTTGTAGTTTTTTTAAAAAATTTCCTTCTTTTTTTTTTTATTTTTTCAATTCATATTAAGTAAGATGTCTAAGGTGGTAAATATCCCAACTAATGAAGCAATAAATACGATTATTGTTGATTTTAGTGATGCATTCAATACTACACAGGTAATTGAACGGTAAATTGATTTTCTTAAGTTATCATCACGTGACCATGAAACTCTCATTTTTTCTATTCTTCCAAGTTTTTATTTCTCGAGATGCTATGTTGAATAGGGCTTGGTTGTTGATTGAAGATTTGGGAAAATACTAAAGGTTATGTAAACGAGGGGGAGTGGCGCAGTGTGAGATGGAGGGGGGGAGTGCATGCAAGAAGAGGGAGGAGGTTGTTTTGAAAAAGAAGGGGGGGAAAATAAGGTAAATTAAGTAATTTTAAATAAAAAAGGGAACGAAAAGTGTACTTAAAAAATAGGGGAAGTGTAAATAGCAAAAGCCTATCCTTTTCTTTACTAATAATCGGGCGAGGGGTGGAGGGCCCAAAGAGTCCTTGGAAATGTGACCTAATGGGTAATATTTTGAACTTGGATTTTGGCCTAATTGTATCCTTAAGGCACTTTGCAGTGCCATTTGCTAAAAAGTGTTTATGAAAGACTCAATGTTAGGACCCAAAAAAGAAAACCCACAATGTCCACGAGGAAATAAACAACCACTACGCCTAGTCTTTTCGGCAACAAAATAAACATCCACTACACCTTGTCTTTTCGATGACAATCTTATGCAGCTGATTGGTTTCATCAACAAGAATGTTTATTATCATGATCAACAAAACCAAAGCTAATTGATCAATGTTTGATTTTGTTAAATTTTCAAGAAATTGAAAAAAAAATGATATCTCATTAATCAATGTTAAGTCAGATGTAACATACTTTTGACATATTTTTTTGAATACACTCTCTCTTACTGGTTGAAATTTCTTGAAAATTACAAAAAAATTATAGGTCCCACACCTTATTTAATGACTTCTCTCTCTCTCTCATGATTTTGTAGCTCCCAATAAATTTCAACCAATAATCAAATATGTGTTAGGAAGAGTTTGTTAAAGAGTGTGTTGGTGGCACTCTTGCAAGTCAAATTGGTTATCAACTCAGTCAGAACGAGATCTACTTACTAAATTACTAGTTAAATCACAAAAAACAGTACATCTGTTCTCTATATATAAAGTAGAGATTTGGAGCATATAATTTGAAAAGTGAGACTTTGACTTTCTTCACCCACACAATTAATTCACTATATATATTTTATCTCTTCTTTTTTGTGAGATTTTCTTTCATAATTATTGAAAGTAAAATAAGTTTTCCCTCACTCTTTCCATCCCTATATGTTTTTCTATTTTAATTAATTATAAAAATTATAACAAAAAATTATTAATAAATTAGAAATTTTCTTATTAATACAAAAATTTAAATTTATTCCTATCTAGTGTTACTCATGTCATTTCTTCTTTATTTAAAATTGTTTGAATTAATAAGAGTAAATTACACTAATATTCCCTGATTTTTTAACATTTACAACAACATCCCTTATAATGTTTTTTAACAATATAATGTTTTTCAAATTATTAAGCGATGCCAGTATAATGTTTCTTAGACAATTAAGGAAAGTTTGTGTAGGAATAAAAAAAAGAGGATATCAAGTAAAATTTGCCGAAATCATTGCCTCAATGTAATTTACTCAATTAATAAAAAAAGTTTCTTAACATTTCAAAAGTTTGAATTTCCTCTAACTAGTAGTATTCGCTTGACTTTTTATTTTATTTTAAATTATCAATAAGCAAACAATTAATAAATTAAAAAGTCTCCATATTCTTTGAATGCTTTCATTGAAATTTTAAAGTACATTATCTTTTCTACATATTTTTTTTAGTTTTTTAAAAGTATTAATAAAATATGAAAGTTACGTATATATTATATGGGTTAAAATACTTGTATTGAAAACATTCCAAAAACATTTATTACCTATATTAAAAACTTACAAAAAAAATCACACAATACCTTGGAAAATTTCAAAATATTCATAAGACTATGGTTCAATAAAAAAAAAATGTTGGGTCACCAGTTTGACTAGAAAACTAGTTGAGTAATGCCAAATCACACTAGTTCCATAATGCTTTCAATCCAAAAATTAACTAAAATTGGTCATATCACCGATTTTCGATTGAATCGACTTGACCTACCAATCCAAATTGGGCTTTAATGTTTTATAACATCATCGTTAACTATTAAGGACAAAATTGGATCAACTCAAATTGTTAACACAATTAATCAATTTTAATGCAATGTATGAGTTGTAAAATTAAAGAAAAATAAAACTAAAAGTAGAATATATTTTACAATATATATTTTAAATAAATAATATAAATATAAATGTAGAACAGAAAGATAACACAAGAAGGGGGGTTGAATTGTGTTGTAGCAATTTTCACAATTCTTTTGTTAACGACGTATTGTCTGAAATAAGATCAAAAAGATTTTCAAAAACGTTTTATAAGACAGACGAAAGCTGAAAGACAAACTGGAAAGCACACATGATTTATATTGGTTTGTCTCATCCCAGAGATTACGTCCAGTTCTTGGCAACAACCAAGTTCCACTTAACTTTTTCAAGTTATAAGTCTTCTTTCCACAAACCTCTTCAGGCTCAACCCAAGTAGTCTTTCACTTGCCTCTCCAAACAAACACCAAGGTATTCTTTGAATCAAAGCCTCTTTAGGCTTCCACTAATATCGTTAAGAAAAAAGGTTACGTGTGAGTTTACCTTACTAGGTTTAACGTCTTATCAGACGAATATACAATGAAGTATAAAAAAGGATTTTACAAACAGAGTTTACAAGAGCTTTTTCTTTTCTTAAAACAGTTATGATTTTTCAGAATCAACAGCAATTATGATAACAACAACCACTTGAAAGAGGTCTCTTCTTCTATTTATAGGCTTCTCCAAAAGTATCCGTTGAGTATTTTTGCAAAAGACGGCCTTCGTCTGATGAAGAGAGTTGTTGGAGCATTAAATGCAGCATTTAATGCTTTTTACCAACTTGTCACATGATAAGATAAAGCAATTTGCTTAACTTTTCTATTCTTGTGCTCAATTTTGTAGTAGTTGTCATGTCCGCTTTCCCGTTTTAACATTCGCATACATATTCCTTCTTTTTCGCTGACTTTCCGCAAGAGTAGGTATATAGGCTTTATAGGTTTCGAGGTAGTTTATGCTCTGATTGATGTGCAGATTATTTTAGAATGTTGTCATCGTCTGTAAGATTTGTTAGTTACGAAGTTTATCTAATCAAAAGATAAGACGATATTCATTTTAAAAACATCAGACAATTGCATGCGAACGAATGATCAGACGATTATGTAAGGACATATATAATTTTAACTGTTTGTTATTATCAAAATATTTAAGGGTTATAAATTCGGCTTTTGTCTTAACAATAAATATAATGTGATACTACACAAAATATTATCAACTAAGTTAAGAATTTTTATTGTTAATACATATTTGTTAAAAATTATGTATAATTCATTAATATTTATATCGAACTTGTTTCACCTTAAATTTATAAGTTATTCAATTGGAATAAATTAATATTAATTATTGTATTAATTAAATATTTTAGAGTTAAAAAATTTAATTATTAGCAACTTCAAAAAGGTATTTTTTACATACATTACTCATTCAGTTAAATAAAAAAATATATATACAAGCATCATTATTAATCTTAAAAAATATTTATATGTCAAGTCAATTCATAAATTAACGAGTCAAATATATAAAAATTAAATTTAATTCAGTTATTCACTTTCACTACCAAAATTTTACCTCATTAAACCACCAATAAATCAAACTATAAATAGACTTACAAACTGACTCATTTTAATTTCTTGTGACGTCAAACTGATTCTGTACTTTTTTTTTTGAATCGATGATTTGCTGTGCCTACATCATACAGCACTGCTCTATGTTGTCGGTTTATTCCTGTAATTTATCGGGAAAATAAAAAAAGGTGTTCTGAAAAGTTTACTGTATACGTTTTGTCAGGGAAAAAGTATTCTAGCAAAACGAGGTAGTTACGTTACGTGCATGCTGGTCTAAGGATAAAGTAAATAAAGTTCTTAATTTTTATTTTAGACTGTTGAAAAATATTATTAATTATTTTCCTCTTAAAAAAATTAAGATGAAGTTACTAATTATTATTAAAAAAATTCTTCTAAAATAGATCTTTTATTTTATTATGATTCTCTCTTTTTTAATTAATAAGGTTATTATTTATGCTTTTAGTTGACCTTTTTTTATCCTATTAATTCTAATATATATATATATATATATATATATATATATATTCATTATTAAATATTTTGTAAAAGTTGAAATAAATCAAAGCTACCAAAATATCGAGTGTTATAAATATTAATTATCTATTATGCTTCTCAAATGTTGTAAATGTTTTTTTCTCCAAAGTCCAATATTTTCACAATAGAAAGTTTTAAAATTAAGAAATTATTAAAGTGAAAAATGATATATACATCAATTAATATATTTAATTACATGAAAAGACTTGATTGTTTTCCGGATGCATATGTTGCTTATAAAATAACATTAATAATGTACTTCAGTAAAACGAAATTTCTTAAAACTAAAATTAATAAAATCTTACTTAAAATTAATAATATTTTACAATGATTAAATGGATTAGTGTTACTAACAATTGAAAAAATAATATGAAACAGAATTAGTTGTGATAATTTAATAATTAGTTTTACATTTTTAAAAGTCCAAAAATTAAACTTCAAATAAAACTATAATTTTAATAGATTATTTTAATTACACCAATGGACTTCATATTAAAATTCGTTTTAAGATAATATAAATTAGGCAGACCTGTTCATATGAAACTTATATATTTACAATAGAAAACAATTCCACGACAATCGGTTTGCATGGTTTTTTAATTTTTAATACAATAATTACAGGGTCAACTCAAGAGTAAGGCTATTGAAGCTTAAGCTTTAAGACTACTAACAAAAAATTATTTGATATTAATTTGTATAAAGTAAAAAAGCTACGTATAATAGTAAAAAAACTCAACATATAACTTTTTTATTTAAAATCTTTCTTAAAATTTAATTTAAGTCTTACTCACTGTTAGGCTGACCTTGAATAATTGTATATAATATATTTACATGCAAAATTCACGTGCATATATTAGAATTATATTAATCATTGTTCAATAACTAAAATAAAGAAAAAAAAAATATAGAGCCAATAGTCCCGTGCTCCCTAACTTTTTTATCCCAGTCAGTCAGCCCTTACTTGAAATTTCTTAAAAAAAAAAGTGAAGTACTTTGGAAGCGTGATCCATTGGGTAATATTTTGGACTTGGTATGTTGGCCCAATTGTATCTTTCTAAGTCACTGTGCACTAGTTTAAGCTGATGAATGCTTTTTACAAGCTACATTTTTATGGACTAAAAATTCAACAGTCACAATGTTGTTCCTTGCAGCGTAGCTCTGTAGAGAGCTAGAAGAGACCAGCAGCAAATTGGATTGGGTATTTGGGTTCGGTCCCCAACCATCTAAAAAGTCTCACAATACCCAGGACAACTAACAAAAGAGCCATACTATTCTCACTCCTTTTTCTCTATTCTCACCCCCAATTTTTTCAAAAAATAAAAAAACTATTTTATCCTTACTTTCTTTTTATTCCTCTCTTCTTCTCACTCCATCTCTTCTTTATCAACAGAAATATGTTTTCGTTGTATATTTTAATAAGGTCTTGTTGAGATATACAACAAAAATACACAATGGAGACAATATCTTGTGGAGATATACAACGAAATGTATTTTCGTTGTGTATCTCTGCAAAATTTTGTTGAAATATAAAGACAAAATCTTATTAAGATAACAAAAAAAGTATTTCTGTTATCTATCTTGATAAAATCTTATGAAAATACACAACGAAAATGTATTTTCATTATATATAAAGGTTACATATTCTAATACAACAGAAACATGTTTCTAGTATATATTTTATACAATAAAAACGTATTTCCATCAGAGGTATTTTTGTAAAAAAAAAAATCTAAGTATGAGATGAAATTAGAAAAAAATAGGAGTTCCCCAAACAAAAAACCATAATGTCCGTGCTGGAAAAAAAAAGAAAAAACACAATGTCTACGCTGTATCTTTTCAGTGACAATCTCTTGCAGCTGAAGTGACTGGTCGGTTTTATCAACATTTTTTTATGTATTTTTTTTGGTGATTGGATTTGATTTTGGTGATTGGTCGGTTTTATCAACGTGAATGCGATTATCATGATCAACAACAGCAAACTACTAATAATTGATGTTTGATCATGTAAAACTTTTGAGAGATTGAAAAGACGTTTTCTATGTTTCTTCTCCTCTATTCCTTTTCCGTTATTATTTTACCAATAATAATAGATAGAAAGAAACAAAAGGAAAGGAGGAGAAGAAAAAAGAAATAAATAAGAAATATAGTAAAAATTAAAATTGTTTAGTTGAAGAAAAATAAAAAAAAGTTAATTTTTTGATATTATTTTTTATTTTAATTATTATTATTATTATTTATTTTATTATTAATATTATTTTTATGTTTTATTATTATTATTATTATAAAGCAAGGAAATCGATTTACAATAAATTGATTTTCTTGCCTATTCACATAACAAAAGCGGACGAGCGGACGAAGAGAGATGGCGTTCCAGTTGTATTTTCGCACAATACGATAATTTGCAAAGAAATTTTTCATGATGAGTCCCACATTTTAAAAAAAAAATCTTTACACTTTTACTCTACCAAACACCCTAATTCTTTTCACTTCCACTCTTTTCTTTCCTCTCCCCCTCTATTTCTTCTTTACCAAATGATGCCTAAGAAAACACATTGGATAGTGGAGCATATCTATTCTTTCCTGTGACAAAAGTTCAATTGAGCTTAAAAAAATGGAAACCAGTTTACTTTATCGAGAAACATCTGAACTTTAATTTATTTTAAATTGATTAAAATCTAAGGTATCCAACTATTGGAAGTCACTAGATACAAGCATTCGAGCTAATGGTTAGCACTTACCTTAAATAATATACACCATCTCTCCATATACAATCACGGGAAAATGACTTTATTTTTTATTATTTAAAGATTATTAGAATGGATAAGCTATACTATTTCCAATTGTGAACCTTGCTCAATTCTAGATTAGTTGCTAATAGAGGTGTAAATGAGTTGAGTTGTTCATGAACTATTTGAACTTGACTTGTTAAATGTTTGATCAAACTCTTTTGTTTAATTAATTAAACAAACTCAAGCTTGAGAATGAGTTCTGTTATTTAAATGAGCCAAGCCCAAACTTTACAAACTTAACATTAACGACTCGTGAATAGTTCGTTTATTTAAATTGATGATAAAAATTTTACTAACTTTTGTTATTTATATATTCATTATGAAAATATATAAGAACTTTATTGAGTGTTAAAATTAATTTTGAATTTTTTTTGTAGTAGTTAAAAAGTTATAATTTTTTTTTATGTAATGGATTATGAAAATATAATAGTCTAGAATGTTTGAAATTGAATTTCACATATCACATGTTAAGCACACATATTTTTATACGTAGATTATTATCTAGTATTAAAATATTTTTTACATACTAAATTGATAAAGTTAAAAAATAAGTAAAAAAAATTGTAAAAGTAAAAATGAGACAAACTTGAACCACCCATTTTTTTCACAAACCAAACCTAAACTTCAAGTGCTCGGCTCGTCTCAACTCGTTTACACTCATACTTGCGAATGTAGATTATTAAGAGATGTCAACCTCGCACTGTCACTCAAACATTATTTCAGTCTTTTTAGATATATCATAACTTCGTGGTTAGTTTAGAATTTTTTTTATTTTTTATTTATCGTGGTGGACTACACGTTAAGGCAATTTTAAAATGCCTAAATATTTACAAGATTTTGGAGATATTGGAAAGAATCTAATCTAACTGAGATATGACTTTTTTTTATTTTTATAAACTACTATTAACTTATTTTATCAAGTTTCATAGTTTCACCAAAAACAAATATTAAGTTTCATAGAAAAATTTATAAAAATAAAATCCTTTTAGTTTGTTTTAATAAGTTTAACTGTTAATCTTGTAGATTTTACTAAGTTTCATAGAAAAACATATTAAAATAAATAGCTTAAATATATTTTTAGTCCTTATAAAATGAGCGAGATTTGATTTTGATCCCTGAAAAAAAAATCTTTGCTTTTTATCCATCTAAAATTTAAAATCACTATTTTTTGTTCCTATAAAATTAGCAAAATTTGGTTTTGGACCTTGTAAAATATTTTTCTGTAATTTTCATTTTTTTAAAATCTAAAATAACTATGTTTAGTCCCTAATGGTCATTTTATAGTGGATAAATAATATTTATTTTAGGGACCTAAAAATCTTTTTAGAGGTATTACATATTGTCATTATATTACAGACACTAGTGGGTGTCACCTACACTTGACCTTCTATTAAACACATAAACATTAACGAGTGTCACATAATAGGGACCAAAAACAATAATTTTAGTTTTTTGAGGATGAAAACCAATGAAAAAAATTTATAAGGACTAAAATCAAAACCCAATCATTTTTTAGAAACTAAAAACATATTTAACCCAACATAAATTCTTTTTAACTTGTGTTTAGCAAGTTTAACAGTTAATCTTATAAATAAATCCTGATTTGCTAAGATTTTATTGAATAAGTAATTCATTAAGAAATTTACTGAAACATGCCCTTATTAGGTATTTTATATGATTCAGATCAGCACTATGTATTGCGTACAATGTCTAAGTCTTTCCTGTGTTTTGAGGCTACAGTTTGCACCTACTAGATATTGAGGACACTGCAGATATAGATGTAGGAATTAATCCCATTTTGGCACTGTTATTCATTGCTAAAAATGAGTGTGTATGAAAATTTTCTATGCTCGCCAAAATAGCTTTGTTAACCTTCGGTATCGTTAACCTTTTGAGAATTGAGAAGGCTTATAACTGCATAGCACAAAGCTGGAGGACTAGTAGAATTTACAGATAGGATTAGACATGAGAAGTTTATTAGTGATTTTGAAGAATGCAATGACCTCCATGAATTGAAGTATAAATTTTAGTTCCGCTGAAATTTGGATATGGTTGATATTTTTGTTTTTCCTTTTAATTTATATATAACTGAACTAGAAAACTGTATGAATTAACTGAACCAAAAACTGTTTAGCATTTGTCAGCTTTTAAAAATTAGAATGCTTCGCAAAACTTGCATGCATATGTGACTAACCACCATATCGAACAAATCATCCAATAGGTGATTTTTTTTTATTAGAGATGATATGTATTTCTATAGGAGACAATCTTACTCAAGTTGGAAGGATCACCATGAGTAGCAAAGTTCTTTCTTTGAGTATGAACAGAGTTGCATATTTATGACTTAAACTCAAATTACTAATTAAGTTGAAACAATCTCATGCCAGTTGATCCACATGTTTAATAATGGTAAAAAATACTTTGAATCAAACATGTTCCCCTTCTCCTTGTTTTTCTTTTTGTAAATCCAAGATTATTTGTAGGACAGATTTATCTTTGTCCTTATATAATCCAAATTTTTATAGAATCATTTATTTTAACACAAATCAGACAAGATTAAAATTTGATAATATACAAAATAAGATCGAATCAACTTAATTTGTTGACATAATATGTCAATCTTAAAATTGTGTATAATTAGATCATAGAATTAAGAAAGTATAAAACTTTAACTAAGATACATTTTATAATATATATTTCAAAAAAAAAAAAGATCAATACAAATATAATTTCATGTTATACAAAATATTACATATTATGTCAAGAAGTTTTATTATTAATATATAATTGTTTAAAAATTGTAGTTTTTAAAAAATTATATAACACGAAATTAGGTTTGAATAACTCAAAGTATAATATGAACTTATTCTAAAAATACATTAACTCTAATTTTTAAAATTCAAACCCATTGAAATTAAATTCAAACCAGTTTGGGTTACTAGGACAGTGTGGGTCATGAATACCCTTATTTAAATCTTGTTGTATACCTTCAAATAGCATTATTTTTCTCATCTCTTACCTTGATTTTCTAGGAAGTGAAACATGAAGAAAAAGGATGACAAAAATATCTTTGTGAGTGAATACTTGTGGGTAAAATCTGCAACAAATTGAATTTGGATAACTAAATGGGTACCTACAGATAATTTAAACGAATTTCTTCTCTACTCATTTATTAATGGGGTGGGTGGATATCAAGATACTTGTGCCCACAGATACCTGTTAATATGAAATTACTTAAATACTCTTACATGTAAAAGTTGCACTCATTTTTTCTGCTTGTAACTTATGAAATTGATTTTTGTTTGGACCAATTGGATTGAAGTATTTTAACTTTTAAATTTAACTTTGAAATTGAAGTATTTTGATTAGTGTGTTGATGAATTTCAAGTATTATTTCATACTTTATTAGTTTGTTGATCAATTGGTGTATTTTGATGTATTTTGAATGAATTGTTGATTAGTACGATTATATTTTTTTTAATTTTTCTAGCAAGTATCCATGGATACCCATGGATACCTCAAATATCAATAAAATTTGTGAATATCCTCTTAACAGTTACCCATGCGTGCATGGGACAACCACAAGACAAATTTTTATCCAATGGGCAAGTGACATGAGACTACTACCCATGTCCACCCCACCCATACTTTAAATTTTAGCCTAAAGAGATTCGTGAAAGAATATGTGATTAGTGAATTAAACTTTGTAAGTGTAAGCAATACAAGTGTTTAAAGATTGAACATAGTCCTAAACATAGTTATTTACCTTTTGAGAATTTCATTTGAGATTTTATTTTGTAAAAAAACTTTTTTTGGAATTTGTGTTCAAGAAACCTTTAAAGAAAAAACCTATTGCTTAATTATTTAACTATTGTTTAATGGCGTTTTGAAATATCTTTATTTTATTAAAAAATTTCATGAAAATTGAAAAAAAAAAAAAAACCCTTCTTATATTTTTTAGTTCTCCCTTTTTCAACAATGATTAATACAAAACATATAAAAATAATATAGTTTAACATAATGAAAACACAAAATTTAAAATAAAATATTAATATTTCCTAAAGTATATTTAATCATTTAAAACATACTAAAAAGTTATTATTTATCTGACTATGTTACATGTATTTCTATAAAAATTGAATAAATAATAAAAATAAATATCTAAAAATAGCAAAAAGTAAATCATCCTACACCACTACCACAACTATTTTGAAGTGTGGTGTTTGTGTTACTCTTTGAAAAACAACATTTGTATTTAGATGGTAATTTCTCTGTCAGATGAAGGATTCCCACAAGAATTGTCCCATCTGGCATATTGAAGTCGAGTTTTTTTTTTCTTACAAGAATAAGGATAAGGCTAAAAACATTTTTAAGGTAAATTCGAGGAAGGAGACCATATTCTTTGCCTCACAAGATCCTGTCCCAAATAAAATACATACTACACATATATGTATGTTTATAATTTATAATTATATATGTGTATATGTATATGCACGTGTTGATAAATGCACATTTTAGTAATTTTCTAAATAATATATTAAAATTAAAATAAATATCAACAAGTAGAAGTGATAAGCGGTCGGGTTCGGGCCTAAAAAACCCAAACTGCAACAAACTAACGCTATAAAAATTAGGTCCATTTTTGCCCAAATAAGCCTTCGGTTTGGATCAGTTTTAGGTTGGGCAGGTGGGTTCAATCAAATATCGACCTAATTGGGCCTTCTTCAATTTTTTTTGGCACAAATCAATTTTCCCTTTTTTAAAAAAAATCTTTATTTGCTTTTTAATATCTTTTTTTTTCATTTTAAAATCTTCTTTATGATAAGCTAATTTGGGCCCATCTATTTATTTTTGTTAAGGCCCAAATTGCAAAAATGGGATAAAAGCAAATAAAGTTTATTCAATTAAATTATAATTATAAAAATAACAATAATACACTAATCCAATAATCCTAATATATTTTAGGCTTAATGCATATCACCCCAACATCTCCATTAGTGAAAGAGTTGCTCTGGTAATCACATGAACAACATGACTTTAAATAATTAGCAAGAGTAGCTCTAATTCTCTTGGAAAGAACATCTACATCTCCAAAGAACAGAGAGATGCTTTACAAAGTATATAGTTTGCAATCCTCATTCTCCAAATAATATTGAAACCAACAGTATGAACAACTGAATCATCTTCCTTTTCGTACTTAAACTGCAAAGTAACACAGAATGTAGATTTCTCTAGTCAAATTAGTATAAAAATAACAATTTTTTTAAAAATTGAATAGAAGGGGGTCCAATGAAGATGTTTATTAGAGTACCTGAAATGAAACCAAAGAGACAAATCTCAAATATCTTGCATGCTCTCCTGGTCTTATGTCCATCAAAGCTTGCAAGGTTGTAACAAAACCATATCAAGCAGCTGATCATATATAATATTTAACTCCACAAAACTAAGAAAATTAGTAAAACAACATCTATCTTGGAAGTAAATCTAGCTTGAGCTTTGTCAACAACATTATGCAAATTTTCATGCACCTAAGACATAATATAAACTTTGTTCCAATCAGAATAAATATCATAACAAACATAAAACATCATAACAACTGTAAAAATAGAGAGCATAAAAGGTGAATATTCCCAACTAAAAAACATAGTCAAAGCGCAAAGAGAGAATCGTACTTTCATTATATTACATATTATATTATATATTTTACAAATCATACTTCATAGTTTCATTCAAGTTAAAATCAGATATGATTTCACCCAAAACATATATAAGCTTATCACACAACATCAAATCACACAAAAATAACAACCCATCCAACATCTATCGTGAACCATTGTCATGCATGACCCATACCATATTCAACAACTCAAATTAACAACATGAAGAGACAAAAAGGTAAATCAATGAAATCAGAACAATATAATGGCAATTATAATAGTTAGGTAATTGAGTAATATTAATTTGTTAAATTATAATTTAGGAAAATTTGTGATAAAAGGACGAGTAAATAAGAAATGAAAAGATTATATTACATTCTTAGGCCTGGCATTAACAAGTCATTGTGGAAGCCACAACTTCGAGAGGTCTTCAATCTCAGGATGGCATGTCTTGAGAAAGTTTGAACACTGCAACAATGCAACCCATTACCTATAAAAAAAAATCACAAACAAAAAAAAAACAATCAGTTAGTCAGAAGAAAAAAAAAACAAGAACCCCCCAAAAATAGTGATAGCATAATTGAAAATAGAGAACAAATTTGAACTCTTCCACACTCCACTACCACAAGAAATAAGATAATAGAGATGGTAAGATCGAATAAAATTTAAAGAATGAAGGAGTGAACAACAATGATAGAGCGAGAACAAAGATGAACATGGAAAAGAACAAAGAAAATCAAGAAAGAGAAGGGTTAGGGTTAAGTCAAAAGTGGAGAGTAAAGGACTACCAAAGCGTCACTATTAGGGTTAGCTAGTTAGGAATGAAGAAAGGTTGTAAAAGTTGCCTTTTATACTATACTTTTTTAACACCTTATTATATTGCTTCGATTCAGTTTCCAATAGGTCAAATAATCCTAAATGCCGACCATTCTTACCCGTTTGAAACTTGTTTGCTTCACCCGCTTACCCGAGACCCACACTAAATTGTTTGTTTCTTCACTTTTGCATTCGAATTAATTGGGTTTCGAAGGGTCGACAAAAGTTGATCACCCCTATCAACAAGTGTACTTTTTCCCAACCTTCCCTTTTGACTTTTTACAATTTCACTTTTGAATTTTACTCTTGTCATTTTCCTAGTCTACTTTGGACATCATCACACCAATAAACCCTAACCACTTGGCATCATTCCTCTCCCCTTCACATTCTTTAGCCTTTGCCTCAATCGTTTCTTGTGTACTCCGCTTGCTCACAAATTCACTAACTCAAGTCAAACATTTGCCATCAATGAACTACTCTCTTCTACTATCATTTGCATCTTAACGTCGTCGTTTTACTCGGTCCTCATTAATGATATACCACTCTACTATAACTAGAGGTGTGAAAACGAGTTGTTTGGCCTAGCTTATTAGATAAGGCTAAAATTGACCCATTCTACTTTTTTGCCTACTTTTATTTAAATTTTACAAGGAAAAAAATAATATCTAACCAAATAGGTCTGATAGTTTTTAGGCTTGCATTTTATAAACACAACTTGACTTGTATGGCTCGCCAGGGCAGACCAAATTGGCCTGGGTTTTTTGGGGCCTCAAATTTGAGAGCCTAACCTTGCTTGGTCCGCCTAGGTCAAATTTGACAGTTCTTATTGTAACCATATATTTTAAATTTTTCTTCTTTTTTTTTTAAAAAAAAACTTTTCCTTTTTTTAATTGTTTTAACATGATTTTAGGATCCCCACAGAAATTTACAGGAAATTGCAAAGAATGACGACGAGGGGGGGGGGGGGGGGGGGAGGAGGGGAAATCCCACAACGAAAATCTAGGGTAGGGAGAGTCGTGTCCTTTCCTTGTGCAAAATGGCAAAGTACTCTATCCCTCGTGCCTATATTTGTATCTGAGTATGTACATACGTGTTCGCACCCTAATGAGTCACAATGGTCCGGCTCAAAGTTGATATCGAGATTTCTCAAGCTTTCTATAAGGTGGGGTATGCAGAACTAACTATAGACCTAAGTGACTTGTACGGCGTGGTTCACGTGAACTTGAAATTTTTAAGATGGCTACGGATGAAAACTATTGATGACTAACAAACTATATCTGCTTTGGACATTTTTGTTTTGCAAACTTCATCCACATATCAGAAAAATTCGTGTGCCATCATTTTCACTCTTGTATTTTGCTTTAGGGTTTATCTCTATACACTTATATGGTTAAAAATTGTATATTAAAACAAGAAGAATATGTTACTTTTATGAATTTATAATTTTTTATTATACATTTTGTAACTTCTATTATTTAAGTTATCAGGTTGAACATAAAATTTATAATTTACTAAATAAATGCACTACCCTTTTCCTAAAGAAAGTATTAAATTGGACCATTTATTTTAGAGTTTAATAGGCATATGTTGTAAATGTAAGAGTTTTTATATTGTCAATCAATCAGAAAACATCTATAGTATAACTTTAAAGATAATCATTACAAAAATTAAAAAACTCACTATATATAACTATCTGTAATTGAATAACAGTGTCAAAAAATCTTTATACTATATATCCATGTTATTTATTTTATATTTTATTAAGCATATGAAATTACAATAGTAGTATTATGCGTTTAAAAAACAATTAAATCATTCTATTTGCAATTCACATACTTACACTTGTTCAGTACCAATTCTCAAAGATAAAATATTCAAACAAAATGTTCTTGAACACACGCTAATCAAACTTCAGTAATGCATTTGTAAGGACACTGACACTCAAATCAATGTATGCAAGGTACAAACAAATGATAAAGGTTAGAGAGAAAACCTCAGACCCTATAGGATCTGTTTATAATATTTTCTCTTTGCCTTTAGATACGTTTCTTAAGTGGAATGGTGTGAGAATTACCTTACTGAGCAAAATCATAACATAATTGTTACTTCTAACAAAATACAAGTTGCGATCATGTGTTTCTTGTCCACATCGTGGTTTCTCCTATATTTTAGAAGGTTCTCGATGGTATGAGTGTGTGCATGTGATCTAATTGTTGGGCCTTGGTTGTTGGACCAACTCATTAACTTATTTTACAAAGTTGGCCTCAAACACTTTAGAAAGGCTTCGGAATAACACCTTTTTCGAAGAGAAAATAAAACATTAACAACAACTAATCCTTTTCTCATTATATATCATTAGTTACATTAATCAAATAATGCTATCATATTTTACTTAAATTATGTTTATAAATAAATTATTAGTTTATAACTCCTTCTTAATTGTTACTTTTGTAGTTTTTTTTCGATCCTTTTCTACTTCTAACTATTGAGCTAACCTATATCTAATCTATTCTCCTTATGCAAATCACCTAATAAGCATCTAAGGCGAGGTTTCGTGGAATTTATTTACATGTTAACATTGAATTTTTTTCCTTTCCTCTCTGAAAGAAAGTTTAAAAGAGAGAGAGTTACAAACTAACAAAGGTAGTAATCCATTCCATGGAATCAACCAAGAGCCTGACTGAATGTTGCTGGTAGGTAACTGAGAGAACACAAGACTTTCGTCACTGGAGACACCTCCTTAATTAATATCAGTGCAGTGGTTGGCTTCTCCAATAAAATAATAACAAACTCAATGTTATCATTTCAATCTAAAAATAATAATAATTGTTTCACCCCCTCCCCCCACCACACACACACTTAAAAAATTAACCCTTCATGTTTTTACCTTTTAGATTTATGCTAATCGGCACATGTATGTTATTCACATCTGGAACCTAAAAAAGGAAAAACAGATGGTTCTCAAAACTTGAGTTAAAGTTTTAAAATATTGTAATCTGATTCATATGGTAGTTGAATATTTTATTTATTAATATAAAATTATAAGGTTACAAAAAAAAAAAGAAATTTACAATATTTGATGCTTTCAATAGCCACACCCAATCATTTTTTTCATGAATTTTTATCTCAACTGCATCTGTGCAACATGTGTATATTATGGACATATTTAAAACCTTATAAAGAGTTGGCAACTTGCATATCTTGTTAGGTTTCTGCAAATAAGATATCTATGAAAGTCAGCTGCCTACTTGTCACGTGCAGAAAAAACATGAATAAAGATTTTTACAAAAAAAATAGTGTATGAAATTATAAGCGTTAGCAAACCTTATTTTCCCCCCAATAACATTAGCAAATCTTGAAGCAAAGGAATCTACTTGTTAAATATCTAGTTTTAAGGAATCACAAATGTGACAAAATTTGGATAATATTTTTATACAGTGAATGTTGATTATTCTTGTTACTTTAAGAAAACAACAGTTTCATTATTTGAATTTCAAAATATTGATAGCTTATATAATAATGAGTTTAATTTTGATATTACATTATCAATTAATGATGAGCAGATAGATGAATTTATTATTTTCTCTCTCTTTTCCATATTTTGTCTTCATTACATTTTTTTTCGAATTAAATTTTTATTGGCTCTACGAAATATTTTTTCCATTTCGTTTTTTCTCTTTAATTAAATGATGAAAAATATAATTTATTTTAATTATTTTCTTTTTACTTGTTTTTATCTCAACTAAATGAAAGGTTAATCAAGAAGCATGACAAAATTATTCTAAGAGGGTATTTGAATAAATAGTTTAAATTAATATTTGAGTTTAATGGTTATGCACTGACAATGTAAAATAGTTTTACATTGTCATCTAATCACAAATTACCATTTATTATAAGTTTGTTGACTTTTATAATAAATACTTTAAAAGTCATATTAATGGTGATTTTTAATTAGATGATAGTATAAAACTTTTTTACACTGACAGTGCATGACTATTAAACTCTTAATATTTACCCAATAATAGTTGATTACAAAATCAAAGCTTTCATCACAAGCACTTAATATATTAATACTTTAATAATTAAACTTATCAAAAAAAATCTTTTGTAACATATAAGAATCAATATATTAATGAATAGAAACAATACGAATTAAACTAATCTTTTATATAATTTGGTTTTAAATTTAATTTTTTTTTCCAAGGAATGCTAATTAAATTTCTCTGTTACCAGAAAAACTAATCATTCTCTGTTGTTTTAGGTAATGGTGAGTGAAGTTTGACAATTGACGATTTCATTGTACATAGAAGAGAATAAATAATTAATATAATAAAAAAATATAAGTATTCTAAAAATAATATATAAATATAATTTTGCGTGAAAATGTTTGGACATAGAGTCCTCAATATTCTTGAAAGAAATATGTGTCCTCGTCAAAACCTTGCCTGGCTGGTGTCTTCACCCTTTATAGATAAGCGTATAATGGCTGCAACTTATCTGGACGGCATAAGACATATAAAATCGATAAGATATTTAACTTGACATTTGTTTGTTTCTATGGAAACAGACCGAAAGAAATTTGAAAGTGGGAGATATGGTAGGAATATTAAATTTTTATTGTTTATTTCAGAGAGAAAAGAGAGAAAATAAGAATTTTTTTTTGGTTCAAGTAAAAAAGATTACCCTTAAATTAGCATAAAATAGGAGAAATGTTTTTTTATTTTTTATTAATCTCTTAATAAATAAATAATTTTTACCACATATAAATTAAAAATAATAATTTTATGTTAAAAAAATTAATGGAGTAAAAATTAAATTTTTAATTAGTATAAAACTATTTTTCAAACATTTTATTTATATTTTTTCACTCTCTTTAATCTCTATTCATTCAAATAAATGTAGATAATTTTTTCCCTTTTTATTTTTATCTATCAATACACCACATATCTCTTCCATTTCTATTTTTTCAAAACCCTTCCAATTTTAGGCAGAGAGTTTGGGTTGAGTACTCAAGCCTCTTCTCCTATGGTTCAAGAGTAGGAGGGCTGGGTAACCTCTCGGTTTTGGGTTGAGTACCTACATATCAGGGATAACAGAAAACTCATGCAATCTTCTCCCCCATCACCCCAAAAAAAAAATTCTCACCGAAAATTAGGAGATCATAACCCTTGATTAGGGCCTGGAGTATACGTAGAGCAGAAGCCCAAATATAAATAACAGAACTATTTGCTTCAACCATAGACTAATCCCGGAATCGATTCCCTGTGGTTATTCAATTAGTCTCTTACTGGAACACATACATTTGAGAATGAGAACAAAGGTGGAGAAAGAAAAGAATATAAGGGTAATATTGATGATTATTTTAAAGATATTAATTTTAACATGAGTAAATGACATTTTTTATTATGTTAAGAATATATTAATTATATTAAATATTTTATTTTTTATATTTTTCTTTTAATTTTCTAATCAGTATCTTAAAGATACTGAATTAGCATTCTTTAAAAAATAACGTTGGAGTCTAAAAAAAAATAAAATTAAAACCTTCCCTTCCCAGCAAAAATTTTGTGGAGAAAAGTAAAAAAAAAAATTCTGTACTACCCATCTAATAAAGTGAGGAAAGAATTGTATTTTATTTTTTATACAAATAAAAATGCCTTTATAATGTAATTATTTTTTCTAATTAAACATGCAAAAAAAGTATCTTTATTTTTCTACCTTCTTATAATTTAAGCAACTTAAAAAATTACTTATTTTTTTATTTATTTTCTCTTTTCACTTACCTTTTTTCTCATATCCAAACATATAAGTCTTAAACACTAAAATGTTCCAAAAAAACGTGGTTGAGAAGGGAGATTCCATTAAAGATGGCCAGTCAGATTTTCTAAAAGAGATTAATTATCGGCAAAGTTGGTGAATACTTCGCACTTATAACAAGGTTATCCAAAAAAAACACTAATATGCTCTGGTTCTTGTTACAAAGGAACAAATGGATGTATTTTTTTTGTTATAATTATAAGAAATATAAACCCATTTTTAGATGTATTAATTGTTAATTTCTTTTATATCCTTAATTTATTATAAAATTCATTAATGAGATACTTTATCATTTCTCATACAAGTGAATATATTCATTAATTTATTAACAATATAAGTTATACTCAAAACCACTAGGGTCAATCTAATAGAGGGTTGGGTAGTTTGCATGAGGACTTAGGCTCTATCCTTATTGTCGCCATTATACATAAAAAAAAAGAGTCATACTCATTAATAAAAAATTTATTTTTTAAATTACGAATAGTGTCATTAAATATAATTATTACTACCAACATTACATTGGTAACAGTGAAACTGGGTTTAGATCCCTTAAGCAAGGTCTCAAATTCTAGTTTTGTGGATTATAAAAATGTGATTGAGAGAGGAGACCCTACTAAAGGGTGGCCAGTCAGGTTTTCCAACGGAAATTAATCATCAAGAAAGTTGATGGATACTTTGTATCAATGACATAGTTACTCAAAAAATAATAATTATTACTTAAAACATTCAATTTTATGGGCGGAGAAAAGAAAAAAAAAGAAGAGAAATAGAGTAGAAATTAGGGTTGTTTGGTATAGGAGAAATAGAGTAGAAATAAGGGATTAAGGTTGTTTGGTTTGATAAAAAAGAAAAGAAGTGAAATAACATTTTTGCTTTTATACCCCTACACGTTAACGTAGTTTATTTTTATTAAAATCAATTTTATGGCGTTATAAATCGATTAACATAAGCCAGATAACATATTAGAAACTATAACAAAAATTGATTTCATTTTAAGTAGAATCGATTAATTTTCCTGGCAAAGAGCACAAATTCTTGAAAAACAACATAGAATCGATTCTTATTATATGTAAATCGATTTAAACAATTGTCAGCACGTTGGATGAGTCATGGAAATTGATTTGCTGAAGCCTAAAATCAGTTTCAATGTGTACTAGAACATCTTCATTGCATAAAATAAGGCAAAATCGATTTACATGCAATTGTAAATCGATTTTGGCTTCCAAATATCAAAAACGAATGTGGTCAAAAATTATGATATTTAAATCTATATATTTATAAATAAAGAATGCCTTTATATTATATAAATGAAAAATATCAAGTAAATATAGCTTGTGATAGTCATATAGAAATTAACACAATAATTATATAAACTACTGGCTTTAAATTTTAAGTTTAGTAGTTCACAACCAATTCTTCAAAATATTAGTGTTTAGTACATCAACAAAGACAGAAATATATTTGATAATTATATTAATACGAGGTAGCAAAATACATATGACAGATAGAAATGAGCAAAGAACATGAATCGATTGTGATTTTTGTCAAGTTGGCAGGGAACAAGGAGAAAATCGATTTCCTCCCAATGTAAATCAATTCTAACTCTGTGTGGCCAGGGAAGAAGAAAATCGATTTCCTCCCTGTGTAAATCGATTTTATGTTTCATGGTTAGGGAAGAAGAAGAAAATTGATTTCCTCAAAGTGTAAATCGATTCTAAGCCATCAAAATGGGTTTAGTTCAACGCAACTAGTATACAATAATCAATATGGAAATCAATTTTACTTTAACAAAATCGATTTTCTTGAACAAAAAAAATTGCAGATCTGCCATGAAAAGTGCAGTTCCATGTAAATTTCAACTAATTACATACAAATCAAGCAACATAAGAAACAAATCTAACCCATATTAAGTAAATATGAACAAAATCTAAAGCATGCTGGTGTAAAAAATGCACCGAAAATTGTAATTAGAAGAGTGCCCTGCACAGTAGCAACGAGGAGGAAAGGGGCACAGCTTGTGGAGGAGAAGAAGAAGTCCTAAACGAAGATAGTGAAGGATTTTTTCGGTAAAAATATCAGCTTTTATACGATTTCTCTTTGTTTCTTCTCATTTGTGTGAAGAAATTTCAGGCCGTGAGTCCCACCTTTTTTTTTAAAAATTTCTCCGCATTTATTGCATACCAAACGCACTGAAATTTAACCACTTCTTCGCCTTTCTCTTCCTTTCCATGCTATTCTCTGGAATTTCAGCGTTACCAAATAGAGCGATAATGAGATGAAGAATTATTCAAATAAAATGGGAGTACCTTCAATTAATTTACGTTCAAGTGGAAAACAGGGAATAAAATAACAATAATAATTAATATAATTAAAACTTTGACAAACTACACATGATAAGATATTAATGGAGTACTTTCCATGAATGGATGAGAAGCATCCACGTCTGCTTAAACCTCGTACATCTTACCGACGACGTACCCACAAAAAAGAAAGACTAAACCCACTCTCTTGGCCCGTTTGAGGTGATTTTTGGCTGTGAGTTTTGAAAATTTTAAAAATTATAACCCATTTTTAGTTTTTAAAAATTAATTCTAATTTTTTTCTTTCTAATTTTTGGTTTCAAAATAAAGTCATTTTGAAATTTCTAATTTTGTTAAAATTAGTTTAAGAATATGTTTGTGTGGTGACGACAGTGGTGGTGGTGACGACAACATTGATGATGGCAGCGGTGGTAATCCTGATGGTAAAGGTTGTGGCAGTGTCGATAGTGATGGTACTAGCAATGTCAATGGAGGCGGTACCGGTGGTGATCGTGGCAATGCCAGTGGTGGTGGTGGCATAGTTAGTGGTGGTGGTAGAGTTAGTAGTGGTGGTGACAGTGCCTATAGTGGTGGTGGTGGCGTTGGTGCTTGTGGTCGTGATGGTGGCGGTGAAGATGGTAATGGTGATGAAGCTTGTGGTGGTGGAAGCGATGTCGGTGGTCGTGGTAGTGGTGGTGGCGATGATGGTGGCGGCTATGCCGGTGGTCATGGTGGTGATGGTAGCGTTGGTGGTGGTGACGGTGGTTGCGACGATGGCGGAAGTAGTAATGGTGGCAATGGCAGTGGTGGTGACAATGGCGGTGATTGTGGTGGTGGCGAGAAAAGCTATTATCAAATATAGTTATGTGTATTTTTTTTAAAGCTAAAACTAAATTTACAAATCTTTTTTTCTTGATTTTGAAAATAAATGTAAAAGTGTTTTGAAATTGAGTTAAAAACTATTTCAGCTCCATTTTAGCCAAATGTGTTTTGTTTTAATAATTGCATTTGAAAACTAAAAAACAAAAACTCGCAACCACCCCAATCAAGGCCTTATTTATTTCTTAATTCAACTTTCTTTTCATTTGCTTTGTTTAGTCCAAATGGAAATTATAATAGGAGTGTAAAGTCCACATCCACACCTGAAACGCCAAGTTTTCATTAAACTTGCAATTATTTATTTACTTAATTTTGGATTCTAACCCACAAAATTTTCGCACAAACTTTATTAATATATATATATATATATATATATATATATATACATACACACACACACACAGTCAGCCATAAGCCATGAGAGCGCCTATACATGTGACACGAGTGGGGGAACACAAGAAAAATTATTGTATGATTTGAAAATATTACATTTTTTTGTGTACATACCGAGATTAAAATCTATGACCTCATACATACTATCCCCACCATCTATCACTAGGCCAACCATAGTGAATTTGAAAATATTACATGTTAACAAAAAGAGTTAATAAAATTCAATATTGTGTCATGTAAAGATTAATTGGAATTAAAGATATGTAATGAATTTGGACTATATAATATTTTCTCGAAACATGGTTGGCTTGACATCTGTTTGTAATAATAAATTGTTTTTTAGAAATAAAAGAAGAATTTTTTTTAATAAAATTTTGTTTCTTTTTGTGTTTTTTAAATAAGTTTCAAATTTTCGTTTTTAAAATGGAAAAATAGGTTTAAGATGTTTTTAAGGTTCAAAACAATTTACTTTCAAAAAAAAAGAAAAGGTTCAGAACAATTTTCTTAAGGATGATGAAATGGGATAATGATGTGAGTAACTTAAAGTAATATTTTTTTTTCAGATTATTCAACAAACATTTTTTTTCTTTTTGCAAAACTATTTTCTAAAATTATTTTACAAAGCATATTTTGAAAATTAAAAAAATTGAAACACATTCAAACGAACCTGGCAATCTCCTCATTTTTTAATATTTTGTTCTTTCCTTTTTTATTTTAGAATTTAGGTATTTTGTTTAGATGAGTAATAAATAGGAAAAAAAATAAGAAACAAAGAAAGGAAAAGAAAAGAAAATTAAAAAGAAAAAATAAAGAAATTTCTTTATACTTATTTAGATGAGTGAAATAGAAGAAAGAAAATAAACAAATAATTGTATAAAAAAGCTTTTTATACTAATTAAAATAATTAAATTTAAGTGTAAATTTAAATTTTTTATTCTATTTTTTTTAACACGAGCTATTTATTAGTTTTATTTTTTATGTTACAAAAAACTATTTAACTTTAAACATTAAAACAAAAAGTGAAACACTTATCACTCTCTCCCCCACTTTGTAGGCTTACCGAAGAGGGAAACTTTTGTATGGGTCCCAAAAACAATTTTTTTTTTTAGTAAAAATGATAAAACAGAGAGATACCTCTAATATTATTAGACAGAGAGTCAATTAGAGGTGGAAAAATTGACCCGATCTGACAAGCTTGGCCAAATTTGGCCATTAAAACTTTAGCCTAAAAAAAGGGCAAATGGCCTTGCCTGATGGGTTTGCCAAGCCAGGCTAGGCCGAGTCCATAAAAAATAGACCTGAAAGGTATTGGGCCTATTTTGCCTAGTGCTATATATTTTTTTTCTTTGTAAAATATATAAAAATTTAAGAAAAAAGAGTCATGGGCCAATTTGGCTTGGCCCCATGAGCCCACCAGGCTAAAAAAACACAGCCCATTAAGAATTCAAGCTAAGCCAATTTTCACACTTGGCTAGCCAGGCCGGGCAACCCATTTTACCAGCTCTAACAGCAATGACATTCTAAGGTTGTTAATAGAGGTCCACTTAGAGAATTGCTGTATAGCCATATATCGCAAACAATTTTGTATAATCATATCTACTCAACTAATCCTAACACGGCAATCTCAAATAAAGAAAATTTGATATTTTATCATATAGTCATCCTTCCTACCTCTTTTCTCATATTTTATCACTATTTTTACAAATCCAAACAAAGGGTTAGTCGTTTATAATATTTTAAATAATTCATACAATGAAGGCAAATTTTAGTGTGTGACAAGATTAATTGCATACAAATTTATTTTAATAATCAATTAGATTTATAATTAATTATTATTTTTATCAATTATAAAAATGTTTTATATTTAGAGGTGAAATATAATTTTAAAATATTTTATTTTTCTTATAATGTTTAAAGCTACATTTTATTTTAAAATAACAAAACAAGGAATATGAGATCATTTACACTTTGTAGTGATTAATTTTGCATTTGAAATAATTAATTGTTCCCTTCTTTTTTGGGTTTAAGACCCTTTCATGTAAAAAATTGAAATAATTAATTATTGAAATTAATAGAAAAATAAAATTAAATAAAAATTAAATATTATATTAAAATTAATCATTCAAATTGCGTATTAAATTATTATTATTTTGTTTTTTAAATTATAATATATATACATTACATTTTATATATGCATTAAAGTATTTGGAACAATTTTTTTTTTCTTTTATTTCTGTTCCAATAAGGGAAGGATTGTACGACCGGCTATAACCCGTTGAGATGTCAAATCGAAGTTGTGTGTTGACTGTAATACGAAGGTTACCCGAATTGGAAAACGAAGTTTACCAAAAGTTTTTAAGGTAGGAGGATTACCGTAAGAGGAAGTACTAATTGTGCGAATAACAAAAGCATTATTGCCTCGTAAACCTCGTATTCTGGCCTAATATTTATTGCCAATTGCCAAGTAGCTTGCGCATTTTTTATGCGTTTCCGCTGCCACGTGTAGGTCTCACTTTTGGGTCTTTGGCCATATGGTATCCTTGCTGGAGGAAAATTCACGAACAAAAGGTGGGGACCAACACGTACCTCTCAGCCATTATTATTTTGTCCCATGATTGGACTTCGACAAGACACCTCTTTACTTTATTTTATCGTATGCAAGGTCATGCTTGACCCTTGCACTACAGTTATTTTAACTTTATATTCAATGCAATTTATTAATATTTCTTTTATTTTTGCGAAATTTTATTTGTATTTTTTTTTTATAAAATAGAGTAATAAAAAGAAAATAAAAATAAATACAAGATAACTGATGCAATAGAAAAAAATATTACATAAATTATTATATAATTTTTTATAAAAATATAATGCTTTTAATGTGTCTTGTAAAATTACAATAAGGCTCAATTTGGTTTCACGGAAAATGAAATAAGGAATTGTGGGTGAAAAGAAAATATGATAATTTTTAATCTTTTCACTATTTGGGCTTTCAAAAAAGAGGAACGAATGGAATAAAGTAGTGGATCTCAGACAAAAACCTCTTCCCTTTGATTTGGGCAAAAAAGAAAGAATAAAACCTGTGTAAATATATAAAAATAAAATTATCTTTATTTATATCATATTTTTTTTCTTATTTGAAACATTTATGTTATTTTGTATACATTTTTTTTTCATTTTGTCTTTTACCAAATAACCTATAAAATTATCTAACTTTTTACTCATTTTCCTTTTTTTCCCTTCTTCTTTCTCCATCTTCTTTCGCTTTTTTTGCTTCACATTTCTTTTCTAAATCAAACATATCATAAACGTATCAAAATTAGTTACACATTTAATATATTTTATATTTCTCATATCTAATATTTTAATACTTTTTATATGTTATTTTTCCTTTTTTAAAATAAATATAAAAATATATAATTAAAAACAATAATTTATATTATTTTAATTCTTTTAAAAATTACACACATATATAAGAAGCCTATTAAGTGGGAATTCTTGATTATTGCAAGAAATAAAAACAATAAATACAGATTATTAGATCATTTGAACGGTCAAAATTAAAACATAAATACTTATAACTTTTTAAAGTGATTATGTGATTATTAACTATTTTTTAAGAGTTTAATGGTCATGCATTGACAGTGTAAAGTAGTTTTACACTGTCATCCAATCACAAACCACAATTTATTATAAGTTTATTGACTTTTATAATAAATACTTTAAAATTCATATTAATGGTGATTTCTGATTGAATGACAGTGTAAAATTTTTTATACTAACAGTGCATGACCAGTAAACTCATTTTTTAATCTTAACTATTCATATATAATTACATAACTCGGAATTATAATTATCATATTGTTAAAATAAGAATGTTTAGGTATATGTTTTTTCGGATCAGTCACCAGGAAGAACAGAGAAACATACGTTGGCGAATAATAGGGAAGTAAGTGAAATAATTTTTAATATTATTTTTTTAGCAAAATATAATTAATTTACAATTATATAAAAAGAGAAATTTGTAAAAAGATAGTTGGTATGATTAACTAAATGAGGAGTGTAAACAATACATTCTCTAACACACTCCTCTTAACACACACTTTATTATGGGTTGAAATTTATTGAAAACTACAAAATCATAAAAGAGAGTCATTAAATAAGATGTAGAATCCACATTTTTTGTAATTTAAAAAAAAATTCAACCAATAAAAGAGAGTGTGTTCATAAGAGTGTGTCAAAGAATGTATTGTTAGTATTTCTCTAAACTAAATACTATAAAAAGTGTATGTATTGATACTATAAAGAACTTTTATATTGTGTCATTTAATTATAAACTATCATGTATAATAAATTTATTAATTTTTATAATAATTATCTCAAAAGTCATACCAATAATAAATTCTGATTGATTGATAAACTAAATCTTTTTACACTAACAATATATAAGTTTTAAACTCTTAAATAAATAGTTCAATTTTGATAGATTATTAATATAAAGAATTTTACACTGTAAATTAATTAAAAATCACATTAAACATAACTTTTAAAATAATTATTATAAAAATTAACCAATTTATTATAAATATCAATTCATAATTAAATTATTAACCAAACTGTCGGTGAATTAGTATGGATATCTCGAGTATAAAGTAAGTAACCATGTTTTCTTCCTTCGAATTTCCCCCAGAAATCAATCTATTGTAAAAATAAAACATAGGTTTAGTATAAGCTGCCCTTGCCCGTATGGACTGTCCCGTTACGAATCAATTATAATTGGAATTAGTAAATTATTGGTCCTCGTTCGACCCTTTGCACGTGGGCCACGGAGTATATAAAATAGCATGTTGATTTGCAATTTTTTTATTTATTTTAAACATTAAAACTTAAAAAGTATTTTTAAATAATTTATAAAAAGATCAAATTATATTATATTAAAATTGTAAATCTAAAGATCATTTAACATACGTGAATATTTATTTTAAAATGAAATTAGTCAAATTTAAGAAAATAATTATTGTAATTAATTATGAGTGACACCTTCGGGTTTATGAGTTAGTATGTATATACGTCAGTTAAGCAAAAATCTTTCTTCGTTTTATTTATTTTTTAAAAATTGTTACGTGTTTGGATTAATTTATTTTTTATTCTTTAATTTTGTTGACTTCTTTGATACAAAAAAAGTCAAATTATTCGAGTTGGCGTGTGATGTTACTCCTATTTTTGAGAACAAACAGGGGCCAGTAAAATGGATAGATAGCATTGGGAAAAATTCAATGGACGTAGGCAACGAAACGAACTGAAACGACACTTCCAACGAGTTGCATTGTTAACCAATATTAGTTACACTACACCTACAAAAAGGTCCACCAAGTGGCACCACCAACTACGTACAAAATTGTAGTTTAAGCCAAACCTTAATTATTTATCAAAAGCTAGCACGACAAGTACTGATGGAAGGAAGAATCCAATGGTTGAGTCTGTTTAATTACCTTTTCACTTGTGATGAACTTTATTTAACGTTCCAAGCAAGAGTGCAAGTGAACTAATTAAGTGCGATTATTATGGCTGGCCACCCAAGAAAACTGCATCATTCCTCAGTTTGCACCAATAACAAGTTTGAATAGAAAGCAAAGGTTGAAGCATATATTTGTGCAGCTCTGTAGAAAGATGCGATATGGACCTGGCTTGGTAAAACTACAGTTGATTGCTCTAATTATTTTCTCGTGTGATATGATAGCTACGGAATCCGCCAGCAAAGATCTAATCAGGTCTTTTCAACTCTTCTATATTGCGGAAAGAGGTGATGGGTATGCACGTGTTTAAAATGTTTGAAATAGATGTAAGCATTACATGATTTAGCATGCAAATTTGGTTATTTAAAAAAGGAAAAACCCAGATTGTTTATATTTTAGAGAAAAATATAATTATAATTATTTATGAAAAAATAAAAAAATCAATAATTTTAAATTTTATTATATAAATTATATGATATTTTAATCATTAATTTTTAAGCAATAACTATGATGGTATTTTATCCTTTAAAATATTTTTTTTTAATTTAAATGAGTTAAAGCATCTGAATTTATTTTTGCATGCTTCTATTTTATTGCTAGTTTGACAGTGTTGTTTTTTCCTCTTACAATTTGCAGAAATTTTATAAAAATTATATTATTGATAGAAAAACTATATAAAGAAGCATAAATTTAGGTGCATGTTTGAGATTTCTTTTAAAATTTTTATTTTTAAAATTCTTTAAAAAAACAATTGTTTCTTTAAAATAAATTCAACTGAAAACTCCAAACATTAATTTTGATAAACTATGATAAGTGAGGAATTAATGCGTGTAGGATGAAAAATATTTTTCTCGTTTTTTTTTACGGATTATTTTCCCATCTTACATCTTTGATATTGGGTGATTTTTTCATTTCCTCGTTCCTTGATATCCAAAAGTCTTGAAACTAAAAAAAAAAAGAAGGAAAATCTAAAATAATGGGATAAACCCAATCCATCTTTTCACCTTAAAGATGATGTAGGGAATGTGGACATTAATAAACCCATTGTATATTACTTGGTACAACAGAAATAGTAATGAAAGGAAGAGAAATGGGAAGTGGGAATAGAAATAGGAATGAAATTTTTAAAAAATGGTGTGGGCCCTCATAAAAAACTTCTGCACTGGATTACGAAGAAAAATATTTGCTTTTACATCACTACCCACGTACTTTGATACGCTTGGGAAGCAAATTCTTCTTTTTTTTATATGTTGTACTCAGTAGTTAGCATGATTCCTTGCAAGGCCAAACAAAATTGATTATTAAACTTCTCTTAATTGATTATGCTGTAGTGGGGATTTATCCACACCTTTTTGCAGTACCACATAATCGATTATACATTCAATATAGTGTGTGTTTGGGTGAGTATTGGTAAAATTAATTTTGAATGAAATAGATTTTGTAAAATTGATTTTGCTTAAAATTGATTTTAAAGTAATGTGTTTTATGTTTGGATGTTTTTACTCTAAAAACAAGTTAGTAGTCAAATTTAGTGTAAATTTTTTGATCCAACGCAAAAGCTACTTAAAGTTGCTTCAACCTAAAATTAATTCTAGAGCCAGAATCAATTTTCTAACGTGAAAACAAACATGTAAATATTTATTTAAAATCACGTTAACTGGTACTTTAATGTGATTTTGGAGAATCAAATGTGAAATCAAACATGCACATAATCGATATATAATCAATTATGTAGAGATACATAAAAAAAATAAAAATTGTTATAAGGGTAAAATGGTATTTTTATTAATTATTTATACTCTATTTCTCTTCAATCAAACAACCTTAACTTTTACTCTATTTTTTATTTATTTATCTTCTTTTCTTTTCTCACCTATTCACTTCCACTTCCTCTATTTATTGACTGATTAACCATTTTGGGGCTCTTTTAAAACAAAATACCAAAATGAGGTTGTTCTTAAACATATTATCGGCATGGGGCTATTTTGACCATTGACTATTCAAACTCACTAGTCAAACTAGCGAGAATCAAGTTATGTCAGACAGTTTTATTTTTATTTTTTTAAATTACACGTAAGAAGCTAATGTGGCAAAAAACTGCAAGTCGCAATAGCGAAAATTACTATTAGCGAAAATCACAGGATGATGCCATAATTCCCGCTACTACCACTTGCGAAAATTGTAGGGTTCAAACACGTGACACGTATTTCACTAATGCTATCAGACTCCCTATGTAAATGTTTTACAGATGCAGTTTTAGACTTCTAAGTGTAGATGTAATGCAGTACATACTAGTTGTAGTTTAATACACTTAATTCACATTTTAATTATTGAGTATAAAATTGCAAACAACCTCAACTTAGGATGCAAGCTCCAGGCACTAATGTCTTTTTCCTGGAACAAACAAGTAATAGTAGATAAAATGGTCATAGGAAAAAAAAAGAGGGAATAAAACATTATAATACGTGCGGAAGTCTGATAGTATTAGTGAAATACATGCCACGTGTTTCAACCCTACAATTTCTGCAAGTGGCAATAGCGGGAATTACAGGATGATGCCACATGGCGTCATACTGTGATTTTCGCTAGTAGTACTTGCTGAAATCACAGGATGACGCCATGTGGCATCATCATGTCATTTCTGCTAATAGTACTAACGGGAATCACAGGGTGATGCCATGTGGCGTCACCCTATGATTTTCGCTACTGCGACTTGCAACTTTTTTGCCACATCAGCTTCTTATGTGTAATTAAAAAAATAAAAATAAAAATATATAACGTGGCCTGATTCTCGCTAGTTTGACTAGCAAGTTTGACTAGTCAATGGTCAAAATAGCCCCATGCCAGTAATATGTTTAAGAACAACCCCATTTTGGTATTTTGTTTTTAAAAGAGCCCCAAAGTGGTTAATCTACCCTATTTATTTTCTCTTTACCAAGTAATGAAGCTAAGTCTACGGCAAGAATGAAGGTAGTGTACGATTCTAAATTTGTTTTACTTCATAGTGATGTGGCGAATTCTCAAGATAATAATATGGAAGTTGACACAGAAAATGTCCAACTCCCTCTCTCCCCCCTCTTTAATAAGGTGCAGGTCAAATTATGGTACATGAGATCCAATCGAATTCAAGACCTATGGCAGTAGGTCTTGGGTCTTTTGCCTTCTCTTTTGATGCCTTTTTCTATAGATTTGTTTCATAATTTGACTACAATCTCTTTGAATATAAATTTGTGGTGTTTTTGGTCGTAACACAAAGATATATAAATTTAGGTATATGTTTGAGAATTTTTCAAAAAATTTATTTTTTAAATTCTTTAAAAAAACTAATTTTTTTTCCTTTAAATAAATCAAATTGAACACTCCAAACATTAATTTTGATAAACTAAGATAAATGAGGAATGTATGTGGGTGAAAAATACTTTCTCATCATTTTCCTATTATTTTCCCATTTTCCATCTTTGTGATATACGATGATTTTTTCATTTCCTCATTCCTTGATACCTTAGGTTGTGTTTTTTTCAAGGCATCACAAATTATTTCTAGAAAAGTGGACATGGGAATATCACATTCCCATGTTTGATACAAGTTTTAAAAAAATATTCCTAAGCATTGTTGATTCTCATAAATGTGAAATACTCACACTTGTCTTACTTCTTATTCTCATAATTATAGGTGGGGTATCTTACATTCCCATGGAAATGAAAGTTACTTTTTGTAACAACCCACTCTCGTCGCAGCACTACAAACAACCTTGCTAAAAATACACCTTATCCACATATCAAGTGAATAAAATCAAATCATAACATATCTGTATATAAGTCATACACATCAACTGAAAGATCCACCTATCTCTCCTAGTGCCATACATGCATATCTGTTCAACTCAACTCATTATACATACATAACAAATGGGATAACACCAGTCCATATTAACAATATCAAAATATACATCACCAGGGAAGAGGGATACAAAAACTCACTCCCTATAGCTGGTCACTTTATACAATCCCATCAAAAAAATATAATACAAAACAACACATCCAAAAAGAAACAAAAAGAGCTTATAGAAAGCTCCACTTAAAAAGGGCTCCAAAAGTCTCCATCTGAGACCTCTTCCATTAGCTCTGAGACACTGGATCTGTAGACCTCTCTCCCTCTGCTCCCACGCCAAAATAATGTGATCACCACAGTCACAACAACAGCAACAAGACATCCAACCAACAACAATACAAGACAAGGGTAAGCTTACGAAACAAAGATCAACATATAATATTTAATCCAACATAATCAAAATCATTATTCACATCAATATGGAAAGCAAATCATCAAATAAATGGGTCTATATACATTACAGTATATCACGCACAACATCACATATGATTATAGAAATTATCAACAATTCACAATATTTCATCACAAGTATATGGCACACCATCATATATACAGAGTTCTCAACGTCTACATACAGATGTACATATATAAAGCATTCATTTACATGGCAAAGAGTTCTCAATCCAGAACTCCATATCACCACCAATCCGTCACAACTATGCCAATGCATGATGACACGACTCTTGAGAAATTTATACATTTCAGGCAATCAACTAGGTCTTATCCCCTACCATGGTCATCTAGCACCATTCAGGGATTTCCAAAACTCTGATCAGTTGGATAAGCTTATGGTTGTCACGAAAAGTGTATGTGGGTGGTGACTTACCGCGACACAAGGCCTGCACTACCTTGGCCCCCTGCAGAATTACCCATTCACTCATCCCCTAGGCCCAGATTTAAGACCATACTTCTTATCCAGGCACTAGGTTGAAGGCCTATTTGAGTACCAACTCTAATCACCATCCACCTTACATGCTTATCCGCACACGGCGTGAGGCCCACACAACCTCGGCCAACAACATATGCATGTCAATGCATGTATCACCACAAAAACCAACTCTAGCAAACAAGCATTATATATATATATGTATGTATGTATCAACATATCAACACAACCACAACAGTCATCATCAACCCCATGCATGCCCAATTCGGCCTCTTGCATGGTCAACAGGTAAGGCCCTATCCAAGCAGTCCACCTTATGAAAAACCTCATACAATAATATCATACACATCAAGTGGAGGTCCTATCTAAGCAACCTTCCACTTCATAACCAAATCCAACAATCAACTACAATTACAAAATCAAAACCTTCTTTGAAAACCATTTGAAGGATTAACAAACCTTGAAATTCATAAAATTTCACATTTTGAGATGAAAACTTTAAAAATCTGAAATAGTATATTCAGTTATGGAATAACAGATTATGCACTGTAGCAACAGATTATGTACTGTAGCAAAATGCACTAGATTTTTTTTTTTTGCAGAGATAATCGATTATGGGTTGCCATAATCGATTATACCTGAAGCAAAACTAGAAAAAAAATTCTGAACAATAGATAATCGATTATCCAACTGCATAATAGATTATTTCCGAAGCAAATCACGAAAACAGTTTCTGAAACTCCAGATAATCGATTATGTGACTCCCATAATCAATTATCTTCGACGATTTTTGAAAAAAACGCGATTTTCTACAGAGAAATTCAAACTTTTCAACCAAATAACATAGATTTTCAAATCAATGGTGTTCCAACAACCTCAATCCACCTCAACCATGTTAATACAAATCAAATCATTCAATCAATTTAACATTTCATCACAAAATCATCAATTTCTCATCCAAATCTCAAAATTTCTCCCCCAAAACCCATTTTCACCCAAATCCAACAAAATGGCAATATCCACAGAGATTCAACCGATCATAAGGCAAGAAATCAGCATACCAACAGTTATTAACACAAAACAACCAATTTGTAAAGCTTCTCTTACCTCTAAAAGTTCCTAAATCTGAATTTAGGTTTCTTGAGAATCCGGTGTTCTTTAGCCAAAATCTAGCTAGGATTGTTCCTTTCCTTACCACAATTGCTAAATTAAGCTCAAGCCTCGTTTATACTCCCACAAACTCAACAATTTCTAGAGAGAGATTGAGAGAGAATTGAAGAGAGAGAAAGTATAGAGAGAGAAAGAAATAAGAGAATGAAAGGGATTCCTCCTTCCCTTCCTTTATATACCCGACCTCCCCGAAGCTCTTACACGGATTTTTGACCAACTGAGGCCCAAACCTCACCAAGCCACTTCCTTTATCTCAAAACTGGTCTAACTTAACTGTTTTCTCTCAAAAATCCAAAATCACTCTCACAACATATCCAAATTGGCTCAAGCACATATCTCAAGTTTCCCAAATTCAAATTAGAATTTCAAACCAACAACATCAGACCATCACTACATGCAACATACCATACATAACAACAATTCATTTATCTCTTTTAATCAATTAGATTGCATATCAAATTTCCACTTTTTAGTTATTAAAACACTTAATTATACATTAAGAAAAACACGGTGTTACACTTTTTATGATAACTACCTATCCCCACTTTCTTCTTCCACACATCTTCTTTTACTTTTACTTTTTGAATTTTTTAATTAAATAAATTTTTAATTTTTTTTTTGAAATTATTAAATGTCAACCAAATATGTTCATGGGAATAATATTCCTAGGCATAATATTTTAGGGAATGTGATTCCTGGAAATGTAATACCAAATCTTGAAACAAACGCCCCCTTAAAGTCTTGAAATTAAGTGTATAATAAAAAATCTTGAAACTAAGAAAAGAAAATCTAAAAGAATGGGATAAAACTAATCAATCTTTAAACCCTAAACATGATGTAGGACACATGGAGTGGACTAGAATTTTCTTATGCTTACTTTAACTGAATTCTTTTTTCTCATCATATTATAAACCTTATCTTGAACTGCACTACTTCATCTACTTTGTCCTTGAAGTGGAATAATGAGAAAATGGATAGCTTTCCTTCTAATAAAGATTTGAGACAAGGTGATTTGATGTCTCCCTATTTGTTTGTTCTTTGCATGGAAAAACTTGCTTTGCTTAATTAGGAGAAAATTCATGAGAATAAGTGTCTTCCTGTAAACGTATCTAAAATTGGTCCAATCGTATCCCATATTTTCTTTGAAAATGATTGACTTATATTTATTCAAGCTACGAACTCTCAAGTCTAGTTAGAGAAAGAGGTTCTTCAGTCTTGTTGCCTTGCTTTTAATTTGAAACAGAATATGGACAAATCTCGTTTTCTGCACTCCAAGAATGTCCCTCACTCTAAGGCATCCAAATTTGCCTCTATTATTACTTTTCTTCACACTTAAAATTTAGGCAAATACCTTGGTTTCTCAATACTAATAGGAAGAGTGAGTATTTTTTTTGTCCTTATATCACTGACCAAATTAATGGAAGATTAGCTAGTTGAAAAATTAAGCTTTCAAAAAACTTGAGTAAGTTACCTTAGTAATATCTATTATTTCTTCTATTCCTATCTATTTTATGTAGAATCTTTGGTTGCTAGAAGGTATGTGTGACAAGATTGATGCTTGTGTAAGATGATTTATATGTGGAGAAAAATCTTATAACCTAGTGAATTAGAGTACTGTTAATTAGCCCATAAATAAAGGTGGTCTTGGAATTCATATAACCAAGGACTTTAATGTATCCATACTAGGTAGGCATGTATGAGATCTGTAAGGCACAGACTAAACACAAAAAGGGGGGTTGAATTGTGTAAAGGCCAATTTTCGCAATCCTTTTTCGTCCTTTTTAAAAGCAACTGAATTATTTAAACTGGATCAGAAAGATTTTCAAAATGTTTTAAAAGGCAGACAAAAGAAGAAAGAACAAATAAAAGGGCACACAGATTTTATACTGGTTTGTCTCACCCCAGAGACTACGTCTAGTTCTTGGCAACAACCAAGTTCCACTAACTTTACAAGTTACAAGTATTCTTTCCACAAACCTCTTCAAGCTCAATCCCAAATAGTCTTTCACTTGCCTGTCCAAGCAAACACCCAAGTATTCTTTAAAACAAAGCCTTTTCAGGCTTTAACCAATCTCATAAAGAAAGAGATTTGTGTGAGTTTATCTCATTGGGTTTAACGTCTTATCAGACGAATATACAATGAAGTTCAAATATAGATATTCAAAACTGTTTTTGCAAAGGCTTTTTGTTTTCTCAAAGTAGTTATGAGTATTTGGATTCAGTAGCAAATATATCAATAACACTTGTAAATTCAACAACAGCTTGAAAGAGGTCTCTTCTTCTATTTATAGGCTTCTCCAAAAGTATCCGTTAAGTATTTTGTAGGAGACGGCTTTCGTCTGATGAAGAGAGTCATTGGAGCATTAATTGTTGCATTTAATGCTTTTTACCAACTTGTCATATGATAAGATAAAGTAGTCTACTTATCCTTTCTATTCTTGTACTCAATCTTTTAGCAATTGTCATGTCTGCTTTCCCGTTCTGACATTCGCACACATATTCCTTCTTTTTCGCTGACTTTCCTCAAGAGTAGGTGTATAGGCTTTATACATTTTGAGGTAGCTTATGCTCTGATTGATATGCGGATCTTTTTAGAGCAAAGACATCGTCTGTAAGCTTTGTTAGTTACATAGTTTATACATATAAAGATAAGACGATATTCAATTTGAAAAATAATGTTAGACGATATAATGCGAATTAGAGATCAGACGATAATGTGAGCGAGAGATTAGACGATAATCTGAGGACACACAATTTTAACTGTTTGTTATTATCAAAATATTTAAGGGCTACAAATTCGTCCTTTGTTTTGACAAGATCTTATTCATAATCAAGGCAAATTGTTAGTGGGACTTTTATATGCCAAGTATTTGAATGGTACTCATATTCCTTATACTTAGCCAACTAATAATGCTTCATACATATGGAATTCAATTTTGAAGGTTGTTCCTCCTTTACAACTAGGTTTCAAAATCATAATTAGGAAAGGTGAGGTGTGACTGTTGCATGATAAATGGCTAGATGAAGATTACAATTGTCTATTAGTTCCCTATATTCATGTACCATATATCCAATTGTAGATTAAAGACATTATTTATAATGGTGAATGACATTTGGAAAATATTGCTTCCTTTGGACATTCAAATAAAAATGAAGAGCCATTTTGTTGATGATGTTTCCAATGATGCAGTGATATGGGGGAGTTAAAACCCTGATACTTATTCAGCTAAATGTGCTAACTAGTGGCTTGTCTATAAGCCTGCTTTTCAAATTGCCTGCTTACAAAATTAGTTGGGGTTTGGAACCCTAAATTTCTAGAAAAATCAAACACTTCCTATGGGTTATTATGCATGAAAGCCTCCCAACTAACTTATTTTGTTTTGATTGTCAATTTTTTTTATGCTGTTTATCACAAGGGTGGTGCGAATCAATAATTCATTCTTCATACACTTTGTGATTGTTGTAGATCAAGAAGAATTGGGAATTAATGCACTTTGCACAAAAACAAGATTTGTATGTTCATAGTTGTAACAATTGAATTCAAGATAACATTGTTGATGCTAATGGTTGCCTTTTTGCAATGATGTGTTGGATCATTTGGAAAGCAAGGGATGTTGAAGTTTTTAATAACACCAATTAAGACGAGTGATACATACTCAACCATATTCATTCATTACTAGGTTCAATTCACAAGCCTTTAGATCGTTTGACAATATACAAATGGAAAGGGAAATTATTTAGTCTTCGCTAGCAAAAGAATCCTTCAAGATTAATGTTGATGGCAACTCCATTGGGAATCCTAGAAGGTATTGCTCTACATGTTTAATAAAAAAAATGTATGGAGAATTGTTTATCGACTCCTCTTGTTACTGTGGTATAACAATTTTAAATGCTAAACTTAACTACTTCTCATGGATTGAGATTAGCTTTGAATACAGGATGTAGAAATGTTATATGTGAATTTGATTCCAAAATATCCTTATCTTTAGTATAAAATGGAGTTCATCATCTTCGTCCTTATGTTCCTTTAGTTAATCACATTAGCAGTTTCAGGTCATACCTCAGGAACTTGAGTTTTCACCATACCTTACATGAAGGGAATAAATGGGCAAATTGGTTGGCAAAGCACAAAGCATCTTCGAAGCATACCTTTGTTACATAAGAATTAGGTATTGCTTAATCAGACAATGCATGTAGGTATAATTAGACTTAGATTTGAACTTGCCTTTTATTTTTTTATGATTGATAAAAAAAAATCCATATTTAAAAAATTAAAAGTATTTAATGAAAAATATAAAGTTTTTAAAAATTTCAATGTATTATATGTTAATTTTTTCGCTAAATACTTTTGATTTTTTTATTCTTAACAATTTTCCTTTAAATAATTGTTAACAAATTCTTAAATTAAAAAATGGGTACGTTTAATTTATTTGAAACATAAAAGCATTCGGTCTTACTAATTAGTGAGCCACAAGACTAATTAAAAGACATTTATTATAGCATTTTAAAACCTTTAAATTACTTTCAAAAGGTTAATATTAACTAATTTTTATGTTTTTTTATATAATACATGTTTTTCAATAAATATTTATTTTTATTTCCTTAAGGAATGTTTGGTTGGAAGGAATTTTTTTTCTATGAATTTGAAGTTGGAAATATTAGTTTTTCATATTTGGTATGCAATTTAGAAAAAATATTTCCAAAAAAATTGTTTTTCACAAATGATTTTACCTATGTTTCCCACAAAATTGTCCTCATTGGAAATGTGAGAATCTAACTTTTCAAAGCTAGAAGGAAAGTTAAAAGTTTTAGTGATACGAAAATACCATAATACCCTATTAGCACATTCAATTCAATTATATAAAATTTTGAAATATTTTCTCATTAAACGTGGAAAAATAAATAAATTTTAGAATAGAAAATACTAATAAATATATTCTCAGTATATTATTACATTTTTAAGAATAAAAATTGTTATATAAATTGTTGTATGTATATCATATCTCTAAAAGAGAAATGTTATCTGTACAACAATTCATATAACACTTTTTTATATTTATATCTCTTTTATACATCATTTATTACATCTCATAATGATGGAGAGATATGATACAAAAAGTGTTGTTGTATAAATTATTATATGTATATCATATCTCTTTATAAAATATCATGAATTTTGCCCAAACATAGAAAATTGTGGCAGTTTAAAGAAAAAATCACCACAAATTATCTTAATTGTGGTGTTTTTTCTATGTGAGGGAAAAATTTGCAATATCTTGTAAATTTGGGGCAAAGTTTATGAAAAAAATATTTGAGAGCAAGATTCATAAGATTGTAAAACTTTGGAACAAAAAGTACAATTAAGCGTTTAATTTTTTAATATATTAAACATTATACTTTTTATTTTTTCTTCTTTAAAATTCATCAAGGCATTATCAACAAATCCTTTAAAAATATTATTATTACAACGTTCAAGAAATATTTTACTAGAAACCATTAAAAAAATACAAAGTGGAGAGGATGGAAAATTTTGTGATTTTAAAACTAAATAAAAAATGTTAATAATTACATTAACATATTTTACAATTTTAAAGTTTATGAGAAATATTTTTACATCAAAACTTATCTAAACCTAAAATTTGATTAAATTAATTTTTAATTTATCTTATTTTACGTTCAAAAAAGTTTACAATAATTTATTTATAAATATTATTATCTGTATATATATATATATATATATTATCCATATAAATCATTTAGGCTAAACAAGCAATACTAAGATTTAAATTATTTATATAAGAAAAATGCTAAAATTTAAATCATGTTTAAAAAAAAATTAAATAATAAAAATTCTTGTATAATAAATAAAGATATTTAAAAACTTTAAACAATAAAGTTTTAAAGAATAATATCTTTTGAAGTCATTTCATTCGGAGAGTATATTTGAATATATATATACATATATATATATAATAAGATGGTCATTTTTATATGAGAGTGAGAGGAGTAAATCTGGGTTATACAGCCATACATAAATGGTCATAATTTAAAGTTATGTGATTTTTAAAAAAACTCACATGACTGTGTATGTTTTAATCTTAACCATTGACTAAATCTAATAATTAATATTTATTTCTCTCACTCTCATATATAAAAAATGCCCTCTCATTTGATATGTGTGTGTGTGTGTGTGTGTGTGTGTATAACATACACACACTTATTTTTTAGTTGAAGTATGTTAGTAAGTTATAACTACAATATACCTTAAAATATATCAACGGTATAGCTTGTTAACGTACTCTAACTAAAAAATAAGTGTTAGCATAAGTGTTAGCAAATGCTTGTAGGGTTTGCTAACGTACACACACTTATTTTTTAGTTGGAGTACGTTAGCAAACTATAATTACAATGTATCTTAAAATACACCTATGGTATAGCTTGCTAACGTACTCCAACTAAAAAACAAATATGTATACGTTAACAAATCTCATATATATATATATATATATATATATATATATATATGATTGTTCTAGCTTAACTGATAATCTCAAGTTCAAGTCCTGAGTATACAACTATGTTTCTACAAAAAAAAAAACATAAGAACCCATTAAGATCAACCTAATGGTAGGGAATTGGGGTAGTTTACATAAAATCCTGGGATTAAACTTTTTTGTTGTCACTGTACACACACAAAACAATCAAACATGAGAATGTTTTATTCTCATGAAACATGTGTAAACATTCTAAAAAATATTTTTTACCAACTAAACAGATTTTAACCATTTTTAAAATTTTATAACATGCCTGATTTATTATTCCCGAGAGTTAAGAGCATTTGTTACCAATTGTCAAAAGTATTTAATGTTTTCCTTGTTTAATAATTAGAAAGTGTTAAATGCTCAAGTTCTTGTGATCAATTCTTCTAATAATATTCTTAATTATTAGATAAAGAAAACATTAAATACTTTCTATATATGCTCCACCTATTAAATATGTATATTTTTATTTCATATTTGTTTTTAAAGTACTCTCATTTTATAAAGCAAAATGGTATGATATCCTTTAAGTTACTAATTAAAGAATTGAAAATAAAAATATTTAACATAATTAATAAATATATTTATTATTTTGAAAAGAATATTCATTTAATATTTATGATCAACAAATGCTAACCTTTATTACTTCTTCCATTTTCTTTTAAGTTTCTTAAAAATATGACACAAAGACTAGGAAAGACAATAATTACGTTATTGAGTACTAACATTTTATTAAATTATCATTATTTTATCTTTTCTATGTCTAAATTTCCATGTGGCTCCATTATTAAATTAAATGTTTATGAACCGAACATTAATTACATGCTATGAGTAGAATAAGAAAAGAAAAACTGTCTATTGATATTATTAAATGGCAACTAAACAAACCACTTTATTAAAATGTCAATCAGAAAGGAGAGAAGGGAGTAAAAATAGCATTTGTTATATTGTAAACATAAAAAATATTTAATATTTATTTTTAAATAACTATGAATATTTAATAAAGTGCATTAAGGGTATCAGTTGTAGGATCCTCATTTTTTAATTAAGGTCCTATTAATCAATGCCTTAAGAGAATTAACTAAGGAATAATAAATAAATTTATTAGATTCTTCTTATTGCTAAAAAACATTATTTTAGTTTGGAAAAAATGTATTTTTAGTCTCTATATTTTCGGTCAAACGTGATCAAAGTTCTTATATTTTCATATTGATAAATTTGATCCTTAAACTTTAAAAAACATGTGAATCTAGTCTCTTCTCTCTAAGAATTCATCATTTTTTTTTAAAGTTAAGAGAGACTAAATCTACAATTTTTTAAAGTTTGAGAACCAAATGCATCAATACAACTAAAAAACATTTTTTCCTTTTAGTGTTTTTTTTTTCATTTGTTACTTTTGGAGAAATTTTTCATTTCTATTTGTCAGTCTTTTTAAGAGTTTAAAATGAAATTAAGAGAGAAACAATAATAAATGAAATGTCAAAATATTAATAAATAACGAAAAAATTTAATAAAAATAAGAAGATTAATTATTTTTTGATTATGTGCTATGGCCTTAAATAATAGGTGAAAAGAAACAAAGGAGGTATTGAACTTTTTTGTTGCTGATATAAATGTCTTCCTTTAATAAATATTTGTACTTTTAGACCTTTCCCTATGATGAATATGTGATTTTAATTTAATATTTTTTTTACAAATTAAGTCTCTAAAATTTTTAATCGTTACAACTGATTCTTTCAAACTGTTAATTGTTATAATCAAATTCTTCATCAATTTTCTTCTATGTAAAAGTCTCCATTTCTCATTTTTTTTTTCTTGAAATATATATGACTCAAACCCATTAAAATGTTTTCTGCTGACAACTAATGAATTAAAATATCATATTTCATTGAAAATGGAATAATCCTAATTTTTTTCATCTTTGAATCCTTAATTTCAAATACTATAAAATCTTTTAAATTTTATAAAATTTTGAGTTTTGAATATTTAAATTTATTTATTTATTTTAATCTCAAAGCCATCTCAAATCTCCAATTATTTGAATAGAATTAAGAAATTGATAGATTTGTGTAAATAGAAAGTGATACAAGGATTTAATTATAAAAATAAAAAACTGAAGAGATTATTTTTTCATTTTGGAAGAGTACGGGGCCGAAGCCCAAAGAAAATTTATACAGAAATGTTCCTGCGGACTGAAATATTACCGAGATTAAATTTGATAAATTAAAATATTACCGAGGGACTGAAATTATACATTAGTCATGATTAAGAACAAAAAATATATTTATTTTTTTATGTATTTTGAAGTATTTAGCAGTGCATGATAAGCTCCTTGACTTTTGTTTTATACTCTCTTCGATGTTTTTAAAGGTGATGGAATAAAAATAAAAAATAAAAATAATATTCACATTTAAGATAAAATTATTTTAAATTTTTACTATGCCCTACTTGATTACTTTTACATTTTCTCCACGATTATTTTTCTCTTTTTATTCAAAAGCGTGTAAACTATTTAAAAATAATGTAAAAATAAAAGTATAATAAAAAACATAATAACTAATATTTTCTTGAATTTTTAAGCGAACTGATAAAAATAAACATTTTTTAAAAAAGACAACTAAAAATAGTCTTTCTAATAAATGTCTTAAAACATTAATTAAGAATTTGAATCATCGATTTTTTTTAATTACTTAAAATAACATGTATTAAATCTTTTATGTTTTATATAATAAATATTCTATTTTTTAAAAAAATATTTTCATTTTCTGATCAGGATCTTAAGCATTAAATTGTACTGTAGAAAGAGATAGCGTTCAATAAAATTCAATAGTCAAAATTTGCCACTGCTAATTTATTTTCTCTAGATGAGGCAAGACTCTGTTTGGAGGAAAAAAGTAACTACCTTTGGCAATTGGCACTGATGCATCCATTTTGCTCATGCTTAACGAGGGAGCCAACAACCTATCAAAAATATCATTTTCGGGAATGGAATAAGTGGCTAAATTAGACTTTAATTAGTGACTTTAATTTTAATAAATTCAGTTTTTTAAAGAAAAGTTTACTTTAGTCTGAATATATATTTTACAAAGTCTTTTAAATAATTAATATTTTAAATAGGTTAATGGATTTAAATTTTAATACAAGCAAAAACATTTAATTGTTTAAATAGATAAAAAAAGAAATATAATTTTGAAATATTGTAATTTAATATAATGATAATAATATAATTAATATTATATTTTTTATATTTACTTAAATAATTAATTTTTAAGTATACAAGATTTTTCAATTGATATGAAGTTTATTTTTTAACTAAATATTTTGTTTTTTAAAAAATATCCTAACTTATTTAGGTTTCGCTTGTTTTATCATTAAAAAAAATATTTTTTATACTTATTAATATAGTTATATGTGATAATGTAATTTTTCTCTCAACGTTTTTAAAAATAATTTTCTTTAACTCTAGTCGAACATTAAAACAAATGGACAAGTGTGTTTGAATGGGCATTTACAAAATTGATTTTGTAAAATTAATTTTTTTTTAAAACTGATTTTGAAGTGATGTGATTTATATTTGGATGATTTTGTTCTAAAAGTAAGTTAGTAATAAAATTTGGTATAAAGTTTTTGATCTAACGCAAAAATTATCTTAAGTTATTTCAACTCAAAATTAATTTTGAACTCAGAATTAAATTCTGAATAACTAAATATATAATTAATAGTTAGATCTATTTTAATTTAGGTCTAATATGAATTAGGCTAGAGGTCTTACCAACCCCTAGTCTATTCTTATTCCTTATCATTTCCCAATTCAAATATATGCCTCTTTTATTTACACGTAGGCAGCACACAAGCTTCGTAATCGCATCTTTAACAGCAATAAACGTAATTTTGCATTTTTGGTTGGCGTAAGTCAAAATTTAGATTGTTCTTAAAATTATGTTTGATCAAGAGAAATATATATAACTGTCATACTTTGTTAAAATAATTAAGATTTTTATAGTAAATATGTTATAAATATGTTTTTTGAAATAAAAATTTTCAGACATCATGTATTACTTTGTTATAAATTTAGTATTAACAAAAAATAATTGTACAAAAATAAAATCATTTAATATCAGAAGTTTATAAATATTTTTACCTATTTAAAAAAAAATATTTTTACCTAAACACGCGTTATACCCAATTCACATCACTCGGAGGAAGACGCGACGAATAGAAAAACAATATTAGACCTTCAATTTAAGTCTCTGAATAAGATGTCCCCACACTGGCAATATAAATTTGATTTTCTTTAACACGTGACCATTTTTTTTATTAAATATAAGTTTTGAATCAAAGTGACGTTATAATAAAAAAAATAAAAATAAAAAGCGCCACAAAATATTATATGAATTTAATTTAAATTTTCTGATAGAATAAAATGTTTCTAGACTATTATTCAATCACAAGTTGTCATACATAGTAGATTTCTTTACTTTTATTATAACTATTTTAAGAATTATATCTAACATAATTTTTAATTGGTTCACAACACAAAATAAATTAAGATGTGAACTAGTTAATTAAAATATCATATCAGCAATTTTTTGCTACACCGTAGTACTATCATCTTAGATTAAACAACCAAACTGAAATTCTGATTGTTTAGGCTTAGGGTTCATTTGGTAGAGTGGAAATAGAGGAGGAGAAGAAGGAAGAGAGTGGGAGTGAAAAGAAGTGAGTTGTTTGGTAGAGTGGAAGTGTGAAAAAATTTTAAAAAGAAATTGTGGGACCCATTTACAGTAACTTCCCTCCTAATATAAGAAGAAAAGGAGAAAATTTTTTACTGTTTATTTCGTTTTCTCACCCAGCGCGTCCATTGCAAATTTGAGGCAAGTAAATTGATTTTGCCTCAAGCAAAATCAATTTACTTGCTTTTACTTCATTATAATAATAATAATAATAATAATAATAATAATATTAATATTAATAATAAAAATAAATAATAATAATAATAATAATAATAAATATTATTAATAACAATAAAAATAATATTAATGATAAAAATAAATAATAATTAAAATAATTTTAACTTCCACTCTATTTCTTACCTATTTATTTTCAAACAAACAACTTTAATTCTATTCTATTTCTCTTTTCTTTCCTCTCTATCAAACACAACCTTAGGATTACGGTAGCATGTTCAGCAACTAGGTAAAAAGCATCTCTAACACAATTTTTGAAATCTTCAATTCCTTGGAGCGACTGCAAGTTATCCCTTACTTTTTTATAAAGATTCCTTAACCTCCCCGTTCAATCGCTTAGGACTTGAATTTTAAGTATGAAAACATTTGCCCGATAAGTGGAAGTCTGTTAAAATGGAAAGCTGTACTAACACCTAAAGTTCGCCCCAAAAAGAAAAAGGTTTTTCTAACACCAAAAAGCACCATATGTATGCACTACTTTTTCTTTTTTTTTGGTGTATCCACATTAAAGAAGTACTCACATCACACATTATGCATTTTGTGTGAGTATCATTGCTTTTTCCCATTTTTTCTACCCCAATTCGGTCTCAATGGGCAAAACCAATTTCAGAACTAATTACAAAGCAGATTTGTAAACGAGAGATTAATTTAATATTCTTTGATCATCTTTTGACTTTATTTAATTGTGTTTTTTTTTTTAATTTTTTTGGTGCACTTTTTTGGTACAATTTTTATCTAACCATTCAAATAAATATTTATTATTTTAATTTTGTAAAAAATAAGTAATAATAAAATATAATTAAATGCACTTTATTTTATACATACATACATACATATATATATATATACACACACACACTAAGAAAGTATTGAATAATTTTATAGCATAATTTGCATAACAAAAACATTGTATTTAATTATAATTTTCTGATAAAATTATTTAACAAAATTAAAAATATTTAATAATATAAAAATATTTTTAGAATAAATAGTTTATATACTAACAGTGTAAAGCTTTTTTATATTATCATCTAATTATAAATTGTTATATATGATAAATTTATTAACTTATATAATAACTATTTTAAAAATCATACTTACTATAATTTTTAATTGATTAACTGGATAAAATGTAAAAAAATTTATACTGACATAATTTTAACTTCATAATTGTTATTTGTACAACAAATTTCACAATAAAGAGAGAAAAAATAGAGAAATGTGAGATGTAATAAATGTCGTGATGGAGAGAAATAGACACAAAAAATTACACTGTACAAATTATTTTATGAATTATTGTATAAATAGCACATCTCTTTTAACTTATAGTTACCGTAAAAAAAAAAACTTATAGTTATATCTTGAATAAACTTATAAGTTTATTAGCTATGTATTATCAGTATAAAAAGTTTTACACTATCAATCAACTAAAAATCACTATTAATATGACTTTTAAAATAATTATTATAAAAGTCAACATACTTATTATATATAATAATTTGTGATTAGATAATAGTATAAAACTATTTTATGCATAACCTATTTTCTCAAACTTATACTCTTTCTTTTCTTGTTGAATCGGAAAATCTTACACCGTTGTCACTTCTTTGTCATTATAAGGCATGGTATATAATAAAGTTGCCGACAAACAAAACTGTAACTAATTATACATTGGACGGATCTTAGGATTCCAATCTTTATTTGGATGGTACAAGTGCACTTTTCTTCCTTCTTCTAGCGCAATGTTCGAAGTCACGAGCATCTCGTGATTGTTTAAAGTGTGCAGTAGTTTCGTTTTAAAATACTATTGTTTTAAGATTTTCTATAAAATTTTAAATATATTTTTATTTTTTTAAAATATACTTGCATTAAATTAAAAAAGTTCTCACATTAATAATATTTTTTTTCTAATTTCCTGGAATATATCTTATTTTGTAAGTGAGATATCAATATCTTAAAATATGATAAAGTAACAAATTTAGACTTGATTTTGTTATATCCAGATCAATATTTTACTCAATATTCGTTTATTTTACATGATGAAAATGTTATACAATAAAGATAAAATTGAAAATTAAAAACTAATGCTTTTGAAACAAATAGAATAATTAATCAGAGACACCAAGGCAATGGCAAGGAAAGCATGTGTCATTCATGTTTGGGTAAATGTGGACATCAAATGGGCAAAGGATTCTTTCCCCTCTCAAGTTTTAAAAACAACAACTAACCACAGTGAAAAATGATTTTTTTAAAGAAAATAAAACATAATTTTAAATAAATAAATTATGTTAAAATTTTAACATATTTAATAATTATTTTTAAGTAATTAAAGTCAATTAATTATAAATATCTAATGTTTAATATATTTTGTCAATAAGTAACACTTAAATCAAATTAAAATGGCTTTCTAATTTATGATAACAATAGTATTTCAGTTTATGCATTGTATATGATAAAGGTTTTTTTATATAATTAAAATCTATAACAACTAAATGCTTTTTAATATATAAATTATATTATAATTAAAATTTATAATAAATAAATATATTTGAATATATAAATTATATTTTTGATTTATAACGAACAATTTAAATTGTAATAGATTTTTTTAAAATATTGATAATTGTTTTAAAAAAATATTAAAATTCAATTTAGAGATAGAGATAAAATATAATATATTAAAAGGGATAAGTAATTAAGAAGATCAAGTATATATATATAAATAAAAAAGAGAGTAGTTAAAAATGGTTAAGAAATATATTTTGGCTATTTGCAAGAATAGTGTGTGAAATATACTTTCAAAAAAGAGAGGAGAAAAAAATTTTAATTGAGAGATTAAATCAAATTATATATTTTAATTTATAATATTAAAGTAAATAGGACTAGACATTATTGTTTGACATTATTTACTTGGAGAAAATTTGGATAAGGATCAATTTTTCGTGGCATTTGTTGGTTATTAAAAGGGAGTTGTCTTGATACCTTGACAATTACTGTACTCAGAGTAAGTTATTAAATATTATTTATTATTTTTAAATATTTACTATGAAATTTATTCAGTGTATGCGATTGATAGCTTATAAAAGCTATTAGTATCTAATCCACTAGAGTTGGTCTAATGAGAGGTTAGAGTAATTTGGATGAAGTCATAGGTTTGAACTTCAGTGCCATTATTGTACACTAAAAAAAAAGGTTATTAGTATATAAAAAATGGATAAAATTTAGTTAAAGTGAATTTATGTCTAAAATCAACAAGATATATTCATTTTTTTTAATTTATTTAAAGTACATCACAATTAATTTCAAAATAAGTATACCCTCATTTAATTTTTTTTAAAACGGGCTTAATAAATATATACTATTAGTGTAAGAAAAATTCATTATTAATTATTAATTAATCAAAAATAACCTTTATAATAACTTTTAAAGTAACTATTATTAAAGTCAACAAATTTACTATACATAATATTTTGTGATTGAATAATAATATAAAAATTTTACGCTATCAATACATATATTATTTATTTATTTAAAACATGTCTTTTCAAAAAAAAAAAAAAAGACTTCGGCTATAGTTTCCTATTATAGAAATACCAAATAAGTTACATATATATAATGTACCAAATAAGTGATAAAGAATGGACTAAGGCTCGAGGCGATTAAGTATTCCCCACCGTGAGATCTTCCTTCTTTATTTTGGGATCACCACGTGTGCGGCAGTACAATTAATACGATTGACGATTGGTGAATGTGAATGCGAGAAGAGAGCGCTTTGGTCAACACAAACGGGTGAAACGTGATTTGACTGAGATATCGGCGGGGAAGACACACCTGTCCGTAACAGATTGCCAAACTTTCAGCATCTGTTGGTTCGTTTCATTCATTACTCCATGGTCGCGGCATGGTTCAAACGGTGGTACTGCAAGAATAAAGATCCTCTTCATTTTTTTCTCTTCATTTCTTGTCTATTTCATGTAATTTTATATGTATAAAGGACATTAAATACTCATCATTAACATATTAGTGTCCTTTATATATCCAAGACTATAATAATAGATAAGAAATAAAAAACAAAAAATGGAGAGATCTGAACTCAAAATTAATAATTTATATTTTACCACATGTATAATTTGATATATATTTAAAGGAAGTTATTATTACTAACATGATGTGTTATGATTGATAGATAGGTATAATCTTAAGTATGTGATCACGAGTTCAATTTTTAGGTTCATGTCTATGAAAGAGCATTTGTTGAAAAAGATCAACTTGCTAAATAGATCTCAGTACTTCAAGGAATTAGTCTTTAACTTTCGGTTGAAAGATATTAGGGGTTCACAAAAAAAAATAGAGAATTATTATTGCCATTATTTTATATATACCATAGATATTTTTCACAAGAGGTAATCATGCTCAAGTCGTAACATCTGGAAAAAATTTGAAATGAGATGCAAATAAAATATCTAGAAAAAGATAAAGAGATGAAATTGTGGTAGATTTGATTAGTTTATATGACCAAAAGGGGTCAAAAGACATCCATTTTTTGTACACTTAATCCTTAGTTTTCTACTAAAATTAGTACTGTTAATTGGATTGGATTGACTCGATGAACTCAACAATCCAAACTAAACCAATTCAATTAGTTTAGGTTAGTTTGGTTAATTGATTCTTTTCACTTCAAATCTGAACCAAACTATTTGTAACTGTCTGGTTCTCGAACTTATCTTTTTCCAATCAGAACCAACCCAGTGACCCAATCAATTATTTTTTAATTTTAACTTAATACAATTTAGATTTTAATACTTAATTTTTTCTTCTATTTTTGTCCTTTTTACTTCTTTATTCATTTTGATATTCTTATGATTTTATCTAGTGTTAACAAGTGCTTAATTTGGTTATATTTATTATGTAATTTTTTTATTATATTTTGAGTAAAGAAACTAATGAGATATATAAAGTAAAAACTATAGAAAAAATAAATATTAAATAAAATAATATTTAATCATTACGAAACAATAAATATTTTTACTTTGCACTAATATATAATTAAAAATTATATAAAATAATTAATAATTAGAGATAAAAACTTTAAAAAATTTAATAATTTATATTTGGCTTAAATATGTTTTTAGTCCTTCAAATTTGAGACATATTTGTTTTTGATCTCTCAGATTTAAAATTAATCTTTTTAGTTGTTGTTTTTGTTCCTCTGCCCAAACACTATTAGATACTTCATTTATGTGGCTAACAAATTATAAGTCGCTTACGTGACAACTCACCTTAATTTTGCATTCTTATTATCAAACACTCTACCATATGTGGGTTTCTTTTCAAAGTATTCATTTGACGATGTTTGGACAGAAAGCGTTTGAACAGAGGGATTAAAATATGTTTTTTTTTTTCAAATTACAAAGACTAAAAAGATTAATTTTAAATTTTAAGGATCAAAAATAAACTTACCCCAAATTTGACAAACTAATAATGTATTTAAGCCTTTATATTTTTATCATAACCCTTTGATTTGAATCCAACCAACCCAATCATAATCGAATTAGTTTAATATAAATTGACAAAAAAAAAATTCAAAACCTAAATCAAATCAGTCCAATTAAATGTAATTGGTTCAAATTTGATTTTACTTTAAATCCGAACAAGTTGAACTCGTATATACCTCTAACTAAAATGGCTTTAAAATGACAAAAAATGAAAAGACAAGGATTTGGACCCATTAAATTATTGAAAGCAATAATGTATCAAATTGTTAATTGGCTCTCATTAGGACGTATACCCATTCACACTCCATGAAAAGGCTCCCACATGCACAAGATAAATAAATATTTTGCCATAAATTAATAGGTTTTTTTATACATCAAAGTTTTCACGTTCTAGTTTTCGAGAATTCAGCTGCGCATTGCAAATTTAGATATAAAATTTAATTATTTATAATAGTTATATTTGACTCAAACAAATTAAATGTTCAATGTTGTATTTAGACACTAACGGTCTTTGATAACCAAAAAAAAGAAAAAAATATTTTTTTTTTCTAAAACATAATTAGGTAATGCAGTTGATTTTTAAAAAAATACGGCGTTTATAAGTCTACAGTCCCATAACAGTTTATTCTTTGTACACACATATTAATCTTAATATAAAAAATATAAATTATTAATTAAATTTAACATTTCGAAAGATGATAATTTATATTAATGTAATGCTAAACACACAAACCCCTAAACTAACATGATAAATGTTAGCAACATACTTTTAATACATTCTTTTGAACATACTCATTATTATTAATTAAAATTTATTAGAAATTAGCAAAAAAATTAGATTTTACTTCTTATTTAATGAGTCATATTCATGATTTTAAAATTTTCTATAAATTTTAACTAATATTAAAGAATATGTTAGAATGAGTGTGTCAAAAAGTATGTTACTAACACTCCTTACATTACATAATGATCAAATTAAATCTCCTTTAGCCTTCCTGCCTCTCCAGCAAAAAATAAAAAATAAAAAAGGAGAAAGTCACACACAATGGAGAGAGGAAGCCAAATGATGGATAAAGAAAGAGAAATTGGAAAAAGAAAGAAGCTTGAAGAGAAGCTTGAGAGAACAGTACTGTAAAAGATCAAGGTCCCATAACGATAATGATATATATGAAATTGTGAAAAACAATATTAAAAGAGATTATACTTCGATAATTTTATGCTTGAAAATATATTGGTCAACGGTTATTAATCCTTATATTAATACACACTACAAAAAAGGTACACATATCATTATACATGTACTGTTTTTGCCACCTAATTTCTGTTAGTCTAACTTTATTATTGAACACCTATGTTATGATCTCGCCCCTTTAAAATTGTGGAGTGAAAATTTTCTGGGTTCGTCATATGTGTATCAAACAGTTTTGTTGATATTTGGCGGGAGAGATTTGCCGTCTATGGTGGTCCTACTTGACTCGAACAAGATTGCCTCCAATAAAAAATACTTGTGATTTATACAAAAAAATAAACATCTTTGATGATGTTATTGTCTGTTGCGATTATATTTAAAAATTATTTAAATGTGATTAGTTATATGTTTAATTAAATTTGTTTCATTATATAAATGATCAATCTCAAATTTCATAAATTTGATATTAAACATTTGTGAATAACTCGTGTGTGTCCATATATAATGATAAAAACAATTAATCTTATATAAGAAAAAGTATATTCTTAATTAATTATAATTTATTAGTATAAAGAAAAAAGCTTTTAATATTAGTTGTTTTCATATTAGAGATCGGATTTTCATGTGAATATGAAATTAGTCAATATGAAAATTGGTACTTTCTACATTAATATTGCAATTTTTCACAACTGATGTAGAAAATCTACTTTTTAGATAGATTGTAATTATAATCATTGTAGAAAGTCTATTTTAAAGCATTGCAACTACAAATTTTTTCTAATATACAAATAATGATATATACTCAAATACAAAACATCCCTAAACTATGTTATATATATATATATATATATATATATATATATATATATATATATATATATATATATATATATATATATATATATATATATATCAAGATACATTTGAAGGAACTAATTTTTATTATTGAATCAAACAAAAATAAAAAGGGTAAAAATACACATGATCAATTGGGAGATAATGCATCTAATAATACCAGTGTTGATGGACATCTATGAAGAGATTTATGATCATTTGAGAATTCTCAATGTGACTGTTAAGACAATAAAACAAAATAAGGCAAGCAAATAAGCATAATTAAAATATTAAAATATAAAATACAAAATACAAAATAGATAATAAATAAATTTACCTTTTTCCAATTTCATGTGGAGATATTTTTCCATATCCCTTTGTGATTAGCATATGTTATTGCACATACATTGTTTTATTCATCTTCTTCTTGTAATTCAAGTAGCTTTGACGAGAAATAAGGAATTTCATAAAAACTAAAGTTCGATTAATCAATCTCATTACTAGAATTCATTATTCTTCCTTGAAGAATCATAAGCAACGTTTTATAAGATGAATCAGCAATATGAAACACTTGTTTTGCTTGGACTATCATTATAAAAGGGTTTCTCAATGTAACTTGCTCTATTACAATCCACCAATGTAAACAGTTATTGTACATCATCATCATCATCATCATTATTGTTATTATTGTTATTATTATTATTATTATTATTTTTATCTTTTGCACTAACAAAATGCATACATTTAGCTACTATCACAACCCAACTGTTTTGCATAGTGCTCTTGTAATAACGATCCTTTGTATAAAAGGAATACTCATTAATATTATATCCAACTCAATTGATGACCTCAAAGTTAGGTCTATATGCTAGTCATTTTATTGTATTATATGATTAACTTGATGTTTAAACTAGTATAAAAAAGTCTTGTTGTGCTTAGTCAAAATTCTTTTACTCTTTAATCGAGGGTGTTTTTCTTTAACATATCTCTATAAACACACAAGTAAGTTTGAACTTTACAATTGTCATTATAGACGTATAAATGTGCTTGAAAAACTTTTTCACAATTCATGAACTTCATTGTTATCCTGTGTTAACATTTTCTTACAACTCTTTGCATGACGAGACTTTAGAACTCCAAAGGCTTCTACAATCAATTAGTGTAAAACTCAACAACTTTTTTTTACAATATATCTTTTAACAGTAGATGCTTCAAGATGGTGCAGATTCTTTGTATATCCTTCTAAGATTTTCATAAAAAGCTCAACTAGGTACATTCATTATAAGTAAGCAGGCCCAAATAAATTAATTTCCCTTACAAGATGAGCAATAAAATGGACCATAATGTCAAAAAAAGGAAAAGAAAAGTACATCTACATCTCTAATAGGCATGAGATAATAGCAACATTATTTTCTAATTCATCCAAATTTTGTGGATCAATAACTTTGCTAGATATAACATTGAAGGAAAAAACAATCTTATCATGGTATGTCTTAATTTTTTTGGTAATATGCCACAAATAGCCATTAATAATAGTTGTTGTATTTGAGACATAGCAATCATGAGATTTTAAGGCGATTAAATTTCATACCTTTCATTGACACAAGCTTCATAACATTCAAGGAATGACATTTTTAAGCCACGTAAACACTCATAAAAATTTATTTCTTTATTTTTGGACAATGTCTAACAAGTAAGGAGCAAATAGGTCTTATTACCATTTGTTTATGGAGTTAAGTCCTCTCGTATTCCCATTTCAATCAAATTTAGTTTAGTATTCACATCATCCTTGGTCTTAAACTAAATGTTAAGAAGTGTTTCGATTACACTATCACACACATTTTCTTGACATTATTCACATCAATGTTGTGCTTCACATCAATGCAATGCCAATATAAAAAAATCAAAGACGATAAACATTTTTATCCATATATTTTTCTTAGTTGTGTGCTTTTGAGCTATACCAACT